>VZTM01036418.1:3734-40376 GCA_013400555.1 Jacana jacana
AAAAAGTCATAAAGCTCAGTTTGGCATTATTTTCTTAGATATGAATATTTATAAAAATGATTGTGAAAAAGCTGTAATAGAAATTGGGAAAAATGGTAAGGAAATGAGCCTTCTTTCTTCATGAACATCTGAGTTGTGCAGGACTTATGCTAAAACCAACTGAATCTGCAAATACTATATCATTTGTGCTTATGTTTTTATTGACAGTTTATTATCCACTTAGATTGACCTGGATAGATAATCCTTCAAACTTTTATTCTTGTTTGTTTGTTTGTTTGTTTAATCCTGCAAGTTCATTGTTAAGACAAAACCTTTAAGTATTATGATTGGCTTCGGGGTGTAGTTTTCGCCTCTCAGAGAATGAATATATGAACTCCTACTTTTAGATTCAGCAAACCATTCTGCTTACCAGTCCTGCAAGTTCATTGTTAAGACAAAACCTTTAAGTATTATGATTGGCTTCGGGGTGTAGTTTTCGCCTCTCAGAGAATGAATATATGAACTCCTACTTTTAGATTCAGCAAACCATTCTGCTTACCAGTCATGGAATTGTCTAGCCTTCTAATGGCCATTACAGTTCATTTCCAGTTATGAAGAATGTAATTGTGGAGATTATATATAACTTCTTAAAATAAGAATTTTTTAAGAAACTTGAGGCAGTCATGCTTTATGAATTTTTGCCTAACAGCAGGATATATTGTGATACAGACAAAAAACGCAAGTGAGATTTCAGTTTTCTACAAGTATGTCTGGGGGAGGGAGGAAGTTGCGTAAGCATCTACCAGTAGAGATACTTATCGGAACTGCCTGTTGTCACTACTGAATTTCTAGATTAGAATTTTGCCACATCTCAAAATACTGCCAGACAGTGACAATAGGTGTGTCCTGATTTTGGCTGAGATAGAGTTGTTTTTCTTCAAAGGAGCTGGTAGGAGGCTATGTTTTGGATTTGTGCTGAAAAGAGTGTTGATAATACAGAGATGGTTTATTTATTGCTGAGCAGTTCTTGCACAGTGTCAAGGCCTTTTCTGCTTCTCACACTGCCCCAAGACTGACCTGACTTGGGGTGCACAAGAACTTGGGAGGGGACACAGCTGGGACAGATGACCCCATCTGACCAAAGGATAGTCCATACCATATGACATCATGCTCAGTATTTAAAACTGGGGGAAGAAGGAGGAAGCAGGGGACAATCTGAGTTATGACATTTTTCTTCCCAAGTGATTATTACATATGATGGAGTACTGCTTTCCTGCGGATGGCAGAACACCTGCCTGCTGATGGGAAGTAATGAATGAATTTCCTGTTATTTTTTGCTTGTGTGGGGGGCTTTTGCTTTATTTATTAAACTGTCTTTATCTCAACCCATGAGTTTTCTCACTTTTACTCTTCCAACTCTCTTTCCCATCCCCCTGGAAAGGGGAGGATGGTCAGAAAAGGCGGGGACTGAGTGAGCAGCTGAGTGGTGCATAATTGTGGCTATGGTTAAACTACAGCAAGGTAACATGACAATGTCCTTGAGCTTCAAGTTCTAGCATACTGCTATGTAAATCATGGGCATATGCTAGAGTAAGCATACCTTCATCAGCCTTTTGTTCAAAAGACACTTATTTCTGTAAGAATCAAATAAATAGTAATGTCTTACTAGAGAACATCTAAAAAAGCAAAACAAGAAAATCAAAGGGAGTTTCATTCTTAAGAAGAAAACATTGTTACCAGGCAAGTCCTAAAAACGTATTTCTAAGATAAATATTGAGTTGAGTCTTTATCCTTTTGCAATAAAATGGTAATAAAGTATGCCTTAGAGGGAAATTTGAACAATACTAAAATGTCCCATGAATATTCCCCTCATTTATGTATCTTACTACAACAATAAGAAAGGAGAGAGCAGATCCTTAGTGAATAAAAAGTGGGAGTCCAAGACAAGGCATGACACTTGCCCATGAACATAGAGAGTCAAGATGAAGCTAAGATGTTTGAGGAAATTCACATTTTATTAAGGTCAGGAAAATTATGATTATAATTTGTATTTGACTTTTCTGTATGTCCCAGAGACAGAACATCATCCTGATAATTCCAGCATCAAACCCAATAATAAAGAGAGAACAACTCTTTTGCATCTCTTTTATGTGTATGATCTATGTTGATCTTCATCTTTGAGGTTTCAGCAATGGAAAACGTGTCACATTTCTGGAGTTATTTATGTGTTTTTACAGTCCTGTTTTTCCATACTTTTACCAAAGCCCAATAAACGTTCAACCTGGAAAGAGTAATTATGTGACCATTTCTTGGCAAAGCTGGAGAAACAATGACAAGATATGGAAATCCCAACAGAATTCCCAGCAAAGATGTCACATCAAGAAATCAATTCAACAATTCAGCTAGATAAAGGAAAAAAAAAAAAAAAAAGGAAAACAATGACACATAGACCATAACCCTCTTAAGAAGTAACACCACCCTCCTTCATGGAATAGTTGAGAGACTAAAACACTGGCAGATGTGACCTGACCTTCTGTACAGGACTGGTTATTTCAATCATAACAGAGTGGTAGACCACAAACACGGAACAGCCAGACCAGCAATGAAACATGAAAAAGAAGTATCTACAAGGATTCTACCGATAGGCACAGAAGAATAAATGGTCAAGGTAGTTCTAATAAAACATTTAAGAATGTGAAAGAGTACAGTACATCATTTATCTAGTTAAAAACTTTCCAAGGAATAGAAACATTAAAAAGAGGCAGATGGTTTGGAAAAAACCCAAACTGATAAGATGCATTAATGGAGTACTAATCATAAATGAAAAAAAAAAAAAAACCAAACCCCAAACTAAAAACAAACAAAAAACCCTTAAACCTACAAACAAACAAACAAACAGCCACACAAAACAACAAAACCTGGAAATACTATACTGCAAAACTGACAATTGTTAAAGAAATATAGAAATGTAGTCATTTTCCTTGTTATGCCATAGAACTACTGGAAATGTCAAGCTGCATAGTTTTATTTTAAACTTCACGATGTCTTCCTGAAAAAGAAAAGAGCATTCCTTTCACTCATCTGATTTCTTAAATATTTGTCTGCTGCCAAGGAAGCAGACATAGGTCAAAAGTAACTGCACTGCTTTTAAATTAATTTCTTCAGTGCTTTTAAATGAATTTAATTTGAAACTTATAGTTCAGAAAATAAGATTAAGCAAGAAAAAAAATAACAGCCCCCATTGACATGTTACCATGAAATTTTCAACAATTTTTATTTTATTGAAGTAATTTTTAATGAATTATATATATTTTTTAAAGTTAATCCGGACAGCTGTAAAAGGGGTGCAGGGAGTAAAAGACTTTTAGTCTTCTTTAAATATTGATAAAACTGTTTCTTAAGAACCTGGTGAGTCTGAGACAGATGAGACACCCACCCGGAAGAGTGTAACGTGAGACAGAGAAGAGAAGCAGTAATAAGAATGATCATCAGATCCTACATTCTATAGGGGAAGTGGCACTGCAGGGGAGAAGGAATAAAGGAGTGTCACAGACTGAACCTAGGGGCAGATGTAATGGGGGAGAAGTTGAGACTAAGACCTAAAGCAAAGTGTCACCAGGGGAGAGAAGGGAAGTTGTTTTTTATAACTGTCTCCTGGTAATAGCTTTACAGAAGTCAAATATTTCTTGAATCTTTGTAACCATAACATACAGCAGATCTGACAAAGGTAACTTGTAATCTTCAAGCAATGTATGAAAACAGAAACTGTAATGTTATTTAAATAGTACTTGCTTCACTTGTTTCTTTTTTACCTGTTAAATGGACTCCTTGAGAATGAAATTATGTGACTTCAGTTGACTTGTGCACCCATTTTAGTGATATGCCCTGCTTAATAGATGGGGCCACGCACAGAAGAACCTACTGCCTTTGAAATATCACTGTTCTACAGTAACAACTCTCTTTTCTTCAAAATCTTGACTGAATTACTGCAAATTAATTATCCTTTGTCTTAGAAGTGGAGACCGCCATGACACAGTGCTAGGCAAGGCTTCCTATTCCCCATAATTGAGGTGCACAGAATTTTGGCATTTCTTGTGCACTTTATTAGAAGAAAATATAAAAGATAATGCTATGAGAAGATGCACACCAGAAGGAAGAATTCTTGAATCTGTGCCACCCTAGGGTACAGTACATGTCTCCTGCAACATAATCTGCCAGTGTATCTAACTGCAGAGATATCATACACATTCTCCTTGGTAGATATGTTGGATATGGGCTCCTTCTTCAGTGGTAGCAGCATCATACACTGTAACCATAGGCAGCAGAACCTAAAATGCCTTTTTGACCATGGACCATTCACTTCTTCACAGTACTCATGGGTCAGGTAAGACGGGATCTACTCTGTCCCCATCTATATGCTGGGATGATGCATTGAAATATCAGCTCCTCTGGAAAGAAATAGGAATTTGAACTAATAGTTGGAGCTTGATAAAATGAACGTAGTTAAGAAAAAAATAGAGAAAAAATGAAAGATAAAACTAATTAAATAAGAAACTTTTGGAACAGATGAAAGAAGTAAAGAAAAATCGATTCAACTTAAGTTCCTTGTGAAGGAACTTTACATTCCTTATGAAGAACAAAGGAAACTAAATCTCTGATACACAGAAAACAGTGAATCAAGCAGTCTCTGTCCATGCACTTTTAGATTGAAAGCTAACTGCCCTTTTGATTTGGCAAGATCCAGAAACAGAGAGTTTTGCAGGGGGGAGAGTGTTTATCTAAAAAGTACATGTAGACAAAGGAGCTTGAAGCAGAATCGCTACACTTGTAACAAAAAAGTATGGTAAAGGTTGTACAATGGAAAGGCGGAGCACTAGTATCTGACTGGTGATGTAGAGAAAACTCTCCAAAGGAAAACTTGAACATAGAACCCTTGATTTTACAAAGAAATGCCGAACTGACATTATAGCTCACTTGACATTTTAGAGAAATGGGATTTTTTTTTTTAATATATTGTCACAAATGGAAAAAAAATCTATAATTAACCTACTTCTAATTAAGAAAGGGCAGTTGACAACATTTATTTCATGCAGAGCTTAACCTCCTCCCAAAATGCTGAGGTGATTCCTTGTGATATGCATGACCCAGAAGAAAATAAATATCAAATGATTGTGAATGAACAAGATCTGTGTAATTTTAAAAGCAAATACACACTTTGTCACATATTGATTACTAAGAGGATTAAAACCTCCTTACAAAACTATTGTAACTTCTTGGTTCCTGAAATATAAACCAGAAACATTAATGAAAATTACACTTCCCCCACCTCTCTAGTGGATGGACTGCAAGGCAGGGACTCATGGAGAAAAGTCCCTCCTACTGTAAAATGAGATCAGGTGTCCTGGTTTGAGGCAAAAAAGAACCAATTTTCTGTTCTCTAATTTTGCTTGTTTAGCTGGGTCTCTAACTGGCTAAACTCTGAAATTAGAAGCGTATTGTTCACAAAACTGTTCACTCTCACAGTGATCAGACCTGATTAGCCCAAGGAATGGAGTGCAGAGAGCAGCAGGTATTCTTGCTTATGCTTATTGCTAGAACAACCAAGGTCAGGTAATTCTGTTATTTGCCCCATTGGAGGGTCAGAAGCGGAAAAGTGTAGAGGGCTCACACCTGTAGGGAGGAGTGGACAGGACAGGTGACCCAAAGCTGACAAGCTGGGTATTCCATCCCATTCACAGCTGAGGGATCAAAGGGTCGACTGTCTTCCTTCGATGGCCAATGTCAGAGGAAGACCCTGTCTGTTTGTCTGCCTTTGATCCCAATCTGAGCATTCCTGACTCCAGATCTGGAATCCAGCTCCTGTCAGTCACTGAGTTCAGCCTGGGACTCTTCCCTATGCTCGCTGGCAATGTGACTGTCAACCTCGGAGCCCGATTCGGTTTTGTATATATTGTATACACTTTTCCTATTTTTTATTTTATCATTATTTATTCATATTTTCATTAAAGTAGTTTAGTTTTTTCTAAACTCATAAATTTCTTTAATCTCTTCCTCTCCTATCTTTTCCTTAGAGAGGGTAGCGAGGGGCCATCTGTCATTCTGATTGGTCAATCCAGTCAAAACCACTATATCAGGATATGACAATCACCTGAAGAACCTGAAGAACACACAGAATTATATGGGACCTGATGAGATGCATCCCAGAATCCTGAGCTGTATGTAGTTGCCTGGCTTATATAGCTGCCAAACCACTCTGCATGATATTTAAAAAGTTGTGGCATTCAGGTAAAGTTCCCAGTGACTGGAAAAAGGGAAACATTGCACCCATTTTCAAAAAAGGAGAAATGAAGACCTTGGGAAGTAATGACCTGTCATCCTCACCTCTGTGCTTGGGAATATCATGGAACAGATCCTCCTAGAAGCTATGGTAAGGCACATGGAGGGCAGGGAGGACTGGAAACAGACAGCATGGCTTCACCAAGAGCAAGTCCTGCCTGATCAACCTAGTGACCTTCTATGATGGAGTGACCACATCAGTGGACAAGGGAAGAGCTATGAACATTATCTATCTGGACTTCTGAAAGGCCTTTGACATGGTCCCCCACAACACCCTTCTCTCTAAGTTGGAGAGGTATGGATTTGATAAGTGTACTGTTCAGTGGATGAGGAAACAAGTGAATGGTTGCATCCAGAGTGTGGCTCAGTGTCTGATGGAGACTGGTGACAAGCGGTGTCTCTTAGAGGTCTGTACTGGGACTGGTACTGGTCAATATCTTCATCAATGACTTAGTAGGATCAAGTGCACCCTCAGCAAGTTTGTGGAAAATTCTGAGCTGAGTGGTACATCTGACAAACCTGGCGGACAGAATGATATCCAGGGGGACTTGGACAAGTCTGAGAAGTGGGCTGAAGTGAACTTCATGAGGTTCAACAAGGCCAAGTGCAGGGTGCTTCACCTGGGGCAGGGCAGCTCCTGGTAGCAATACAGGATGAAGGGATTAAGGGTAGCCCTGCCAAGACAGACTTGGGAGTACTGGTGTATGGAAGGTTGGACATGAGCCAACAATGTGCACTCACATTAAAATAATTGTGGTCAGCAAGTCAAAGCAGGGGATTCTGCCCATCTACTCATCTCTGGTGAGACTCCAACTTGAGTACTGCATCCAGCTCTGGAGCCCTCAAAATATGGAAAACATGAACCTATTGGAGCAGGTCATGAAGATGGTCAGAGGGCTGAAGCATGTCTACTATGAGGAAAGACTGAGGAGAGTTGGGGTTGTTCAGACTGGAGAAGGTTCCAGGGAGACCTTATTGTGGCCTTTCAGTACTTAAAGACAAATGGGGACAAACATTTTACCAGGGTCTGTTATGATAGGACATAAATACATAAAAATAACATAACATAATTCCTGTTGAAAAAAAAAAAAAGGCATATTTTCTGCTATTATATCTCTGACATAACAAGGGAGGCAGGCTTGTCCTCTATATTTGAAATCAGGAGGGACTTGTGTCTTTGGTTGACATTATTTACAGTATATTATTTCCAAGACAGAATGATCTGAGAGGCAGTAACATAAGTCCTATGTATCTACATGGATTTTTTCCATGGGCGAAGAAATGGGTGGATTTAGGTAGAGACAACCTTGGACTAGTTTCACTAAAGTAATGGTTTGTTTAACTTCTACTGATTTCTCTTAGCATTAAGAGTCATAAAAAAGTGGACTTTAGAGTCCAACGACGCTCTCAAAAAATCTTCCTAATAGAAAGCCTCCAAATAAGTTTCAAGCTAGAAGAGCTAAGGTCATTTATTATGCATTTAGTTGAATGCTTCTTGAGTTAGTTTTAAAACAATGCCACCCACACAAATAGCTAGAAAATATCAAATGTCATTCTGTATTCTACACTACTTCTGTTGGAGTGCTACAGAAAGATGCAATGTATTCATTATCTTGCCATGAGAGTGAATGAGTCTATTTATTTTGTACTGTTACTTTACACAGGAAAGGCTAATTTAATAACACAGATAGTAAGTCCAAGACAAGGACAGTTACCACAACTGTGACTTTAAACCAGTACTTAGGTTGACTGGGGATGTCAAAAATGCCTCCTTACCTTCCAAACAAGGATAAACATGGACTCTAAGATATTACAGTAATTACTAAGTAGTCACTGCTCTTAAAGATCTTTATAGTTAAATACAAACATAAGTTACCATTACAAGCACTAACACATAACAAAGGTTGATGGACACTAAGGGGATTTCAAGAGACCATTAGAAAGTATAATGGAATTTGAAAGTATGTATCTCCCTCAATATGCTTAAAAATTAGATAACTCTTCTGTCAAGTCTTTTAAGTAATATTCAACTTGTAGCGCTGGCTTCTCCTTCCTCGTTGCATATTTTCAGTACACAAGTATTTTAATTTTATTTGCTATTCATTTGTATTCCAGCAATGTTAACAGCCAGTTTTGTTAGCTACTTAGAAAAATAAGCTGTTTGTGTCAGAGTTCCAGTTAAGGGGGAAATCTTTTAATGAGAACTTCATAATACATACCCAGGTATGGAATGTTTTAATAAACAACCACTCTTTTCCAGTTTCATGCTTAGGAAAACATAGCAACAAGTGAAGAAACTGCATAGAAATATTGGAGTGATAATGCTACACATGGTTTTCAGAAGCATTTATTTTTCAGATCTCCTTGCCAATTTAATCTTGGAATCTTCCTTGCCTGTTCCTTAATTCACATTTACTACAGGACACCTCAGAACTTTCACTCATTTGCCTTTGGAATTAGCTTTTCCTAGCATTTTGCAAGAGCACTCTTCTGTTATTTCATAAATCTATAGAAGTTACTGAAATTCTGCAAAATGAGACCCAGGCATTTCTGTGGAGGCTACTAGGTAAGACATACCGTACATACATTTCACTAAACAAGCTGCCAGGCGGTAGACATCAGTTGGTAACCTTTAAACATCTAATGGCAAAACCAACCCACCTCTGCTCGGAATTCTACTGTGTTTTGTTTTAACATCAATGTTATCTTCATGTTTGGAAATGCCTCTCATCTTCATGAATACTATGGTTATGGTTTTTTTCTACTTGCTTCTTCTCTTTACTTAATATCACAGATACATTTCTTCTTATTAGAATTGTCATACAGACAGTAAAATAGCAGTTCAAAGTTAATTAAAGAAAATAGACAAAAGACTAAATCCTAATATCCTAAATAAGAGTTAGCCATTTGGACATTTGAATAAAACATGATGACCATATTAGGATAGCCATATTGTTTCTACAAGAGGAAATAAATATTAATACATGGTAAATTAATTTGTACATTTGGGTGGTCTGCTAGTCCAATAAATCTCAAACTCTCATAATAAAATCCCATAATGCAATCTTGCCAATCAACTGCAAGTCTGTTTTTCCTCTTTACATGCATGTCTCCTCTTGATATGAGTAGAACTACCTTACATAAACCTTTAAACAAATAAGTGTCTTTGTGGAGAAACGTAAAAAATATTTTCTTTCTCTGGAAAGGATTAATTATTTTCATGCTCTATTATTTTCCAGTACTTGTAAGCAAGAATTTCCAACAGACTTCACAGAGTGCATTAGAGGCACTGCATTCCATGATAAAAAATTACTACATCATCCAAAAATAAGACAGTTTGTCATAAACAATGGCTTGGCCAATAGACATAAATTTTAATGATGGACAGATAAAAGCAGGCAGAGTGCAGTATCGTTCCTACTACAGTAATACAGGCATTCCCTTGCGTAACAGCTCTCATTATGTAATTTCCAGTGGCGATGTAATTTATCTACTGTAATTTGCAGACATGTTTAAAACTGAATGTAATTAATATTTATGCAGCTTTTTGCCTTTTTTTTTCTTCCAAAACAGATATTATTTTCTTTGACCATGTTCCTCAAGTGAATTTTTGTCCTTTCATCTTTCTGGTTAATAAATCAAGGAGAATATATACATAATGATTAATGCTAATAACTGTCTTGTAATGATATTGTGATGTACTGCAGTATATGTCCTCCTGAAATTAAATTTAAACTCTTTGGTACCTCTTTAATAGAAGAGTGGTAGTAAAGATCACAATTTATATGCCAAGGGGAATAGAAGAGAAACAGCTTTTTGTATATTCTTTTAATTTATAAAATAGTTCACACTTTAATTTTCTTAAAGTTTTTTTAATTCAAGATTCAATTTGCATGCCAAATGAAATGTTTCAAAATGCCATACATTTAGATGCGCATCTTAATTTCTGTAATTTCCCTCTTATTTCCTTCCATGTCTATACAAAGTCTTCCTAATGAGATTATTTTAACAACTTGCATGAAGTAGTTTACTGTAATTTTCCTCTTTTGTAAATAATTATGTAGATTCTTTTTAAACATATAGCCATCCTTTCACTGTAAAGAATCCACCAGCTCCTGTGGCTGCTCAGCAAACAAAATTAAAGTGGCATGGTTTTATTAATTGATACATCTGGATGGATTTGAGTGTATCTTTTTAAGAGAATAAACATTAGAAACAAACTCTGAGAAAAACTAAGAAGCATTTTTCTTTGTGCACCAATAGGCAACTAGCCTCTTCTCAATTGACAATCTTACTTTTTGTTCATTAAAAATTTTCAGAAATGTAAAAATTCTCAGCACTTTCAAAAGTGAAACCAAAATATAGTAAAAAAATAATTAGTTTAATAATTAGACTAAGTTTCAAGCACTTTTTATCCAATCACAAGATGAGAAGTCAGTTCCCAGTGAGCATGACGGGTGCGATTCCCTACATAGAAAGAGACCACTGTAAAACTGCCCTTTTTTCCCTATATTTCAAAGATTTATTATTTCAGAGATTTATTTCTAGTGCACTTCATTCATTTTAAATACCTTTCCCTCTTTTTCTAGCGGAGGAAAGACTTATAGAGAAAACATTCAGGTCCAGATCACTATTTACTGCCTAGTCTTCTGGATGAACCCTAGAGAGCCTGTAATTTATTAAGCACAGAAGACGGTGTGTGTAGGACTGCAGGACAAGCACTGGAAATTGAAATTATCAAAAACTACACTGTAATTAGGCAAGAACTGAACTCCCTATTGCCTAGGCATAAAGGACTTTCACACTACTGCTCAAAAATATCAATACAGAATATCTCAAGATACTGAGACTTGATGGGGAGTGGAAAAACTATTAAGAAAAAAAAGGGAGAGGAAATCATATCTACTTTAACTATTTTAATCAACATATGCTTAAAAGCATTACTGAAGAGTAATATTCTTTTTTTCCAACATCTAGAAGAAAATCAAGTCTGATTAAGACAAGTAATTGAGACTACTTCAGATTTGCAAAGTCTGACTGCAGTGGTTGAAATTAAGTGGGAAATTGTGAAATGCTGAGGAATTATTGTGTCTGTGACAATGAGAATTAGAAAAAAAGAACGAACACTGCCAGAGATAGTACCTAAAGCAGATCTGCAGTCCATTTACTTTTACCTTTGAAAGTCCACTGTCCCAATGCACAATTTATATATTTTAATGTAACTTGTATAGCTTGTATTACTTCAGCAGACTATACATCCCTCCCAGACAACTGCCCCAATAACCAAACTACAGAACAAAGTTTCTTCACTGTCTCTCAGGCCTTAAATGAATATATGACTATACTTGGAGAGTCCAGCTAAGAACTGAAAACAGCCCTTCTCAGTATATTTTAAGAACGTACGGCAAATGAGTTATGTATTCTATCATGAGGAAACAAGACTGATTTTGAGTTTCTTATATCTGATCAACAGCATCTAATCTAGTAGGTGTCCTCCAAGAACATTTACAAGAGCCAAGCAGTTTACATCTGAACTACAGCTTGCTTAGTACCTCAGTGTGACCTTGCTGCCTATTGCTAGTGACCATGTAGCTCTGGTCATATTTAGGAGCTTGCTTCTAAGCACCAGAGTCAACAAACCTCCAGGATTAAGTGCAGCTGAGCAGATGTGGGAGAAGCATGCTTCGGCTCCAAGTACTAACACCAGCAATTAGGCAGCACTCCTGGACTTCAATCCTATTTCAGGTTTAGTGTAAGATTCTACAGCTCGCCACTGAAACTGGACCAGGGTGTTTTATTCTTCAAATAATGTGCTCACACAAATTGTAACCCTGGTATCTGAACTGCACTGTTAAGGGACAATTTTAAATTTTCATTTAAAAAATAGGGATTGTTTAAAAATGTATGACATTGAGTACACTAAGAATATTCTAAAGCCACATACTACTTTTTATTTAAGAGTATTGCTTTTATCAGACTAGGAGAAAGTGAGCTTCAAAATAAATAGCAACAGGAAAATTAATACAAGTCTTGTTGGTAGGCATCAATAACGATAGCTGCAGTAGCAAGACAGTGAGCAAAACAGTTTGAACATACAACATAGTTTACTTAAATGAGAAAGCATGGTTTTATTAATGTGTCTAGTCTGAGATCATTTCTTCCTAAAAGTTTTACTTTTAAATCACAAGAAAAAGGTTGTTAGAGTGTGCACAGTGTGGGGGGTAAGGAGATGGAGTATATTTCCAAGATTTTTTCTAAGAAACCACATTATTTACAGTACTTCCCATCACAGGAATAGCATCAGTCATTTTTTGTACTATGAAAGAATGATAACAGCAGTTCTCAAAGTCAATGGGGACTGAGTTTGCCAATGAGGTACATGGCAAAACAGGGGTGGAGGGGAAGCAGGGAAGGGCCTCCAGATCAGAAAATAACTGAATGAGGTAGGTGGTTTTTTCCATGCTGGATAAAAGACAGAGGACAACTTTGAGGGATGAAAGAACAGAAAGGAATGCTAGTGCTCTCAGATGAAAGAAAAGAAGAAATGACTCATCTCCTCTCAAAGTAAAGTGAGTATTTCAGAAAGAGGAATATAGAACATAGCATGCCCTTCTTCCAACACTCCCAGAGAGAAAAGGATAGGTAGATTAGGGAAGTGAGGGTCACGATAAAGGTCACCTTTTGCTGATGCATAAGGTCATGTTTTAAAAATTTCTTAGCCACAGAGATCTACAGAAATGAGGCAGCTGAGTTTTGAATATTCAGTTGTTACTTGGGCATTCCAAAACCAAACCCACTGCTCTTCCAGCTCAGCCTGGTCTTTTTTCCTGGTGGAACACTCCCCTCAACTCCTCTCCAGATGGAGGGTGGAATCATACCAGTCTTAGCATGAAAACAGGCTTGGCTGTGCTGTGCATGTGGCAACAACTGCCATTTCCTCTGCTTGCCACAGTTAGAGAGCCACGGAGTATTTGAGGTTAGGAAGCACCTCTGGAGGTTGTCTAGTGCAACCCACTGCTCAAAGCTGTGCCAGCCAGAGCAGGCTGCCCACAACTGCAGGCTGCCCAGTCTGAATATCTCCAACAGCAGAGACTTCACTACCTCTCTGAGCAACCTGTTTGATCACTCTTAGAGACAAAGTGTTTTCTAGTATTTAAATATATTTTCTTGCATTTCAGTTTGTGTCTGTTTCTTCTTGTCCATTCACTAAATGCTACCACAAAGAGACTGGTTTCATCTTCTTTTGGGCAAGCATTCTAACCCCTCCCCCCCATCCCGGTGACCGTCCACTGAATCTGCTCCATTTTATCACCTGTCCTGCCTTAAGGGGTACAAAACTGGATGCACTGTTCCATATATATTCATTAAGACCATTTAACGGCAAACACTAAAACATATATTTATGGCATTTAACAGCAAGCACTGAGGCAACACACATGGAAGAATATAATAGATAATTTAAATTATCTTTAAATTATATACAGTAGTACATAGTACTTAGAGTATGCATTTAGAAAAATTAAATAATGTTACTCTGCTCCTAATGTTTTTGTATTATAACTGCAAATAACCAGAATTCCAGTTAGTGTATTTCTCCAGTCTGATATAGTACCAGTATGGATTTTAGTTCTTTACTAAGGAAGAAGTCATAATTTTCTTCTCCAATCTATTTTGTCTTTGAAATTTTAGAAATTTTGAAATTAAATCAGATGAAAATTCTGGTCTACCTAGATATGCTAGGAAAAACTCCTCATACTATAACTTAATGACCAGGAAAGAAGACAAAAGAGATTAAATTACACAGAAAGTATGTTAAGTTACTTTTTCAACTGCACTTACAATAATAATTTAAAATAAATCTCGAAAGAGATTTTTCACACATTTATTTCAGTACATCATTTTTATCTAAGTAGTCAGATATGACATAGTACCTACACTGAGATCACGGTTTGCGAATGCTGAGTAAAATTAACATCGATGAATTTTACTGCACATGTCTGTACTCCAACTAATTATCAATTTCTACACTCCATTTTTACAACACAGTTGTCACTATGGCCCACTGGACACTTTTTAACATGTAACACACTGTCACACAATCTCTTTGTCTTACTGAGCAAACATACAGCAACAATGAGGTTCCACAACAGTAAACATATGGTAGATGACTATTGGACCTGAGGTTTGACAGCATATGTTTGTGCAGCACGTAAAGCAAAGCTCGATGTCATGGTATTTTGTGTATACATGACACTGTATCCTCTTCTAAAAATCAAGGATAGAGTAAATAGGGATAGGGAGGGGGGATAGGGAGTGAAATAATGCAAGAAAATAGTGGGACTACAGGCATTTTTTTAAAAAACAAACTTTAGTTAAGAATAGATACAACCGAGATCAAAAGATCAATAGAATAGTTGTTAAAAGCTTATTTAGACACAAGTGTTGGGGGAAAATGAGAAAAATCAAATATTCCAGGGACAATTAGAGACTTTGGAATAACCTGAATATTGAATACTGGCATGCCAAAGTAAATGCAATAGTTAAACATTTGGTTTTGTCTCACATCAGGAATTAATAGAAGAGGTTAAAAATGTGTAGAATTTAAATGAGGTCTTAGCTGACATATCACTGCAGTGAAAGGAACGCAGTATACTGCCCCAGTTCAGCCACAGGGAAACAAGTGTGCTTTCAGATGAATACCAGCTCACCGGAAAATCTACACCTAAATGCACATGAAAGCATCATTTATTGTCATGAAGCAAAACAGCAGCCAAGACCAAATAACCTCACACCTTGTATATGTCTGTGTATATATACATGTATATACATAAAAATGTGTGTGTCTGCATATATACATGCATATATGTATATGTGCACACATAAGAAGCCTACCAGCTCAAAATATACAGCGAGTATACAAAACTGTAATACTGAATATGTCTTCATTATCATTATTTATTTATTTATTAAGATGATGATGATGATTTTGAACATTTTCATTTTCTTCTGAAAAAGCATTTCAAATTTGAAACTGCAGGCCCAGCCTGTTAAAACAGATAATCCACATCAAAGTAATACCATGCAAAAATAGGACACAAATATCTGATAAAGGACATGGAGGAGACTAATTATTTGAAATCTGAAAAAAGAGGTTTTCAAGCCTATCCAAGAAATTGACATACCAGTACAGAAGCACTCATCTAGGTCAAGTCTGTATCAGCAAAAGGGTTCTACTGACTGTGGAGTTCCCAGGAATTATCCAATGAACAGAACATATATCAGCAAAAGCACTTACCTTACATAAACTAGGGACTCTTTCTTATATAACATAATTATTCTGTGAGTAGTAGAATTAATGGCAATAGTCTCAAAAGAATGTGTGCCTTGTATTCCCTAAACCTGGGCTCTGTGCCATAATATCTTTCTTCCCGTATGCCCACCATACTATGGGCAGGAGACAGCATGTGTTTCAGCTAGTCTACAGTTATAGAACCACTCTATTTAAAATACAATACGATTCAAATATTTTATTCCAGAAGTCGAATGTCAACTTCATTTTGAAAGTGAATATAACACTTCCACTTAAGAAGAATCTCAGCTTGGAAGAAGGGAACTTAGAAGATTGCACTTTATTTAACAACAATAACAAACCGCCCCCCAGCCAGTAGACTTTGATTAGCATTTCAAAATTAAGGAAAAAAAAAATGCAACATGCTAGATAGCTAAACAGAAAAATTCTTCAAAATATCATCTCTCATATGAGAAAAAAGGATCCTTTTTTTTCTTATTTTCCTCTAGCAAAGGTACAATAGCTAATCACGGAAAGTTCAGCTGTGTTAACAGTGACTTACAGCATCTTCATGAAATTGAATTGTAGAGTTGTGCTCCTGAACTGTAGGAGACCTAACCTTTTTTCTCAACCCCCACTAAATCTCTTTATGTGGCAAATACTAGACATTTAAATTAGCTTCAGAATGTCAACAAGGTTATGATGCAGACTTTGGACCTTGTTTTGACTTCATTTCATAGGAGCTGTCAACCACCCCTTCAGAACAAAGCGGTATGTATGGCTACTGGGGCTTTGCTTTCTCTAGCAAATCACAACTACAAAATGCAAAGAGGGTAAGTTCAGATATAAAAATATTTATAAACTTCCAAAGCTGACAGATGAATACTTTAGGAAATGGCAATAAAGCACTAATAAACAGTATTTCTGCAGGCAAGAAAATGCATGAACTTCAATCAGGTACACTTCTCTCATTTACCAATTCAGCAGTGGTTTCCTCTGCAATTTCTCAGTTACAAGCTATGAATGCAAAAACGGACTGGCATAACATACGTCATGTATTTTAAATTCAATATTTAAGAGATGAATATTGGAAATTTTAAATTATGAAAGTCCATAATTTTTGTTTCGTGGCCAATAATACTATCTGCTGCACTATGTGCTCTCAATTTCTTCATTTGTGTTGATTTCAAAGTGACATTTCCTCATCTACCTTATTTCCACAATTCCATCAGCTCTGGTAATATTTGAACTGGTGGTGTTTGGGTTTTATGCAGCTTCCACCTTGTCTTTCCCACATCTGATGTTCTACTATTAATCACACCTCTACTTTTCTCCATGCTAATCACTATTTTAACTTTCAGTATCTACACTGTCATCTTGTTACTATTTTTTATCTTCACATTACTTTAAAAGTTTGACACAGCTATTCATACTTGCATCAAAAAAGTGGCATCTTTGTTCTTTAAATTCTTATTCATACATTTTGATCATGCCACAGTGATACTTCTCCTTTTCTTCCATAATCCATCTGATACACGCAGTTGGGTACTGGTATATCTGTGACCAACCTGAAAAGAGGAGTCAGAGGATTCCTGCTAAACTAATTACATAAGTAACACACAGTCCATTGAAAAAATATATATATTAACAGAACAGCTTTAAAACTTACAAGACAAATTCTTCACCATAACTTAACTTTATGTAGATACTTGTGTCTTGAATATAGATCATTAATTGATCTGTATTGATCTAATGACATAACAAACACTTTTGTACAGTAACTCTACATCAAACATTGCTTTTCTTTATTCTGCCTCCACAAATCTTGCTAGAAACATCACGCTCAACACGAAATAGAATATGGAACATATTAAGTTAATGAACCAACATTAGTCATCAGTAATTTTAAAAAGATTTATACTGAAAAGCATTTATAATGAATATTGGATGGGATAACTCCCATTGCTGCTAAATTGAAGTAACTGGTTAGCACTTCTAAATTAAGTTGTAATGACATGAAGAGTGTTTCTATAGTGTCAATCACACTGACAGCATGCAATCAATTAAAAGAGCTGGGAAGAGCTGAGCTAGCTGGGGAAGAATGGAGGGTAACATGTTTCTTGTGGATTTAATGAACAATTTTCATTAAAACCCATTAAAGGAACCATTTTACAAGGATTATACCTGGATAAACACAGAAAAAAAGCACCCTTTCCATTTGTGTAAGAGTGTAAATGAAAGCTGACTTACAGCTGTGCAAGAACATGAAAGAAGTTGACATGTAGTAAGAGCAAAACCATACAGATTATTTAGTAGTCACTGTGAGCACTTCCACCCTTCTGATGTGATTGTACAGCAGCAGCACCATACCCACTTCCTGCTTTAATTATAAAGTAGGAGCAACAATAACTAAGGAAGCTGTTATTTCTGTCACATTTCTGTTAACCTGGAGTTAATAACCTGGATGAACATTACTTTCTAGAGCTTCCAATAGTAAACAATTGAAGATCAAGTTTGCCAGACAGAAAACACCTTCTTCAAAACCATACAAATGGTCCCTTGATATAGATAACATGAGAAGACTTATGCCTGACATTTGAACACAGCATTTATTAAAATGTTCAAATATCTATAGCTGAGAAAAAGAAATTGTTGAAAAGACAAAACTTTAGTTCTGTAAATCACAATTCTAGATTTATTTATTTTTTTTAAGATACCAGAGTGCGTGTTCTACCTGATTGTCCTGTTTCCTTTTACCCTGATTTTTCTACTTACAAAATAGAACTCAGAATAGAACACTAAGAAACTCGTCTTCTCTATATAGTCTGCTGCCCTCAACTTCAATAGATTTGGATCAGTTTTTGTTTCCAGTTGTATTCAACAAAATATCATCCAGTAGAGTGAAAGAGCTAGAATTTAACTACCCAAGTATTTATTTCTTTAAATTTTTGGCTGTAGATACATCTTCCCCCTCCGATATCAAATAAACTAGCAGTCTAATCTTCATCTGCTTTTTGTACTTAGAGGTGAAGAGGGAACTGCTGCTTTCAATCAATAAAGCACAAGGCATTTTGTTGTCTGAATATTTGAGGGAATCATCATCTCTTTGACTTACAATTTCACGTCACGGTTATGGTCATGAGAGATACCCAAGTCAGAGGTCAGCCAGCTTAAACACAGCAGTCCTGTTAGCAGCATTGAAATGCTTTGATTTTACAGCTCACTCTCCACAATAACCCAAGTAATCGCCCAGGTTTGTTACACTTCCAAGGTGTGCCTTGAACTCACATTTCTTCTCTAGGGGCACCAAATAAAATGAGGCTTCCCTTTTCTAACCTAGGCTCTCAGCCAAAGTTTAAAAGGAAAACTGATTGTTTCAGTTACCAAGGAGAAGCTGGTGATGGTCAGACATCTGTGAAGCAGCTCTATTTCCTTTAAAATAATGCAAAGTCTTGCTTTTCATGAAGACACACAAAAAACATAATAAACTGGAGCCAGTTTCCTTGCTTATAACCCTTGCTTATAATACTTTTCCAAATGGGTATTTATTTAAAAAAGGGAAAATAATTTAAGATTCGTGTTCCTTTCCTCTGGCCTACATCAATTGGCATTTTAGAAACAAAAAAAAATGAAAACTGATTGTGTCATTTCCCTACCATAAACCCCAGAAATTTCACACAGAACATTATGACTGAATGTTCATTGAATTCACAGGTAAGAACACTTGTAATGTAAATACTTCCATATAATTAATGCACAGCTTTGCCCCCTTATAACATTTCTCGTGTTTAGAGAACTGAAATGGCTTCCCTAAACTTTCTAGAGATGGCAGAAACTATTTAAATTTATATTTTTGTATATGAAGTGAACTGGTTTATCCAATGGCATTTGATTTGGAGATATTTCATAATCTCTAAATATATGCTTCCAATCACGGTGTCTCTTCCAGCCTACCCTGCCTGGCATAGGAAGTAATTATAGTACTGTGTAACCAAACTCCATCTTGCTGTATCTAGCTTTTTGCAGCAATATACTCTATAACTGTTAGTCAGTTGATCAGATATTTCAACCATTTCAACTCTACTTACTCTCTACAGTAAATGACAGATAATAACTGTTTGGGGAATCTCAGCCAGACTGTCAGAGACCTGCAGCTACTCATGAAAAGGCTAGGTTTATTAGCTACCTTCTTGGAAAGACGGCAGCTGACTCATGTTATTGCATCAAGGGAGAGAAAGTAAAACTGATTATAAAACCTGGCCAAGAAACCTGGCCAACTTGAAGCCAAGAAATCCTATGAAATATGCTGAAGAAATTATGAATATAACATTTGATTAGCTGTTACTTAACATGCTACAGAGATAAGAAAAGTATGACTTTCACTGAATCATCATTTGATCACTTGATTAAAGGGGTCTTCTTACTACTTCCTCTGTGATATGTAGTGCAGTTCCAAGTCTATAATTACGTAGGTGTATTTTATTGCATCTCTAATTTAGAAGTGTTTCATTTTTATAAAGAATAATATATCAAGTACTGTATAAGCCAAGTAGGAAAAAAAATGAATTAACGTATTCAATCTGTTTTCTGGACATAGGACTTCCCCTGATTCCTGGGGAGTTTTCCTGAGTAAAGCTGGCCAATGGAACAGAAATCTCCATTTTAAATAACTCAGCCATATGTGATATACATGCAAGAACTTGTGTTTGTGACAGACATTGCTGATCAAAGTCATGTGTTTTTTCTAATATAAACATCAATCAGCAATGTGCCTGACCTACCAGGAGAGGCTGAGAGAACTGGGTTTCTGGGATCAGATCATATTTCTGCCTACCACTACCTAATAGGAAGATGCGTACGATCTGCTGGATCAAGCACTGGCTGGAAGGACAATCCCAAAGGGTGGTGCTCAATGGAGTTCAATCCAGCTGGCGGCCGGTCACAAGTGGAGTTCCTCAGGGCTCAGTACTGGGGCCTTTCCTTTTTAATATCTTCATTGACGATGTAGATAGGGACATAGAAAACACTATCAGTGAGTTTGCAGATGACACTAAGTTGTGTGGGAGTGTTGATCTGCTTGAGGGCAGGGAAGCTCTACAGAGAGACTTGGATAGACTGGATAGATGGGCCAATGTTAATGGCACGGCATTCAATGAGTGCCAGGTCCTGCACTTGGGCCACAACAACCCCATGCATCGCTACAGGATTGGGGAAGTGTGGCTGGAGCTGCCTGGCAGAAAAGGACCTGAGGGTGCTCGTCGACAGGCAGTTGAACATGAGNGTTCTTCACAGAGAGAGTGGTCAGTCAGTGGAATCAGCTGCCCAGGGAGGTGGTGGAGTCACCCTCCCTGACTGTGTTTAAGAGTAGATTAGATGTGGCTTTGAGGGATCTGGTGTAGGGGAGAACTTGTAGAGTAGGGCTGATGGTTGGACTTGATGATCCCAAGGGTCTCTTCCAACCTAAATGATTCTATGATTCTATGCATAGGAGAGGGAGCCAGGCTAGCCTCAACGCTGCAGAGGATAACAAGAGACAACATAAACGATTGCATATGGGAAATTCCAAGTAGATATAAGAAAAAAAAAAAAAAAAGAAAAAAAAAAAAGAGACCATAAAGGTGATCAAACACAGAAACAGGCTGCTCAGAGGGGTCAAAGAATCTCCATTCCTAAACACACTGAAGTCATGACAGTACAAAGCCCTTACTATCTTTCCCTAACAAGATTTGCTTGGAGCAGGGGCTTGCATTACATAACCTCTAGAGGTCTCTTCCAAACTAGATAATTCTATGATTGTATGTTACATGTAGCTTGAAGGAAATTGCTTCATCCATGGCGTCGTTCCATAGGGCTTGTCATCCACTTTGTATGTGGGTACCTGCCTAGTGCTACTCTGGACTCATCTAAGTAGTCAAAAGTGTGACTGATTGGGCATCTCACTTTATCACAATCAAGTGAAGAGAGCTCAAAAATTGCTCTATGACAGAATGAATACACACAATGTGAAAGTTCTGCAGAAGACTTATCCACTTGTGCACACTCTAAATCATTCTGAAGACCACTCTATCAAAGCTTTTTTGAATAGTTTTGCTACTAAGATCTACCCCTGAAGTTTCAAAAGGAAACCATTCAACCAGCCCTAGCTGTAGCTGTGTCCATATCCAAGGGAACCTCCAGTGCATTTCACAATTTTAGGTGCAGACAGAGGCAACAGGTTGCCTTCCTGTAAGCAGTCAGATAAAGAAAACTGCAAGATTGAGAATTTCTCTGCATTACAGCATAATCATTCTATTTGCCTAATGTATCTTTATAAATGTTTCCACATGCTAAACCAAACAGTTTTCTACTGATCCTATAAGCATTGCACTGTCAGATGCAATATGGACTGAATGAAATGTCTTGACTGAAATAAGAGAGACCAAACACTCTAGAATGTATGTCCCTGTGGTAACATCCATAAGGAATGTTTGGATTTCAGATAATCCTCTGTGCTCCCATAGATGCTAAAATTTGCAGCAAAGAGAAATGAGCATGATGTGATAAGTGCTAAGAGCAGGCTGCTTGTGATTTATTCCTCCCCTCCCTTCATCTTCCTTCCTGACTTTTCTCTGGATAACAGCTGCAGTCCCAGATGATGTACTATTGGTGCTGTGCTTAACAGAGCTCTCTCAAATGCTCAGTAACGACGGGAGAGCTGTCTGCAGAGATCATGAACAGATGATCCATGGCAGAATGTTCACTCTTGTGGCTGCCAGTGCAGAGTAGACAAATGAACCATGTGCCCATTCAGTTCTTATTTTTGCTTATGTTTATATTTTACTTTCCTGATATATTTTTGGTGTTCTGATGCTGCCACATGCAGGTATAAGACTGCTATGATATCCAGGGACTCTCCTTCTAACTCTAGTTACCCCACCTTCCTTGCAATTTCCGATTTGATGCTTCCCAGCACAAGTCCTCTATGCTTCCTAATTAACAGATTGTCAAATACATTTATGTATATATTAGTAAGTCAGTGCAAGCTGCAGCTGGCTTTATTCATTAGCTGCAGCTAATGAATAAAACTTTTTAAAGTCCCCAGAAAATATTATTTGACAAATAGTTTGTTACAAGTGTGCTAGAATAGCAGTTGTTCATTTTTCTCTCTAAGCAGTCAGAACAAAATGGTCCTAAGCATTATGATTATACAAGATTTTTTTCCAGCACAATCTATCAACTACCTTCCTGCTGATTTCCCAGAATAATGGGAAAAGGCAGAAAATGGAACTGCTTGCCTACAGCCTGATCTTTCATTCAGAGACAGCCAGAATGCAAGTCCTGCATTTTAAGTCAATTTCATTTCTAAATCTGCCCTGGGTTCAATGTATATAACTGGACAAAGAAGACTAGCCCTGCTGGTTTAGAGATTCAGTTTTGTTAAAGGATGCTTGGTGACACAGAAAATCAAGACAGAAAAACTGCTAAGTATTTTTCCAAAGTCCACACTTCCTATGTTGCCATAGCTTTGGAGCCTCTCAATTAATTAGCAGTACCACATCACCATTTGCACTTAACCTCAATTTCTGTTGTACTCCTGCTTGAGTTCAAACAGCACATAAGCCTCGAAGCTTATAGTCTAGAAGAGCTTTAAAAGCTTTAAGACAAAAATGCAATTCATGGCCAATAGCTTTTAGAATAGCTTGAATTCCATAAGAAAAAGATAAATCTATTCCTTTCCAATCTCAGCTGCTTTAAAAAAATAAATTCTCCAGTCCTAGGGAAAATATCTTATCAGAAATGTTTGTCCAGTCAGTATTTCAAAACATAAAACATAAAAAAGAGCCCTGAAGCCTGAATTATATCTACCCAGACCACTGATTTGGATTCACCTAATTTCTAAGAATCAGGTAGGTTCCATGTAATTTGATGATTCAAAGAATTAGAAGGACCTATTTTCATAGAAACCTAAAAAGGCAAAGGTATTTCTTTTTTGAGAGGTTAAATGTTCATCCACTTCCTTTTTCTAAAGGTCTTATCATATTTTCAAGTCAATATTTGTATTAAAATCATATCTAAAATTATCTGAAGTCTGTGCCTTAAGCACCAGAAAGAAATCTTTTAAAAAAACTCTTCAATTTGACAAATTGTATGTTACTGGTTTTTTATGAGAAACTTTTTTTTTTTATTATTTAGATATTTTTGCCTGTTTTCCATGTCTAAGAAGTTGGATATGTTAAGTATAGATACAGGTTTTGCGATTACAGCAACAATTTTGTCCATAAAAATTCTTCAAAACCCATTAATTATTCTCTTAACTTAATAACTACTTTAGGGAAATTACTAGCAGTTACATACTGGGGTTTTTTTCAATTATCTAAACATGAAACCTATGTTTTTGTTAGTAAAGTGTCCTAGCAGTTTTTGCTGCACTAAGGCCTGAATGAATCAACTTCTTTTTATCTTCTGGCTAATCTTCAATGATAACCATGAAATAACTACTTTCTGTCTTATCTCGTGTTAAGGGACATTATCTGAGAGGACATGACAGAACTAGTTTTCATTCAACTGAAAGGTCAGCAAAGAACAGGCTGTCAAATTTGACGTCACAACAATCACCAAGACCTGTAGGAGACTGGGGACTTTTAAGACATTCATTTATGTGAAGCAACTTAAACTAGGTCTAGCACCAGATATAAATTATTCTAACTTAAGACTTTTATTTTTCCCTGCTGAAATTCTTTCATTTTTCATGGAATAATGCAATATTCATTTGGCTACAGTAAGAAAGGCTGTCACTCACTGGCTTTAGCATTCACATGAAAAAGAGAACTACTAAGACACCTAGACAACTGCCTATTTCAGTAATAATTGAAGACATTCCACTCACCAAAAAAAAACCCAACCTTTACAAGATGAGAAGGAGAAATCTATCCCAAAACACTCTATAGCCTTGTAGCTAAGTTCATGTTCTTAACAAATAAGGGTTTGATTTGCTTATGAGATAATTTGAGCCCGTCTTTTCATGTCTATCCCAGAGGTCAGAGGACTTACCTGCAATTATCTGCAATGTCAGGAACTTTCTCCTGTTGCACTTGAAAAGGGCAATTAACCTGACTGAGGCACAGATTCAAAACCAGTATTTGGTACTGAATTCCAAATGGAGGCAGGTGGTGTCTGTTGATTTAGTTAGGCATCTAACAGCTGAGTTAGTCCTCTTGGAAAATCTCATTCTCTGAGCTTGCTTTTGAAAAGCCTCTCTAATTTATTTACATTCATATGACTGATTCTAGTTTCCTTCAATTTATGTGGTAGGAAAAAAAGGAAAAAGGTTTGTTTGGCTTGTTTATCTTCACTGAATTAATGTGGTACTATATAACCCACATTGTTCCTGCATCTATTTCCTGCTTCCTAGACAAACACACCTAAATTACTGAAAACTAAAAATATGCATGACATTTTGAATCCTTGTTCCACAGTGAATTTCTACATAAGAATTTCCCTAAGACTTTGGCCATCTAAAACAGAGGCTTAATACTGACTTTCTTGTGATTTTCACCTACAAGCCTTTTGCAGATAATGTTAAGACTAGTAAGTTTAGTCCAAACAAGGGAAAGAATAAGATGTGGAATTAGAATGTTAAAGCACATATTAGAATGCATTGCAAAAGAGTTAGGCAAGGAACCATTTAAAATGTATGGCATATCTTTGATAGAAGAGGGGTTTTTATTCTGCTGCTACATTAATGTCAGGTTACACTAGCTTTCAAAAAATAACAGTAATTCAAAAAGCAGAAATAGATGGGGATGTACTATACACCATATTTCCACATCTACTGGCATCAACATCTGATTTTGGTTTCTAAATTAAATCTTTGTAACAGAGGGCTACACTAAGACAAAGTCAGAAGATACAAAACAATATTACAATATTCACTTACCTTGTTTTAGGGTAAAATTCTCCTTCTAGAAAGGTGAGTAAATTTATTTATCTATGAACAAAGCTGATAGTTTATGCTCTCTGTACATTTCTCAGAGACTGTAACTGGTATAATAAAATCCCAAACCAAACTGCATAATCACCACTGGCCTCTACATAAACTGAAAATATTTTATTTCAATTTTGAAAGGAGCGTTTTCTGCTTTTAACTCATCGTTATTTAATTTTTCTTAGAGAAGCAAGTTTTTGCAGGTCAGATGCAGATCACGATACTCAATAAACATGGTCGATGGTGACATCATGACCACATTCAGGGTCAAAATTTTAAGTACTTGAGTTTCATCAGTGTTTTGAGGAGTAACAACCCATCATTTCAGGACTTCAAAAGGCAGGAACATTTATTCCGTGCTTTGTGAATAAATGTGCCTGTCCAAAACACTTAGCCACTGGCAAATTTGGGGACTGTGCTGAGCACTTCAATGATATAGGTAAAAGTCCTTATCTGTTATGCCCAGCGTGACCCTGGGAAAGTTTCTGATGCAACTATAGCTTAAAATGTTTTTCTCCCTCTTCCTGTGTAGCATCAAACTCAGTATGAATTTAAGAAACACTATACTCACAATTTATGTTCAGGGCAGAGAAGGCTAATTTGAAATTAACAAATCAACTCACCTTAGATAAGGACAGATGTTTGATATTCCTGGAAAGAGAAATTGCCTTGCATTAGTCATGTCTTGAAACATCACTATATCTCCAATTTTTACTTCCCTGTAAATTGATCATCACAGGCTTAGAGATCTTTGTCTTAATAAACACTGAATATCAACAGTTTGCTATTTTCAGGTCACTTTATGAAAAATAACTAATTGAGCACAACCTCAGAAGTTAACGTGTCAGTTTTTAACATCCATGTAATGTCTCTGCTCATAAGTTAAAATGGCCTATTTGTTTCCACTTGACCTTTAGACTGAGTAATTTTTAATGACAAACTTAATTTAACAAGGAGTTATGCTCTCAGAAGCTTTTCAAGACAAGATCAAAACCAGTTTCTAGGAATCTCTCATCCATCCCATGTAATTTCACCTTGTGTCCATTTCTGGCTTTTTGTCTCATACAGCTCAGGACAAGTATATAAAATTTTTATTCTTGATGGACAGCAATCACTGCAACAAATAGGGGCTTGCAATTAGCACAGATGTGGTGGATTAGTCTTGTTCAGCAGCCACATGTTCTCTCATTCTTCCTCCTCAACAGGACATGGGGAGATAACAGGATGAAAAATCTCATTGATTGAGATAAAGGCATTCACCAGCTACTGTTGCAGGCAAAACAGATTCGATTTGAGGAAAAATAATTTCATTTACGGCCAATTAAATTACAGTTTGGTAGTAAAAAACAGAGACACAAAATAATTAAAACACCCACTTCCCAGGTTCAGCCTCATGCTGGACACCTGCACCTCCCCACAGCGAGCAGCACAGGGAGTTGGGGAGTGGGGGGATGCGGTCAGTCCATAGTAGCTGGGGGGCTTTGGTCAGTCCATAACAGTTCCTCTCTGTTACTCCTTCCTCCCTCCCCATGCTTCTTCCCTGCTTCAGCATGTGTCCTCTTATGGGCTGCAGTATGGACAGGTCCTCCCTGTAGGCTTCAGGGCAATGTCCATTCCAGCACCTGGAGCACCTCCTCACAGTCTTTCTTCATCGACCTCACTGTCTGCAGGGCTTTCTCAAGCTTTTTTTCCTTCACTCCTCACACCACTGCACAGAGTTGTGTCATTTCTTTAAATATGTTATCCCAGAGGTGCCACCATCTTGGCTGTGGGGCTCAGCAGGGCCCTGCCCTGAGCCAGCTGGAAGCGGCTGGAAGTGTCTGGAACCAGCCTCTCATCATAGAGGCCGCCCCTGCAGCCTTCCCCCCGGCTGCCAGCGCCTGGACACCTGCACCCACTTCAAGAGAAAATAACAGTGCTGCTTTCACTTCTCTCAATATGAGAGTTTGCTTAGCTCTTCACACCTCCGCGTATCATTCAGGATTAAAATCAGGTTAAAAAATGCCTTTTGCTCTCACTTTTGGTGTGTCCTCCCACCAGCAAGCTGTTCATAGTCTCAGCATTGCGGGCGAAGCAGGAACAACTGTATTACAATCTATTACCTACCATCTCTTTCCCTTTTGTCTGGAAAGTCTTACGCAGACTCTATTATCCTTATGCAGTAGTTATGGGAGAGTAAATTATCCCAGCTGTGAAACTCGGCATGTGCATGGTCAAACAAGGATTTTATTTCAGTTCCAGACCCTCCTTTTTACTGCACCACACCATTATAGTCCCAGAAAATAAAGAAATGAAATCACTGAAGAGCACAGTTGTTTTATCTTAATTTACTTGCTAATTTAGTGCAGTAACTGCTTACTAAATTACATCCTCCCATCTACATTATGCCTTTTTGTAGATGTTTCTTCTGACTCTTGTTCCAAAGAAAGTTGTAACTGTCTTACCTCACCAGACAGTTATCAAACAGCTTGCCCCAGTGTTCTGGTGCTCTGGTGTATTTTAATAATAATTAATAATATTTAAAAACAAAACCAAAAACAAAACAACAAATAAGGCAAGCAACTGTCCATAGTGGGGTTTTCCAGACCCATTAGAGAAAAGATGTGCCTCCTGCCCATCTCCTGCCTGCAGAGGTAATACAGCCACGCAATTTGCCTTCTGCACACCAGTTCAGCAATGAGTTCAAGAGGCACATCTGTGGTTTCTCCTTCTCACTTTACACTTTCTCATCTTCACACAGACATATTCACTTCTTCATGTACACAATTACAAAAATGTCTCCTCAACTGACTGTAAAGGATTGGTTTCATGATCAGTTTTGATCACTGTGATAGTGATTCATTTGCATGTTCTCAGCTCTCTTTCTGCAACATTAATTAAATTGCCATTTTACTACAGCTGTGTACTTAGCAGAATTCAGGTTGCACATGAACCCAGATATCAGCCCAGAGGTTTAGAAACGGGCAGAAATGCTAGGATCCTCTTTTCCTGGTATTATCTATATTAAAAGAAAATTGAGACCATATGTATGTCTGTAAAGACAAAGCAGTAAACTGTAATAGCGGGCAACATTTTTGATACGTCAATTTACACGTAGTAGTCTATGAGCTGAAGCATTATCAGAAAATATATGTATACATATATGCATTTGATAGATAAAAGCCCAGATGATCAAGTGTTCTTTCTTTGCCACAGCCCTGTGTGAGATCCCTGCCACCTCTCCAGGCTCAGTGACTACTCTGCCTATCAATAATCTGAGTACAACCTCTGACCGGCCAACAGGCTGCTTGTACCACCTACTGAATGGTATTCTGAAAACGGGTTTTTCTGAAGCTCGCCTTTCTGTCGCTGCAGCTGACTTAGGTAGGTAGCTCCCCAGATTCATCCAGTCCAGAAGCAAGAATGCCAAATAAGTAAGATACTGTTAGAAATGTTTTTCTTTTTAAATTCTTGGGGCCACAGGCACTGACCTAAATATTTGTGGCCAACCTGCAGCAACAGGCTGCAGAAATATTGGCAGTGAGACAAGTGTTGAATAGAAACTGAAAACCAGATGTCAAGCCTATTTAACATGAGTTTTAAATGTCTCTTCCTCACTCCGAGGCTGAATTTGATGTCTGAGTTCTCACCTTCAGGTGAGGATCCTAACATGAGACCAACTAAGGACATTCTGTGCACGAGGTGTTTCCTATGCTTCCAGTTAAGCTGTCACTACGTGCAAAACTAACAAGTATTCCTGGAAGACAGAGAAATTCCTCAGGACTGAGGGCTCCAGTGCTACTCATTACCAGTGAGTTTTTGTTCCCATAAAACATAACATTGTCACAGAAAAGACTAAAAGTGGTTTTATCTAAAATGCCTTGTAATCAGAGACTGAGAAACAGAATTAGAGATGCACTCTAACTCTAGATGTGAGAGTGCTTTAACTCAGATCTCAAGTGGAAGGGTACTCTGCTCCCTGCTCCATCAGTCTTGTTCTACCTTTTTCTTCCTTGCTCTTTAGTGTTACCCACACACAAACTGCCCAAATGCCTGGAGGGAAAAGGTAAATACAGTTTAAAAATCAAAGCTTTGTTTGGATTAAAGATGCACAGTCAAATAAGTTGAAGATGAAAAAAAAGTGGGAGGCAGGATTTGCAGGATTTGCAGAAGGATTTGCACAGCCTTCCAAAGCCTTATGAAAATGTCAGAAAAAACCCATAACTTCAAACACAATAACAGAGATGAGACTCAATCACTGAATTTCTTCCATCTAAAAAGACAATTTTGGAGGACTACGCATCATTAGTCATCACTGCAGTATATTATAATGGCAATCAGATCTCTAAAAAGGATGACTACCAGCTTGGCTATGTCCAGGGAATGAATTTAGGAAACCCAAAAGCAGTCATGTTGAATCTGACATTATTAATTCAAAGATTAAAATATTGGTTCCACAAGAGTAAGTAGATTTCTGACTTGCCAAATCAAAAGCTTTAATAGACAGGTCTGTTCTATGAATGAAGTGGAATTACATGGAGGTATAACAGAATGAATGGTGATTACACTGTTGGAAATCTAAATTACTGCTTGCAACCTAGAGGCCAGGGAATGAGAAGGCATGTTGACAACCTGTTTGTGTTAAAGCTTGTGTAGGCAATATCCAAGCAATTTTATAGTCAAAGGATTTCAGTTTCCATGGTTGCTAGTCTACAGCCTCTGATTTGCTTTACACACAAACACTGTACAGACTAAAGTAAGGAAAGCCTTTTATTTAGTCCAGTCTGATGGAAGATCATGCTATTAATTTTGCGAGGTGCCAGAACCAAAAAAAACATAAGCACCTGAAGCATTAAAATAATCACCCCGGAACACTGAATTTTAGAGTTATTTATATTTGGCTGGCTACAGAACATGTAATGAGTAAATATATACTGAAGAACAGAATCTCTCCTCTAAAGAGTTTCACAGTCCAACAGGTTAAATGACATTCTGAATGGAAACCAAATTACTACAAACACAGTGTATTCAAGGCAGCTCAGCTATTTATTTAACATTTTCAGGAAAAGTGAATGAAAAATGTGACCTTTAGTGGTGCTTGTGCAGAACAGACCCTCTAGCCATGTGATTTATATTTATTTTATTCTTCTTACAGTCAAAGTCTCTTCCAAGATACTTTTTCACTCTCATTTACTAATTAGCCATAGTTAAGAAAAGTGCACATGCCTGGGGATTTTAAATGCTCCCATGCTATTGTCACACATAGAGTCTTCCATCTGCAGCTAGTTATATATCCATTAGATTCGTTGGGTGTGTTTCTATATACGAGATGAATTTGAGTTGTTTGCCATCTGCACTTGAATCATAAAGTGTAACTGCTTATTCATCTGTAGCCTTTGATTAAATCTTGCTGAGATGATCTTTTGAGCCTATATGTGCTCTCAGGTATAGCTACCATAATAATAAGTAACAATTTTGGTCTATGTTTAAATGTAGAGTTTTACTTTTATCTTCAGAATTACTGTCACTGGGCAAATCACAATAGTGGTTCTGAAATTCAAAAACAAATTAAAAAATCAATTACAAATTAAGAAATCAGTTGCAGGATACTTTCAGTTACAGTTTGCTGAAAGGAAAGTCAGAGGGGTGTAATCTCCATGTGAATTAAGACATGATAAGACCACATGATGTGGGCCAGCACAATAGCAATAGGTCACATTCTTATTAGCCCAGACGCAGCAGTAACGTGTTGAGGTTTGCCCTGGACAATGACAGCCATGTAGAAGGCGATCGACCGCCTCATCATGGTCATCTCTTGCTCACTGTGCTGCACATGTGTTTGCTTGTTTCTAATAAGTTCTTCTGAGAGGCCTAGACATTTTTTTCATGTAGATGAGTAGAACTTGAGGCAGAGCAGCAAAGCAAAAGATACTGTCTGATGGAATGTGCTTCTTTCCCTTCTTTTCTGCCCTGCAAAACTCCACAGTTGGAGTTGTTTAGAAGACCACTATCTACATCCAACCAACCCCAAGTCTGCCTGACAGTAACACCACCTTGTAAACAAGATCAAGGAGTGTCTTTGAGGACAGGTTTTGTCATAACTTTGATGTTTCAGATCATAGAATATTTTTTTTCCCCACAACTGAGTACTGTTCGTGTAGCTGGTACACATGACATTTTTTTTAGAACTGCAGGCTTTACAAAAACAAAGAAACAGAGGGGGCAGGGGGGAAGGAAAAAAAAAAAAAGCATTCTGTGGGGCAAAGAAGGCTTTTGATAAGAAGAAATTTTTGACAAAAGGAATAAAAAAAGGTCTGGTGAGCAGGTAGAAACCAGCTAGGCTTCAGACGTGAATTTTAGTCTGAAAGGGTGTCAAGGAAAGCTGCCACAAAGTTGTTGCCAGAAAAATCCATTCTGGTGAACAAAACATGTAAGTTCTATCAAAAAGGTCATAAATTTCACCCCAGCATTTAGTTGTTCAATGAACTGATTACAGTACCATAATTTATCTTAAAATAAATAAGGTCAAGTAAGGAGAAAGGAAACCCCTGAAGTCCTGGGCTATAAATGTGTTCTATATAACCTACCAGGGAAGAATTATTTAAAGATCGCTCAACTTGCACTCTCTAGAGGTTTCTGACTGGACATTTATTATTTTCCTACAAGAAACCTGACTTACTGCTCTGACTTACGGATCTAGTTTTAGAATGGAAATCTCAATGGACTTGCACTGATGTAAAAATGCAGTGTAAAAACTACGGTAATGAATCCAGCTCAGTGACATGCTGAGTACTGAAAGTTGGTTTTTTTTTTCAGTTCCTGAATTAGTTTTTTAAGAGCGAATTTTAATGTTTAAGAAGAATTACATTTCTTACTGATTTTTTGGAAACATATCACAGAAGAAAAAAAATGGATTAAAAACATCCAAATCATGAAAGGGCATCTTGAAAGTAGTACTGACTGAAGCTGTCTGGGTTTTCTACCATTTTGACTATGTCTTGATTCATTTAAACTGTTCTTCCTGAACTTCTGGATATCCAAAACCATCAAGAAAACTTTAACAGAAAGATATGAACTCCTTGTTTGAAGGCTGCATTTATACAGACACTTGCATACCATGCAAAATGGGAAGAGGCTCTTTACCTAATCCTCTCTATTTGCCAACTAAATATAGCTCAGAAAGAAGACTCATTGAAAACAATATTAACAACAGGCAGTAAAACATTCAGATAATCTTCTCCTTGGAAAAGAATTAAATACTTTTTAAGAAGCAAGTATTAGGCTAATATAGAGGAGAGAATTTTTTGTAAGTTGCTTGAACTCATATTCAGGTATTTTTCTCTTTCTGTACAAGTTAGGAGCCGAATTAGGCATTAAACCAAGGCAAACCTGGACAAACTCTATAAAAGGTAGCCGACAGTATAAGAAAACTGAGAATAAGATTCGGCCATTCAGAATATGCAGATATGTAATGCATGTATGGGCAGGCCCTCAGCTTCTTTATCTTTAGATTCATGATCCCCAGATATCCATATATTCTTCAGCCTTGAATTGAGAGATTTATCTGTACTTATATTTCGGTAGAAAAATTAATTTCTAGTCTGGATTTTGCCCCAATTTTGAAGATAACCGATAACTGATCTTTGCTATATTTTGGTTTTCAAGAACTAGTAATGAAGTAATATCAAGGAAAAAGAAACAAAAAGAAAGAAAAATACAGCCCCACAATGTTTTAATGATGATGACAACAATAGAATGTCTAGCTTCACCTATATGTGTGTGGACCAGACCTGGTGTCCAGTTCTGGGCACCTCAGCTCAAGAGAGATATCGAGGTGCTGGAGCAAGTGCAGAGGAGGGCAATGAAGCTGATGAAAGACCTGGAGCATAAATCTTACAAGGAGCTCTTGATCAGCTACCATACTCTTCCACAATCCTACTCAGAGGGCAGCTCTGAAAAAACACAATACAGATTTCATACTTACATTTGGTCTTTTTTTTTTTTTCCACATTCAGGGCCTATTTTATTTATGGTTTTAAAGAACAAATCAGGTATCAGTTTCAAGTATTGTGGTTACACACTACAATATTTTTGAAACATCTCTCACCTGTACTTAGTCCTCCTCCTGTTTTGTAGGTTTTCTCTGATGACAAAAAAGATTATTGAATATCACAGCCCAAATCTAAGGTTGTGTCACAAGTGATATGCATGAGAAAGAGAGATGACATCATAGTTTACAGCAAGAAATTTTGCCTTTTCTTGACCCTTTTTTTCATGGCTGATTGTATAATTGTGTTCATATTTTCACCTGTTCCAAACAGGCAAACATCCTTGGAGCTGTCACCCCACTGCCTCACAAACACTAATAGCATAGCTGCTGGATACTTTTCGTAGTCCCTACATCTCCCACCAGCTTTGTTTAGAGCAGCTGTCCAGAAGATGCATGATCAGGCAGGTCATGGTCAAAAGAAGGGCAGAGCAAACTCATGCTATTAGCACAAGGCATCATGCACAAAGGTGCTTCTTGCTAGGTCACTGGGAGAAGCAGGCCTGTAGTGCAACCTGAAAAGCCTTATCAGACAAAGGTTAGCCAGTAGTTCTGAATTTAGATTAATCTCGTTTTCACTTTAATCACTCTAACAAGAGAGCAGACATAGAGAATTAGGAAACTGATGCTGGAAGATTAGATAACTTCTTTCTCCAAATTATATGAATCTAGGGAACACATCTAAGCCTGAAGAACTAGTGTTTTACCATGTCATACAAACAGAAAAGCAATTATATATGATTGGAAATGGAATACAAGAATGAGAGCTAACCTGTGCTGGGCCTTTCACTGAAGTTCTGACCCCCTGACAGACAAGCAGGCAAGAGACAGCTAGGCTAGCTCTAAGCCAAATGTTTATCTTCCCAGATCCTTGGCTGCTGTCATGTAAACTAGCCAGAAGATACTACTTTTCTGTACTGAGTGTGTGGCCCAGATATCCTATCTGTTCTTTCTATTTTAGTTCACACACCAGCTTTTAAAAGCAGTGACACAAGCAGCATGGAGCACCCACACACACGGTGGTCTTTATGGCCATCAGCCAGACCAAACCCTTGGACCTGAAAAGCTACAAGCAACTCTCTGAAACTATGTGTTATGAGGAGCCCATATCTATTTGTTAGAAAACTCAGAGCAAGTCACAGCATTACAGAATGCTTTAAGGCTCCTCTGGAGATAGTCTCATCCAACCCACTCCTCAAGGCAGGATCAGCCATTACTGGTTCTCCATGACTGTAGGCAGACCAGTCTAGTGTGGAATATTTCCAAAGACGGAGACTCCACAACCATCCCTGTGCTGGCAACCTGTGCTGGTGCTCAGCTGTTCTCACAGTTAAAAAAAATAAAAGGTAAGATGTTTTCTTACATTTAAATGTTTGTGGTCCTTTGATGGACTTGCTCCCATATGTCCATGTCTCGTATACAGGGAGCCCCAAACTGGAAAGAGCACTGCATGTGTGTCCTCCACAGCACTGAGTAAAGATGCTGCAAGGGTACATTGCTGGTTCATGTTCTTCAACTCAATGTCCATCAGCACCCCTGGGTTTCTTTCCACAAAGCTGGTTTCCAGCCAACTGGTCCCCAGCATGTACCAGCACATGGGATTATTCTTCCATAGGTGCAGGATTTCACATTTCCATTTTTTGAAATTGACAAGATTTCTGTTTGCCAATTTCTTCAGCCCATCAAACTCCCTCTGAACAGCAGCACAATCAAGGTGTACTAATCTTTCTCTCTAGTATTGTATCAACTGTGAATTTGTTGAGGGGCAATAAGGGAAGACAAATGTAAATTTCGTGTGGTCATATTCGCACCAGACCAGACATTTCAGAATAAGAATTACAATCTTATCAAAATACTTTGTCCAAGTTAAGATTCATCTTTGTAGTACATAATACTCAGAAAAAAAAAAAGCCATAACAGGCCAGATGGCTGTGTAGTAAGAGATGACTGAAGCCTGTCCATGGAAAGAAGCTCTATCAACCTGTCAGACATGATTCTTTCTTGTTCATCTGGAGGGATAGTATCGCCTTTAATTATCTCTGAATCAAGATAACAATTTGGTTTAACAAACAGAAATCAGTTCCTTTCTTTTCCTTAGTGTACTGGTTTTGGCTATGATCATTTACTTCATAGTAACTTGTATGAGGCTATGTTTTGGATTTGTGCTGAAAAGAGTGTTGGTAATACAGGGATGCTTTAGTTACCACTGAACAGTGTCAAGGTCTGTGTACCCTAAAACAGGATGCTATTTCTTCCAAAGAGAAGACACAGCAATAAGCTCATCACAACAGATCAAACTATTGTTCAGAGTTGTTTGGATAAGCCCATCTGTCACTAAAACTAGGCTTCAAGACAGTAAAACTACTTGCTGACCAAAAGATGTAAAGACGAAGTATGTTTGTCTTCTGCAGGTAAAGGCAATCCCACAATCCCCCTCAACTACCCTTTGAGTTAACTTTTCCCCCTGAAACACAGGATAATCTTGTGGTCCCATCCTCCTCCCTTCTTAACAACTGTAAAGTTGTGGTCTTTATTATTATCTCCTTTACCAACTTTTGCTCAGGGTTGGCATGTCTGTGGGTATAATATATTAATATTCTTGTCTTTTGTCCCATCTTTTTATACGGACTAGGCATTAATCAGATATTCTGACAATTATTCTTACATTCTTCTAATGATTGCACCAATTAAAAAAATGTGCAACATGTCGTGAGGATTAACTCTTTTAATCATTCAGTTTAAACACTATCATTATACATGGGCAAAACAAGGTAGAAGTCAAAAGACATAACAAACATTTTTCCTTAAGTCTTTAACCTCCAATTCATATGACTGATGTATGTGAGATATCAAGGATTTTCTCCCCTCCCACCAAGTTTATTTATGGATTGCAGGCATGTTCTCTCTTCCTACAAAAAGCTGTAAGTGACAGTGGTTAATTACCATAGCTTTTGAATAGCTTATAACATCTCATTGTGAGATTGGATGTGATTGACAGCACTTCAGTTTCTGTGACAGACATCTAAAACGATACCCAAAGTGATTTTA
>VZTM01036421.1:0-25547 GCA_013400555.1 Jacana jacana
TATTAGAAGAAAGATACTCTGTCTTAGAAAACAGTATGTAATTTTCTACCACATACCGAGTTGCTCTACTGGTATCATTTAGCCAATTACTGGCTTTCTTCTTTCAGCTTGGGGTACCTAACCAGCATACAGATAGGAGGCTAAGATTTACCATTCCTCACTGTTGGCAAACACTTTGAAAGGTGCCCAATTTCCTCATTCTTACAGTTAGTGTGGCAAAGTTAATAACATGTAGAACAGCATACATTCTTATTTTTTTTTTTTAAAGAATAATAGTATGGAATAATAACCTTTGAACTTTACAAAAGGAGAAACATCCTCATCAGCTGTATAATTTTCATGTGATGGGTATCCATTTGTCATGCTATCCCTGTTGGTAAGTAATAATTAATATTTGATTGATGAAGTAATAGTTACATGTCCCAGCAATTTATATGTTGTTTAAGCTTTTAAAGTTAATTCCTATTTTCTTGAAGCAAATTATACTATAATTTAGGAGCTGTTAGGATATAGGTTGTGAACTGACCCTCTGCACTACAGTTTTATTATGCCTTGGTTGCTCTCGTGAAAAACATTAGAGCTGTTCTGTCAAAGAGCAGACACAATGCCATGTGACTTCAGGCATATCCACATGAATGGGCCTGAGCTCCTCTGCTTGCACTCTGAGATCTCTGGATATGAGAAGCTCGCATCCAAAAATGATGTAATCACATTAGTGAATTTCTATGCCTTTTTGTAAAGCCCTTTTGTGGGAATGTGCCATTATTCTAGTGTGACTAAAATTAACTTCTGGCCCAAAATGGGCTCATGGCTGTTTATACAGAGTTCTGTCTGCATCCATCCATACAGACAAGACCTTAGTTAACCACATATGTCAAGTAGCATATTGGGGACTGAGAAAATGGTTTCCAGGACCTGTTAATCTGAATGCAATGAACATAAACCAGTTAATTGAGTCATATGAGCAAAAGTGAAGCTTAAAAAAATGTGTGACGGTTTTCCATCCCACTCATAAAAGATTTTTTTTTCTTCTATTTATCACAAAAGATTCTTTTAGCAATTTGCAGAGATATTCAGAATATAACAAAACATGATTTTTTTCTCCATTGATACTTCTGGGCATGGTTACAATTATGCTTTGACTGTGCTTGTTTATTCAACTAAGATGTATGGGTTTGATTTCTTTATACACAGAAAGAATTGAGCTAGAGGAGTGGAAGAGGGGGGAAATATTGGTATTTTTAAGTGCTTTAATCTTTTCAACGTACTTGATGAAAATAATAGTGTGGTGTAATTGCTATTACTTAGTAGTGTGTAAGGGATGCTGAAGATTTTATGGTAAGTAAACTATTAACTTATTAAAATAAGGAAATTTCAGAAATAAACCCCTCAGATTTTCAAAGTTTCATAAAGTGAATTGACTTTTGTATTTTAATTTAAAAACCACTACCAACAGCAAAAAAAACAACAAACCCATCTGACAGTCTTCCAAGAACTCATACACAGAAAAAGTGATGTAAAAAACTGAGAAAACAAATGGAGGAAGTCAAAACCAATTTTGGTGGATTGTGCTCTGTCCAGGTCAGTTGGTCACTTCCTGAGATGTGATCTCTATCACATCAACAGCTCACCAAAACTGTCCATGGCAGAACTAGGCAGGGGCAAGATGCTAAACTATTGGTAAAATGCTGTTTAAGTTTTCTTTTTTTAAAAAATTGAAACCCTAAAATTCCATTTAAGTGTGATTTACCTTATGTGAATATGTGTTCTATAGTTAGACAAACTGTTAACATATTAAGAACTGCCACTTTTTTGAACCTGAAAAGCAAAATGGTAGAAGGGAGACAATTTGGATTTCATTGCTTATTCCAGTCTTTTTTGGTTTGTCTACTTACTGGTTCATAATCAACATACCCCTCTTCCTAATAACCGTTTCCACATTTCTTCCCTGTTTATACATTAAAAAGAGAAAAACAGTCAATTCTTATTCTAGAATTATCAAAAGCCCTATCATGAAATACACTCAGTGGTACAGGTTTGACATATGCAGTGGAGCTACTCAATAGCTTGGTGAGTGGAACTGTGTCTTAGTGGAGCTTTTTACCTGCCATTGCTCTCACTTCTGCCATCGTGGCCCATCATGGCCCATGGCTCTCACTTCTACCATCATGGCCCGCTGATTCAGCAGCAGATGATCTCTGCTCCTCACTCCCAGATTTCATTTCTGGGAAACCAGTAGCACTTTAGACAAGGGACTGGTTAAAAGCTCTTTTCTGTTTTACTGGGATAAATATTAAAATTGGCGGGTATATGCTAGCTAAATCTTGCAGGATGATTCAGATAGCTGAGTGGTTGCTTAACATTCTGAATGACAACTGAGGACAGCATAATGCATGTTGACATTACTGATTCCAGCACTTTTTACCACCTGCACTGCACAGATACTGGACTGCCTTTCAGTCAGCTGGTGAACTGTCACAACTTCCATCATGGTATTTCACAGTGAACCACTGCTGTAAACCACTGGATTTCAGGATGTGACTTCTGAACAACTCGGAGACCCCAGGAAAACGCAAGCTGAAACCTCTGCAAGTTAAGCTGTTCCCAATTGTCACTCAGTCCTCAATCCTGATCATCCAAAATAATGGCTATCCTAGACTGAGAAAGATGTTTTGGAGGAAAAATAGGTATTTCTGTTTTGTTTTTTCATCAGAGCAATAGGGACAAAATGGTTGTTTTCACAGAAGCCATTTTACCTCTTAAGAAGCTTTTAACTTATCCAAAATGGAAATCAGAAATTAAACTAATACCAGACTAGATAAACCTATAAATTATGAGAAAGTAACAAAATGTATGAAGACTTTTGAGTACTGTGAACTATTTTATCTACTATACCTAATATTTTTTTATAAATTGCAAGGTACATAAAATCTTCACCTTCAGTGGGGAGGTTTCAATGCAGTTTAATTTTCTCTAAAAGCACAAAAAAATAGCAAAAATTCACTGTCACTAATTTTTACTTGAAAATCCTTTCAGATATAAAAGGATTGTAGAGAAACTAAGCAAAAATAATGGGGAGGAATAAGATGGTTAGTTATGTGACCTAATTTGGTGAGGTACAATCATACAAAGGAAATGTTCCATAATGAAAGGCACTGTTTTGACATTGTTTCAGTCTGTTCTAAGATTAACTTCGGTGGTGTCACTAATTTTTTCATTGAAGAAAGCAGGCCAGTTTCATATAGACTAAGCTTTAAATTAAGTGTGAATCTTTCTCTTCTCTAAAAATGAGGCTTTTTTTTTTCTTCTCTCTTTTATATATAGAAAAAAGAGAAAGCTATTATATACCCAGCACTGGCCAGGGGCAATGCTTGGTAGACACTGACTTTCTAATAGTAGCCTCTTTACAGAATAAAATGCAAAAGATTTGTGTGAAAGATTTTAATCACTTTTTTTGTACTGTTGTTTTATTCCCTTTATCAAGTTTAGACTACACATATGCTATTCCAGGATAATTTTTATTCCTTTTTTTTTTCTCTTGTGGAAGAGCAGTGCATCAGTTAATAATACCATGGCCTTAATTAGAAAGCTGTGTTTAGTTGAGGGACATTTTATCCTGGCTAATGTGAAGAGTAGCAGAAGGTGGTATTTTTATATTAGTATTTCTAAAAGGTTGTAAATTCCTTTTAGATAAAGTTACAGAGAGTCTTCTGAATTTTTGTAGAAGTGCAAATGCATGTATGAACCTATGTCAGAAATTGAGTGGCTTTTGTGATATTCCTGGCAATTTGTCATAGTATGTGGCTTCCGGCTTTGAAAGAGAAAACAAGAAGAGGCCATAGTTAGGGGATTTAATAGAATCATTGAATGGTTAGAGTTGGAAGGGACCTTAAAGATCATCAAGTTCCAACTCCCCTGCCATGGTTAGGGACACCTCCCACTAGACCAGGTTGCTTGAAGGCCCATCCAGCCTGGTCTTAAACACCTCCAAGGATGGGACATCCACAGCTTCTCTGGGCAATCTGTTCCAGTGCTTCATCCCCTCACAGTACAGAACTTCTTTCTAGTATGTAATATCAGTGCCTTTCAATTTAAAGCCATTACCTTTTGTTGTATCGCTACAATCCCTGACAAAGAGTCCCTCTCCAGCTCTTCTGTAGGCTTGCTTCGGATATTGGAAGGCTGCTATAAGGTTTCCTTGTAGCCTTCTTTTCTCCTGGCTGCACAACCCCAGGTCTCTCAGCCTGTCTTCATAGGAGAAGTGTTCCAACCCTCTGAAAATCTTCATGGCCATCTGCTGGACTCATTCCAACAAGTCCATGTCCTTCCGGTGCTAAGGACTCAAGAGCTGAAATCAGTACTGCAGGTGGGGTCTCACGAGTGCAAAGTAGAGGGGTAGAATCACCTCCCGAAGCCTGCTGGCCATGCTTCTTTTGATGCAGCCCAGGATGTGGTTGGCTTTCTGAGCTGCAGGAACACATTGCCAGCTCATGTTGAGCTTCTCATCCACTATCACTCCCTTCTCCTCAGGGATGCTCTCCATCCATTCTCTGTCCAACCTGTATGTGTGCCTGGGATTGTCCCAAATCATGCACCAGGACATTATACTTAGCCTGGTTCGATTTCATGAGGTTTTCACAGGCTTATCTCTCAAGCCTGTCCAGGACCATCTGGGTGGCATCCCTTTCCCTCCAGTGTGTCAAACACACCAAACAGCCTGGTGTTGTCAGTGAACTTGCTGAGTGTCCACTCAATCCAACCATCCATGTCACATTCTCACTATTCTCTCTTCGTGATTAAGCCAAGCTATTGCATGTCCCGTGTTTGGAAAGGCCTTGCATCTCTTACATAATGGCTTCATTTGAATGGCTGATAAAAAATTATTATATATGCAATGCCTTAATTACCACAATTCAAGCCTCCAAGAACAACCTAAACCTTTTCACAAGTTGGTAAAATGTGGATAAAATTCCTCTTTATCAGATCTTATATTACAGACAATATGTGTATATTTTGAAATATAGTTTTCTGGGTAATTATTGCTTCTTTGCCTCCCAAGGCCATTACTTCCACTTTTTCTCCTTGATAAATGAAAAAATATGTAATTCTATAGTACCAATTCATCATCACCCTTATGTCTGCACAATATCTTTCCTCTCTAAACAGCAATTACTTCCAAATTTTCCCACTGACCTTTTACTAAACCTTTTCAGATCTCACCACCCAGAATAGCAGTGTCTTCCCTGAGTTCTGGCAGAAGGACAAAGCTTCCTATAATCACAGGGTTTGCAGTGGCTATGTATGCAGTCAAAAGAAATTTAAAGCAACAGAATTACAGCAGATCAAATATCCTAACTGGTGCCTATTTGGATAAACTGATTTTCTCATGCCAGACACACAGGGAGTTCTTGTCACTAAATGACAGTAACTGGTGTAGGTGTTCTCTCTCTCTGTCCTGCCTGGATGGAACACTTCACTCATCATTCTTGTTCCTATACTGACTTCCATAATAAATAAGTCTCATCTGTATTCTTCATTCAGTGATTCAATAGCTGATGAGCTGAGATTTACAAAGTAGGTTTAGAGACAAACAACAAAAATTCTCATTTCAATCTATTTTTTACATTGTCTTTAAGGTTATCATGCTCATTTGGGAATCAAAAGCTGACAAATACATCTGGGGAGTCTCATGGAAACAAAGGTTATCACACAAGATTATCTACAGATTTTTAAATTTCCTTTTCCTGATCTCCAAGTATCGTAAACCCTTCTACCTACTTTTTCTTTTTTACTCTCCCTTCTCCTGTATACCTACTTTTTGATAGATTGGTCTCTGCCTCCCACCTCAAACCAGGGTAGTTGAAATCCTACAGTTCTTATGTAGCACATAAAGACAAGAAAATAAAATTCTATATCAGTTAAATGAGAAAACATCCTCTTTGTTTCTCTGTTTTCATTCTACAATCCAGGCAGCATAGCTTGCAGTCACATTGCAACAGGTAACCTCAGTAATGCCATGATAGTAATCATGTTTAAATGGATCCATTGGATACCTAATCAAACCATTTTTTAGTTGTTGTTGTAGAGAGATACCTTTCCTCTCATCTCTCCTGGAAAAACCCTAAAACTCCATCTGTTTTAAAAGGTAATTCATGCTAAGAATAACAGGTAGTTACGATTATAGACTTCACAAGCTATTATTAGTTTCATAATACCAAAAATAATTTAAAAAAAAAAAGGTATAGGTGCATATTATATTTTGTGTTTAAATTCCCTGTATTTCCTGTTTTGCTTTAGGCACAGTAATTACCTTGTAGATCAGTCTTAACACAAATTGATTTTCTGAGTGTTCTAAGAGTATGCTCAATCTCATTCCAAAATAAAACACTGTATGTACTTGGAAAGCAGAATTCAGAGGCAAAACAAGTAAATGATGAATTAGCCAATACTTTTGGAGGGAGGAGAATGTGCAACTGCCATCAAAGGCAATGGGGGCATTTTACTCCGTTAAGATTTTGGGTTTTGGTTATGAAGGCCTTTTAAACTGTGATTTCTCTCACTGAAAAGATATAAATCTGATTATAAAAAGTGTCTCTTATAAAGAAATGGTAACCTCAGTAAGCTCATGGGCCTAAGTTACTGCTTCTGGCCTTTTTTCTTCCTCTTGTGCTCTTCTTGCCTATCTACTTCTTTGATAGAAGCTCCTGGTCTTGTGATAAAATCTAAAAGTATAGAAATCCCTTGGTCGTTATAGGGAACTTGAACCACCCCAATATCTGTTGGAGAGACAACACAGCAAGGCACAAGAAATCCAGAAAGTTCTTGGACTGAATCAATGACAACTCTTTTCTTCAAATGGTAGAGGAGCCATTAAGGAGAGGAGCCATTCTGGACTTTATCCTTGCCAACAAGGAAGGCCTGGTGGGGAATGTCAAACTCATGGGTAGCCTTGGCTGCAGCAATCACAGAATGGTAGAATTTAAGATTCTTAAGGTAGTGAAGAGGGTGTGCAGCAATCTCACTACCCTGTATTTCAGGAGAGCAGACTTTGAGCTCTTGAGAGAACTGATTGGCAGGATACCATAAGAAACAGTACTGGAGGGGAGAGGGCCCAGGAAAGCGGGTTAGTATTCAAGCATCACCCCGTTGAAGCTCAGGAGAGCTGCATCCCAACAAAGAGGAAGTCAGGCAAAAAAGTCAGGAGGCTTGCATGAGTAACAAGGAACTCCTGAATAAGCTCAAAACCAAAAAGGAGGCCTACAGAGGGTAGAAGCAAGGATGGTAAAGTGGGCAGAATATAGAGAAACTGTTCGAGTGGCCAGGAACTAGATTAGGCAAGCAAAAGCCCAGACAGAACTGCCTCTATCCTGGGACATCAAAGACAATAAGAAAAACTTCTATAGATATGTCAGGGTTAAAGGCATGACTAGAGAAGTTGTGGGTCCTCTCTAGAAGAAAATATGAGACCTGGCCACCCAGGTTATGGATGAGGCTGAGCTATTTAATGACTCTTTTGCCTCAGTCTTCACCAGCAAGGGTTCTAACTGTACTGCCCAGGTCACAGAAGGCAAAAAACAGGAGCTCTGAGAATGAAGAACTGGCCACAGTAGGAGAAGGTCAGGTTCATGACCACCTAAGGAACCTGGAGGTGCATAAGTCCATGGGACCTGATGAAATCTATCCACAGGTCCTGAGGGATCTGGTGGATGAAATTGCCAAGCCGCTTTCCATCATATTTGAGAAATTGTGGCAATCTGACAGTTTCCACTGACTGGAAAAAGCAGAATATAACACCAATATTCAAACAAGGAAAAAAAGGACCCAGGGAACTATAGGCTGGTCAATCTCACCTCTGTGCCTGGCAAGATCATGGAGCAGATCCTCCTGGAATCTCTGGTAAGGCGCATGGAAATCTGTGACTGGAGACAGCCAACATGGCTTCACCAAGGGTAAATCCTGCCTGACAAATGTGGTAGCCTTTTACAATACTACCACAGATGTGGTGGGCAGGGGCAGAGCAACAGATGTCATGTGCTTGGACTTATGCAAAGCTTTTAAAACTGTCCCACAGGAAATCCTGGTCTCAAAACTGGAATGTCATCAATTTGATGGATGGACCACTCAGTGGATAAGGAACTGGCTGGATGGCTACACTCAAAGGGTTGTGGTCAACAGCTCAATGTCCAAGTGGCGGCTAGTGATCAGCAGTGTTTCTCAGGGGTTGGTACTGGGACCAGTGCTATTTAACATCTTTGTCAGAGACATGGACAGTGGGATAGAGTGCACCCTCACCAAGTTTCCTGATGACACCAAGCTCAGTGGCATGGTCAACATGCTGGAGGGATACATCCAGAGGGCCCTGGACAGGCTTGAGAGGTGGGTTAGTGCAAATCGCTTGAAGTTCAACCAACCCAAGTGCAGGATCCTGCACCTGGGACATGGCAGTCCCAAGCACAAATACAGGTTGGGCATAGAATGGCTGGAGAGCAACCATGTGGATGAGGACTTGGGACTGATGGTGGATGAGAAGCTCAACTTGAGCTGGCAGTGTACCCTGGCAGCTCAGAAAGCCAACCACATCCTGGGCTGCATCAAAAGAAGCATGGCCAGCAGGCTTCGGGAGGTGATTCTACCCCTCTACTTTGCACTCGTGAGACCCCACCTGCAGTACTGATTTCAGCTCTTGAGTCCTTAGCACCGGAAGGACATGGACTTGTTGGAATGAGTCCAGCAGATGGCCATGAAGATTTTCAGAGGGTTGGAGCACAGGCTGAGAGAATATCCAATATCAAGTTGTTGATGCCCCATCCGTGGAGGTGTTTAAGACCAGGCTGGATGAGGCTTCGAGCAACCTGGTCTAGTGGGAGGTGTCCCTAACCATGGCAGGGGAGTTGGAACTTGATGATTTTTGAAGTCCCTTCCAACTCTAACCATGCTGTTTTCCAACCATACTAAAATGCTATTTTAGTTTGTTACTTTCAAAATTAACTGTATCTGCTCTGAATAGAAATAAAACCAAACAAACAAAAAACCAAACCCAAACCCAATCAGTGTAGCTTATCATAAGGATTACTTCTTTAAGAAATTAAGGGGTTCAGTTATGTTAAACTGAAAAAAATAAGATGTAAGCCTCTATGCTTTAGTCTCCAACAAACTGCTGACTGAAGGAGATAAGGAGCTATTACTGGGACCTTCTGACATTTTCTGTCTGAATTACAGTCAGTGTACTGGACTAAAGAGGTACTTATCTGTGTCGCAGAAAATTTCCCCTACTCTCTTATACTGAGACCCATTATTGGCCAATCATATCACATCACTTTCAGAGTTGTGGCCCTGCTTTTCCTGCTTCTCCCTTTACCCCCTCAGTTTCTGAGAACTGTTGTACTAAGGAAGTACATGCCACTTTCTACTCACAAAGGCAAGTGTACAGAATTATCCTCACCCACTGTGTATCGGTGCTCCAGAGATGAGCAGCATGGTGTTTTAAGCAGTCAAATGTGCCAAATGCATGCAAGCTCCCAACTTGTTCAGCCTCATGTTCCTCTTTTGGGTCCTTTGCAGAGTCTCACCCCTTTCCTTGCTATGATTTCACACAGACCATGATGGTGTGAGGCTACAGAGAGTGTTTGTTCCTTCTGTATTTGTTTGTCTCAAATGCTTGACGTAGCTGGGGATTAAGTAGAATATCAAACATCAGAAGATTTTTTAGTGCCATGAGAGTCTTCATGCAGCAAGGGAATTGCAGGAGTACAAGGTGGCATGTTTGTAATTCACAGTAGGATGCTATGTCTTCTCCTTTGATTGCCATTTTCAGGAAAGAAAAAATTAAGATGAGATCACTCTGGTTGACAGCTGCAGCTCAGTGACAGACATGGACAGAAGCCTGCTCCTTCTGGAGTCATAAAAACCTTTTTTAGACTTACACAGGTTGCATTCACTGAGGTATTCTAAAATTCACAATGTGTTCCCATTAGCTGTACTGTTGTCCTTATATTTAGTGTTTCAATAACAAATAAATATGAAAGGATTACACCAGAATGTATTTAATGTTATAAAATTAGATAGATTTTTTTCACTGGTTAGCTTCTAGACAAGGGTTTGATTAAGTGGTACTTTAAATACGTTTCAGTTTCCACATCACATCCAATATTTAAACATCACCTTTGTACTGTATATTGATTTTTTTTTTTCTTCATTTAAAAGCTTCCATTATCTTCAACAGTTGAGGAATTTACAAAGCCTTTTCTCCCAAGGGGCATACTGTTGTATTGCACTTATTAATGAATTCTGCTTACAACAGGTTGGGGTTTTTTTGAAAGGATAATTTTGCACATTTGCCAACCAATGTAAGAGGACCTCCTCCACTAATAATTAAAATTATTATTTTGTATACAGTCATTAAGAATGTGTGCTCCCTAGGGGTATTCTAATTTTGTGTGTGACAGATTTTCCTCTTTCTGTTTAAACATCTTTTGATGGCATTTGTTTGTTCTTAGCATTTTGTGTCTGTTTACTTTTCTAGTTTCAAATTAATTACATCTATATTTCTTTCAGTGTGGCCTACATATGTTTCTTTTTCTTACTTTGTTCTTTCTATTGTTTGAAGTTTTGCAACATCTAACATTATATAAGTTATGTTATTAACATAAGATAAAAACTTATGTGATGAAATAATATAAAAGATTAATCCTTGATTTTTCTGATTAAAAATAACTTCAGTTATATGGATGATACTTGCAAATTATATACTGAGGTAAAATTTTTCTATTTTGCATCTTAATCGAAGTTTTTTTATTTTGTATTACTGTATTTTAATTTGTAATTTTAATATTAATTTTAAATTGTAATACTGTATGTTACATGTACAGTAACTGAGCATATTAAATCTCTGATGGTAAATAGAATTTTGTATACAATTCATAGTACTGGTGCCTGAGGATATTAAATACATCCTGATAATATAAAAACCAAGTAAGACAGTTTTGCAGAAGTTAATGTAAATATAATATGTTCGTGACAACTTCCTTAATTAAGAACACTGGGCCTAACCTCTTGATAATAGGTTAAATTAACAAAAATTTTGTGAACTGGCTGAGCTTGAATTCTTTCAGTGCTTAGCAACAGTATCAATCTTGTGCAAGGAGCACTAATGTCATATTTACCATTGCCTTACTCTTTTTCAACTAGTGATCCTTCTGTTTTAGTTTATACATTTGAATGTTTCTGTAATGCATATGCATTTCAAGTATAAATAAAAGAATGAGAGCATGGGTTTATTTTCACTTTTTAATTTATAAGCAGCATTTATCTATGGATTTTTAACTAATTTTAAAAGCCTTAGAGTCTTTTTTTAATTTGAAGGAAACCAAATACTGGCCCTGGAGTGGGCATGGGGGAAAGGTATTGCTCCATGTCCCATTATAATTCCAGGTTTGTATGTTGCTTTTGAGTATAGAACTTGGCAGCAATCCATATATTCCCTTAAGTGCTGGCTAGGACTGCTGCAATTTCTACATTGCATTAGCCGAGGCCAAGGCCTTGGAAAAAAGAGGAGACTCCTTATTTCCTTCCCACTTGTAGTTGCTTGAGGATTGACCGGGTTCCAGATACACAAAACTAGTAGTGGTTATAGTTCAACTGATGAAGTTTGACCAGACTTCCTATAAAACTTCATGTTTGTGGTTTGGTATAATGTTTGGAATCATATTAACTGAGACTGAAGAAAAATGCTAAGTATTTTTCCTCAGATTCAGAATAAATGCTGTCTTCAGCCAAGTGATAAAGAGTCCGTTATTACTCTGAAATGATTCAGATGCCTTAGCTTTCAAAAACACAACCACAGATATCTCAGAGGGACATGTAAAAATCATTGTGTAGTTGTGTATCATGTTTGCAACACTATTTCACACACTGAAGGCTGAATTTATGACTGGTTTTAATACTGGAAGTAGGTATAGTATAACATGCTCAGGCTGGGATATTCCTCTTAAGGATAAAAATTTCTCCTTGAAAGCTTGGTCACAAGATTTCAAATGTCATTTTATAAGCAGTAAATATTGTCCATTTCTGCATTTTTAGGTGAAATGTGGTTGTTTAATTTTATGCATTTTTTTTCCATTTATCTTGATTGCATCTTTGAAGGCTGGAGCTCTAGGCTGGGAAGAACCTGTGTCAGGGCAACTGTTTTCCCCAACAGAGGGTATTTGCAGGACCTTCCCAGACAATTAGAATATCAGACACTATACCTATAAGCAGCAGGCAGACTTCAGATAAGATAGCCAAGGATGAATGAGAAATATTCCACAGAAATACCATGCACCTTGTACAATCTGTGTGTAGACACCATAATTTAATTTTTGGCATAGATAGAACTCCAGCTATAAGATGTAACAGAAAATTAAAGTATCTTACTGTAGTACTTCATGACACAGTTTGACATGTAAATCCAGTAAATATTGGAAAGTAAAGTTATTACAGCTCAGAGATGACAAGTCACCTCATTTAAAACTGTAGGTAGAACAGGATAAGAAAATTACATCTAACCTTAGGGGTTCTTCCCAAGTTTTAGTTTGGGTTCATAGGATTTTTCCGTGAAAGACATATGCACATTACACACACGTTCATTCTATGTTAGCTTTTCACAGCGGGTACCTGTAGAGTAAGTGGTAAAAGTCTCCCACAGCATGTTCATTTTTAATGAGAACAGAGCACTCACATTGAGTATCACAATCAAATCACTTGTCATTCTGCAACAGGACAACACCACACAGAATGCCTTTTTCCTTTAGGCTAGGAGGTAATCTGTACAAATCACTCATCAGGTCTTGGTTATATACTGTGCATAAATTGCAGGTCTGGAAAACACAATATTATCGACATAGTGTTCACTTTTCCCATTACTTAGGGCTTTCTAAACAGAAATTAATGTTGTGTCATTTTTGAGGTATTAAAGACTTCAGTTTCTCTCTACATACATGGATTGTGATTGAATGCTTATTGTGACTGATACCAGCTCATGTTTTAATTGTAGAGTTAGGGCTAGCCTTTCGCTGGTCTAAATTGGTATAGTTCTCTTGAACTAGTAGACTAAGTTGGTGTTGACTGAAAAATCTGATTTTAAATTGTTTTGTAAGATTTTAGAATTAAAAGGGATGAGACACAGCTGCATAGTAGCTGCACAGGAGCTTGAATAGGATCTCATTCATAACCTGCTGCCATCAAAATCTATATTACTAAAATACAAAGGCTTCCTGTACAATGTATATCAGAGTTAGGACACCTAAGAAGGATTTTATAAAGCAGCGTGCTGAGCAGGGAGCTGAGCAGGAAGTTAGCCAGCAGGAAATACTGAACACAGTATCTCTGTCAGATTTACATACTTTACTCAGCACTACTTACCATCCATTTGGGATTTCAGTCGTGAATTATTTCCTGACCAAAGTGTTTCTTCAGTATATATATGAATACTATATTTATATATAAATTCTTCAGTATATAAGTAAGTACATAAAGTGACTTAATACTTTTCTTTCTGGAAATTACTCTCACGCCTTTCCATCTTTCTTCAACAGCCTAATATTTAGTTTATTTAGAAATCAAAGGGATTCAAACCCATGTTCCCATTTTTCTGGGAGAATGGCCTAGTTATCAGGTGGTAGGTGGGTCTGGGATGGAGCTGAACTGTGCCCCACCTGATGAAGATGTTGCATTCCTTGTAAAGGAGTTAAAGATCTGTTGGTCAAGAGAAAACTGGTGAGGAATTCAGGAGGGATATGGAAGACCTGTAGTTGGAGAAGACTTTTCAGTCGTCTGCATGAGCTAGAGTTTCATTACTCTAGGCTTAAACATCTATTATTGTATTACTGAGTTGAATAAATAGCAGTAGTAATGGCAGTATTTTTCAATCTACTTTTTATATAATATAATCCATGTAATATCCAGAGAAGAAGAAATATCTCCTATAAAGTTTCTAAACCCATTTTATATTCCCCTTTTTTTAAATCGGTGCAATGCAAATCCTTGTACAATAGTACAGTATTAGGCTTTGGACAAAGCTCCCTTGTCTCTTGCATCCCAAACATGCAGAATTGTTCTGTACATTTTCTTTTTCTATTGTAATTGGCAGCAGCAGTAGGTAATTAAAACTTTTTCAGTCGTCTTCCTAGCTCCACTTGTGATTTACTCATGGAAAGAAGTTTTGTCCTGGTTTGAGGTAGAATTTTCTGGTTTATGATATTAATTTTTTAGCTGGGTTTCTTCTAACTAACTGAACTCTGAAATTAACAGCATTTTGTTCAGAAAACTGTTCACTCTCACAGTGATAAGACCTGATTATGCCAAGGACTGGTATGCAGAGAGGCCCTTACTTATACTTGCTGCTTTAACAACCAAGGTCAGGTAATTTCATTATTTGACCTGGTGGAGAAGCAGAAAAGCATAGAGGGGTCAGACCTGTAGGAAGGAGCAGACAGGACAGGTGACCCAAAACTGACCAACAGGGTATCCAATCTGCATCATGCTCAGTATAGAAGCTGAGGGATCAAAGGGTCAACTCTTTTCTTTGATGGCCAAAGTCCAAGGAGGACCCTGTCTGTTCATCTGCCTTTGATCCCGATCCAAGCATTCCTGACTCCAGATCTGGAATCCAGCTCCTGTCAGTCGCCGAGTCCAGTCTGGGACTTTTCCTGATGCCTGCTGGTGATGTGATCACCATTCCGGGAGCTTGATATAGTTTTGTATATATTGTATCTATTTCATTAACTTCCTTTTTTTTTTTTTTTTTATTTTATTTTATTTTAGTATTAATACTTCATTAAAATAGTTTTTAGTTCATTGTAAACTTGTAAATCTCCTAGTCTCTTCCTCCCCTTTCTTTTTGAGGGGAGGAAGGGCCATCTGTCAGTCTGGTTTTGTTAGATTTGACTGAAACCATGACACGTTTACCAACTGACCACAGGAAAGCAGTTTTCTGCTGAAGGCAGTAGAATGAGAGTTAATAGAACTGTCACAGAAATCCTGTGTAAAGGCATATTGAATACACTTTTCACTGGTATCCTGACTGCAAAATTGGATGGTTGCTGAAAAGCTGTGACAATAAATGCTTAGACAATTAAGAAACTGCTGTCTTCTCGGGAGGTCACAATATCTAGGCAGGCTATGCAAAGAGATGTTACAAAAGAAAGCCTCCCCCTGCCCCCCCAGGATATCTCTTTATCAAAAGACTGTTTCATAGAATCATAGAATCATAGAATCATTTAGGTTGGAAGAGACCCCTGGGATCATCAAGTCCAACCATCAGCCCTACTCTACAAGTTCTCCCCTACACTAGATCCCTCAACACCACATCTAATCTGCTCTTAAACACAGTCAGGGAGGGTGACTCCACCACCTCCCTGGGCAGCTGATTCCACTGACTGACCACTCTCTCCGTGAAAAATTTTTTCCTAATGTCTAGCCTAAACCTACCCTGCTGCAGCTTGCAGCCATTCCCTCTTGTCCTGTCGCTCATTGCCCGTGAGAAGAGACCAGCACCAATCTCTCTACAGTGCCCTTTCAAGCAGTTGTAGAGAGTGATGAGGTCTCCCCTCAGCCTCCTCTTCCTCAGACTAAACAACCCCAACTCCCTCAATCGATCCTCATAAGCCTAGTTCTCCAGGCCTCTCACCAGCTTTGTTGCCCTCCTCTGTACTCGCTCCAGCACCTCGATATCTCTCTTGTGCTGAGGTGCCCAGAACTGGACACAAGACTCAAGGTGTGGCCTAACCAGTGCTGAGTACAGGGGGACAATCACCTCCCTACTTCTGCTGGTCACACTATTTTTTATGCAAGCCAGGATGCCCTTGGCCTTCTTGGCCAATTTCTGACATGCCTTATAATACAGTATAATTCTTCCAGAGTTTGGAAGAAAATTATTTTGGAAATTAACATTATAGAGATTATTTAGATTAGCATATAAGAGTTCATCCTCAATTTACATAATGAACAATGACTTTTTGTCATGAGAGCTGTGCTGCATTATTCTCTAACCTGGCTGATGGTCATGGTTGTGCCAAGGTCATTGATGTCACTTGCTGTGGATGAGATTGCATTTTTCTACTGCTTCTTTAGACAAGGAAAACTTATAGCTGATACTTTGTTACGGCAGTTTTATCTGGAGGATGCATGATTTGCTTAGTACGATTGAAGACATAAAAACAAGCCTAAAACCAGAATGATTTTGCCACCTTGGTTTGCTTTCTTTTTCTTTTCAATGTTGCTCCAAATGTATTTTTGAAGACACAGGCTTTACAACAGTTAGAATTTACATCATTTAGAAGTGAGTAGACCAAAATCAATTAATATAATTTTCTAAGTAATTACTTTCTCACTTGTCAAATGGTGCATGTAACATTAAAGCAGGGATCTTGAGGCTCCTTAGCCAGACAAAATTCCATTAAATTTAGAGGATGTTTTTCTAAGTAAGAAGTGAGAATTTTTTTTGGATATGAAACATAAGTACAAAACTATTTGATAGGCCGTTGTCTACTACTTGCTGAGCAAAACTATAACAAGAGTTTTCAAAAATATCATTTTGGAAGACCTGGTTTTTTTGGGTTTTTTTTAAAACACAGGAATTTCAGCAATTACCTATACTGTTTAATTTTAAAGGAGTGTCATTTTTTTCACATAGTATCTATCATATCTGTGTATCAGAATGTGATTTTTAAAATCAAAATATTCTTACTGTTGCTTAATGTGTTACTAATTTAATGACATACTTTTTGTTTGTGTGGCTTTTTTTCTAGCATGATGTTCGAAGAATGTAGTAGGTCAGATAATAGGATATGATCTGTGAGCCAGGTAGACTCGATCTCAGTAAATCAAATGAAAACTACTGGAGGATATTATGGCAATTAATAACTTAGTGTATATTTTCCCAATGAAATTCAGTTCAGGAGGTGTTTAGCAGATCATATGTGCTAATATTTTTACATTAATTTTTATCTATACACAGAAAATTAATTTTTTACATATACAAATTGCAATAATCTTTAATATATTAGTATAATATAAAAATAAGGTGGTGTATTTATTGAAAGCAAGGTATCAGTTTTGCAGGTTAAGAAGTGGTTGCTAACAGTAACTAATTGTAAATCTATTATTGAGATTACAGCTACAAATTGTAATGATTTTTCAAAAGTCAGTAGACATTTTGGCTTGTAAAAAAAAATCTTTACTTATAAAAACTTTTTTTTAGAATGTAGTAAAGTAACAACCAGAATTCAGCCAGGAAACAAGATGACATTTATAGACTCTTAAAGTAAGAGTAGATGTCTGTCATCTTTTTAGTTTAGAGAGTGTTTTTGCTTTGAAAAGTAATCCTACTGCTTTAGCTTCATAAAGCATCCCTAGTTCTGTGTTCTGACAAAACAGTCATAACATGAAAACTGTTTCTTTCCTTTTTGTCCTTGTGGTGAGTAGTCTTAGGAAAAAAATGTCTAATCTGGTCGCTGTCTCAAAGTATGGAAGATTCTTTTCAAAAGAAGTGATACAACTCTTGAATTACATTTCTTTTTGAGTAGATAAGCCTCATTATGAAAGCAGTAGTCAGGTCAAACTTCTTCCAGATCTTCTCTAGATGTAGGCATGGGCTGAATTAGAAGGGAAGAGCCACAGTCTGATTACTGCTACTTTCTGTTTGTGTAGTTGAATTGAGTAGTATAATGATAATTTTTCCCTTTGCTGTTATTTATTACAGGATGAAAACAATAAACAAGCTCTGTCCAGGTTGTAGGCAAGGGTCAGCTCTTCAGCCCTGGAGAATGCCATAAGGGGGAGTAGGGTGGCAGAGTACTCCAGGGTGTTCCTCATGATGTGGGGAGATAGAAAGGAGAAGGGACTTTGAGCGCCAATGCAATGAAAATTGAGGACACTGTGATAATATCATAAAAATGGGGTGCTGTGCTGAGTTTTGGTCTATCCAAACTGCTGCTGTCCTCCACTGATGAACCCGCAAGTCATTTTCGCAGCAACCATGATACAACTGCTCAAGTACCTGACAGCCAGTGGCTATAACATCCTGATTTCTGCCAGTCTGAAAATATCTCAGAGCTGTATGGCATGTTTGTGCAAGCAAACAAAACCTCAGGCACCAGCAGAATGCTGCTTGTGCTTGTCCACTGCTTGTGTCACTGCAGCAATGGTAACAGTTTCCATAGCAGTTAATACTGCAGCTAATACTGTTAAAAATCTGATACAAAGGGAGAGACTTTAAAAAGCCTGTAATACTTCTACAGAAATCCTCTTCAGAATATTCAAGGATTTTGTTCTTTTTTTCCTTAGAAAACCTTTAGGGAGGTGATTTGGTGCTTTCTTAAATATTGTTATGCTTAAAATCTTGTCTTGGGCAGAAGCAAATATGTCATACATATGTAAGGACTTGTTGTTAGCCTAACTGAAATCTGAATGATCACATTGAAATACACCAAACGTTTGTTTTGTCCACTATCATAATGCAAGTGCTTTTAGTACCCAAGTAATACAGTACAGTTTCATTAAGAATAATACCTTCAAAATTATTATACAATAGGATTTATGAATATCTACTCTTTTTCTATGCTGCTATGCTAATCCTTCTTAAGTGCCTCTGGGTGCCAAGGTCGGGAGTGGCACTGCTGCTGGAAGGGGGATACTAAGGCATCTCATGGAGCTGGGTCTTCCCCAGGAGTTGCTCAGCAGCCCCATCCCTTCCAGCCTTGCATCCACCCACATCTATTTTTTTTGTTTCCCTGTCACAGCCTGCACACACAGAAGGCTATTGTTTGTCAGGCAATGGCTGCCAGGGTAGTGAGGATATCACTGTCTTCTTAAGACCTCCTGTGATACAGAGAAGACATAATTATATATGGGTAGTCTGATAGAATTGGCAGCTTTGCTCAAGTGATGACTACTGCTGGACAGCTGTAAATCAAAACCATGGGATATTGGCAGCAAAGTAGAAAAATGAGTATGGCATCCCTTTTGCAGTTTTGACATTCATTTTTGCCAAATTTATCCCATTCTGATCCTATTATTTTGGACAATTTAGGCATGTATTTTTCAATTATGGATATATCTGATCCATTATATTTCTTCTTCTTCACATCTTCTGTTCTTTTAGAAGTCTGGGTTAGGTATTTTGAATTACTGTCCCACAGGTACTTCTGTCTTGCTGTATGAGTGTGAATGAAATTTAAATTCCTAATTTCTCTTAATGTAGTCTGCAGTGAGCCACATGAATGCCCCTTCTCTCTCCTCTTATGAGTTATTCACACAGTTTGATGGAAATTGCTGATTTAAGGTTGCTAACACCTAATCAGTTTTGTCAAATAAGTTCTTTGCAATTAATTTCTTATAAAACCACCCTGTACAACTTTAAACCATGATATTGCTGTCTGAAACTTCATGATGGATGGAATCTGCTTTCCAATTCCCAGCAGAATTAATTGGAAAGGGTACAAATGAATAAGTCCACCTTTATAGATCCAATTGGAAAATTGGAATGAAATTACATAAATCTTGACTAGTTTTAATTGCTTATAACCTGAAACTCAGAAATGGTATTAGGAACCTGGCATAGAATATGGGTTTTTAGAATGTCTTGGTATTTTGAATTCTACTACAATCACATTTAAAGTTATTAGTGTGATGAATGTACATCATGAACTAATATGTAGCAGGTTTTGGGGGAAAGATAGCACAAAACAACATGGAAAAAAATAGGATTCATTAGTTTAAATATGGAGAATTTGTTTCCTGGTGTTTCAAAATCAGTAGCTGTATGAAATTTTGTTTCAACAAATAGCAGAAGGGGCCAATAATTAAAAAAAAACATATATCCTTAAAAGAAATACTCTGTGAAAGGAAGGGGGAAAAGGAAATTCAAGTTAAGTGGAGAAGTCTATGTAAAAAAACAAGCTGGACAGTGTTTCTGACAACATGAAAAAGATTACACCTCTTGTAATGATGTCACATTTGGGGAATCAATGCATCAGTATGCAATGTCTAACAAACTGTGGAGAAGATATTCATCCAAGAGAAATGTCATGCCCAGAGGTGCTACAGTTCAGACAGGCTGAGAAAAGCATTGTAACTCAGACAGGATTGCTCACTATCATGGAGGAAGAAACTTTTTACTTTTTAGCTCCTCTTCTTTATACCTAATATGCAACATTAAAAATATTTAAATATTTTGAATTTTATGCATCCTTATTTGTAACTGTTACTGCAAAATATAGTTCAAAGTAAAACTATGTTAATTACTGAGGTTAAATTGTTGTGTCCTGGTGAGTTGCTGCTATTCATGAACGAAAATGAAATTTTACTTTAGGCAGGCAGAAAAATGGTGAAAGTCAGCATTTTTTTTTAAATTAGACCATGTGCCTTTACTGAGAGCCAAGTTTTTAATGGGAGCAGTGGTTCTGCACATTGGAGTTTTTTTGTTGTAGCAACTACATTCATCTATTCACAAAACAAACTTTTTTGACAATTTTTTTCTCAAAAGAGCTTTGAAAAGTTCAAAGCTTTTTGACCTTTTCAAAATGAAAAACCTCACTTTTTTTTCACCAGCACATGACATTTTGATAAAGAAGGTAATCCTAGTGAAACAATTGTCTTAAAGGTCATAACCAAATGACCAAGACCAAATTTAAAAAATTAAAAAAAAAAAAAAGCTGTGTGAAAATTTTAAATGTTTTCTCTTCTACATTCTGTTAAGAGACAAGAAAAGTATTTAAGACTTTCAAAACATTCATAGGAAGACAAAATAATTTCTTTTCCATCTGTTGAAGATTCAGGGTTTAGACATATTATTTCCCCACCCAAGGAGATAGGTTATATCAAGTTGCTCAGGGACTTTTACAGCTGAGTTTTTAATATCTTCAGGGCTGTATCTCCACCACCTGTATGGATAACCTGTTTGATTGTTTGACCACCCACATCATGAATTAGTAAATAAAGTTGGAATATGCCATGTTTCCTATAAAAAAAAAAGCCTGAGAGTTGGAGTTGTTCAGCCTGGAGAAGAGAAGGCTCCGGGAAGACCTTATAGTGATGGAGAAAGACTTTTTACCAAGGTCTGTAGTGGCAGGGCAAGGGACAATAGTTTTAAACTGAAAGAAGATAGATTTAAATAGGTTAAAAGGAACATATTTTTGATGTTGACAGTGGTGAGCTGCTGGTTGTCCAGAGAAACTTCTCAGAGAAATGGTAGATTTCTTAGGGATGGGATGTTTCACAGGGATGGCCTGTGGTTACTCATCTTGCCTGTCCAATAGTCTTCTAGATAGGTTCCCTATAGCTTCCATGCTCCGCTTCATGTTCTTTGGGCTACTTCCAGCCATTTGTCTGAAATAAGTGTCCTTCTTCTAACTGGATATTCCAACTGGAGACCAATAGGAGAAGCACTAAATACAACTGAAGTACATAGACCATTTATTCTCTTCAGCCCTCTCTTTAGGGAATGCTCTCACATCAGCTTTGCTGTGTCTTGTCTTTATGTCAAATGCTAAATGTCTGTAATCCAGAATAGGGTTTTTCACATGTATGAAGAAGAAATGGATAACAAATGAATGCCACAACTGGTTTTGGCACTCCACTGCCTATAGACAGGAATGGATACACACTGAATGACTTCTCAAAAGAATAAATAATGTTGAAATGAGAAAAAAGGAATTAGAACATTTCTGTCATTTTCTACTTTGTAACACCAGGGTAGTTATCAAGAATTTCAATAAACAGACACAGATGAAATTCAATAAGAAAAACTGTGCACTAAATTTTTATTATTTTTGCATTACTGTGAATCTGCTCCTGTCAGATTAGTCACTGTAATTTACACACTATGAGGAAAATAAGAAGGAATAGTTTGGAATCAAGTCTAGACGGTAGAAGGTTTATTTGTCTGTCTTGTCTTCTGCTCCTTCCAACACAATTTTTACATTCCCAGTAATTAACTTTCATTACTATTTAATTTAATTGTCTCAGCATCAGTCTTTCTGAATTGTTGTTTTTCCAGTATTTATTCCCTGCATGATAGCAACCCTGGCTTGTTCAATTACCCTTAAGGGTGTTTTAGTTTTTCTTATTTTTCTTGTCGTGCTTTACAGCCAAGTACTACAAGTTTGATTAAAGTGATAGTTTGATCTGACTCCTTTATGGGCTTTATGTGCCTTTTTCTCCAGGGGCTACAACTGAAAGCTTTTTGTGGAGGGTGGAAGCAGGGGGAGTTGTCTATTTATTTTGAAGTGTAAGGACTAAATTTAGTCTTTATGCAAACAAACTTTAACTGAGATTGATGAGAAAAGACTGCAGTATTTGATTTTGATATCTTATGACACATAAATTCCTCTTAGAGGTAGCAAGGAGGGAGAAATCTGGGGCACAATTAGTCTGGAGCAATAGAAAGTAGCTGCAGAAAGGCAAGACAAAGGTTAGCATAAGATTGAGCAGATCAAAGCCTTTCCTCAGCTGTTTTTGAGGACGGATGCCCTGCATTGTTCATACTGGAGTGAAAATATCATTCCATACAGTAGGCCTATGGATGGCAATCTCTCTCTGAAAAAAAAGGTGAATTGTTAATATATCTCTGCACCAGATCTTCTGAATCAAGAACATTGTACTCCAATAAAAAAAGAAAGGCTCTAATTCACTTTTAATTTGAACAAGGATAAATGAGGAATAAATCTTAATAAGGGACTAGAAATGCTTGTGTGTGAGAGAAAAAAGAGTTTTAGCTGCTGAACTTAGTAATATATATATATATTTAAAGCTTACTTACCCTCATCTCAGCATGTATTCTTGCTTTTATTTGTTCAAGTTTCACATTTTCTTAAGGACAAGCTTTTTTTTATGTGTTTGTGAATTCTTGTCTTCTTTCTTAAAAGCCCATCTATTGTGTAATAACTGCTTAGAATAGTATCATTCTTAATATCTGAAAATGCTACTTAGTTTGTGAAGGAACAAAACCATATCTGCATATTGAGTCCAGAGGCTTAATATTATGACCACATTTGGTTGATTGGTGGACAAATGTTGAATGACTGAATCATTGCCCCTTAAGTTAAATACAGAAATGCTTAAGATGCAGCTTTTGACAGTTATGACATTCAGATATTCCTTGGGACTCCTGTAGCTCCAAATGCAATTGTCAATTGACCCAGAAATATCATGGCTTTTGTATAATTAGGAAGTTCACTCATGATGGTATAACTGTCACCAAACACAATAAACCACAGAATGATTTTGTTTAGCTTGTAGTTTTAGCAAGGGAACATTTGAGTAGCCTATAAGAGTAGGGACATTTTTACTTATCCACAATTTTTTTCAAGGACAGATCCTCTTACAAACCATGTATGAGTCAAGCAATATTTTGGACGGACCTCAAAGCAGAGCTTTTCAGGCAATAAAAATTGCCATGAAGTTTCTAGTGACTTTAGAGTTTGTTTGAAATAAAAAAGAAAAAGCACATTTTCTGTGAGTAAAATACTAAAAATTTGATAGTTTTAAATGTTTAATTGTACTTTGACCTTGGTTAAAAATCTTGGCAGGAGGTAATTTAAATAAAATTGAAAAACTTGTTTTAAAAATTTACCTCAGAAAGAATGTTTCAGAATTCTTCATTGCCTCTGATTCTGAAAAACATTCCAGTGACATTGCAAATCATTGTGAAGAGAATTAACAACTGCAATTCTGACTTATGAAGAAAAAAACAGGCGAAGAAAATGTTAAAAAAGTGGCTTCTTTATTTACACATATTTAAAAAAATTATTAATATACAGCAAAATATATAGAAGACTTCATGAGATTATAATAAAAGTTTAAGAAGTAATTAATCTAAATGATAGGGAAGCTCATGTATGTTGAAGTGCTCCCTCATCAAACACAGAACATCAGTCTTAAAAGTGTATGCAAAAAGCAGCCACCAATTTTTGCCAACATGAGGTCTGAGCTAGGTACGTTCTGCAACTTAAGTTACATATTCAGATATCTCCCACATCACCCAGAGAGTGGTTTTACATCAGAATTTATATGTGTAATTACAAAAGATGCTACTGATCAGCTGTGCTCTCAAACCAGACAGTACTGAGGAGGTCTCTGTGTCAGGTGGACTTGGAAGGTAAACAAAGGTACCTTGAAAATAAATAGGACTGCTATGGACATGATACATTGCATACCTGAATCTTGTGTGGTCAAGGAGAACCAGCACTGGTAGCTGCACTTATTCATATTTGAAAACTTTGCCAAAGCTTATGCCTTTAGGTAATGGCTATGTCTTCTGTCACTTTGATTTTGCAGTGTGTATTGTTCATATTTTCATGGTGCTTTCCATAACTAAAAGAGTTATAAGATGTCAATGGGTTTAAGAGAATACAAAAACTGGACCTTTAAAGAAGAAAATATTGATATTCCCTGTAAAACTGCATGAGTTTGGAAAACAGCAGGATTAATATTCATTATTCTAATTAAAGATTAGATTCTAAAGCCTAATTCTAATTAGTGATGGGATGATCTATCAAAATGAATAGCACTTTTCTATTTGTTAGAGGATTTTCTGTGTTAAAGAGAATATGGGATAGTGGTAAACCCTAGACTTGTTCACCAAGCTCCCCTGCTGTACTAGCTTCCCAAGGACTAGAGTTTGGATGCATCACTCAAAAGCAGACACATTTGCATATCCTAATTTGCATCTGAGCTCTACACACAGTGCTGAGAAATCCTAACTGCTTTGTTTCTTTTTTTCAATGTTACAACATACGGAACATCATTGAGTGTTTCAATATGGGACTCAACTTTTCTCCTTTGCTGATGGATTTAGATTGTGCATATTTTGCAATCACTTTTAAAGGAAAAATTGCCTTCTATATTATATAAGGAAGGGATTTTATTTTTTTCTCTGTGAAATTTTAGAAGTATTTTAGCCATGAAGATGGATCAAGCTCTTGCTGTTATGTTTTGTTAGTTTTTGTCAAGTCTGCTTTTGTGGTTTTCATATGTCTTGGGTCACTCAACCAGAATGGCCCCATACAAAAAAGAATTGTTTCCTAGGGCAGTGAGTAGCAACACACAGATCTTGAACTGGACTATGAATTCAGAGGCAACTACCACAAAGAGAATGCAAAAGTGACAATGTCTGTGTGCCAAACAAAATGGATTACAGTTAAACCATAATGGTTTGTACTAAACAGAGCCTATTTAATGAACTTGTCTCCATTTCACAGAATCACAGAATCACAGAATATCAGGGATTGGAAGGGACCTTGAAAGATCATCTAGTCCAATCCCCCTGTCAGAGCAGGAACATCTAGATCAGATCACTCAGGAACGCGTCCAGGCGAGTTTTGAATGTCTCCAGAGAAGGAGACTCCACAACCTCCCTGGACAGCCTGTTCCAGTGTTCAGTCACTCTCACTGTGAAGAAATTTTTCCTCATATTTAACTGGAATATCCTATGTTCCAGCTTGCATCCAATACCCCTTGTCCTATCATTGGATGTTACTGAGAAGAGCCTGGCTCCATCCTCCTGACACTCA
>VZTM01036422.1:0-12186 GCA_013400555.1 Jacana jacana
TTTGCCCCTGGGAGACAATCCTTTCTCACATGCTACTCTTGGACCTGGTGTCTTATAAAACCAGCCATTTTCAAAGAACCCAATGCCCTGCCTGTAGCACCAGTCTTGTAACCAGGCATTTATGGACTGGATCCTTCTATTTCATCCCATGTCCTCATCTGAATACGGAAGGAGGGATGAGAAAATAATGATGTAATGATGTGTAATGAATTGTGGAGCGTGGCAAATTCCAGATTATGCATTGATTGGAACAAGAATGCAACGGACTGCTATACTCATCATCTGACTATATTAAATTTGAGATGTACATATCTCAAAAATTTGCTGATTTCAGAATGGTTTCTGGAGTTTTGTCTTGCTTTGCTTTTAAATGAAGGCAGAAAACCCTTACAGTGTATTAATCTATAGAGGACATTCCAGTCCAAAAATGCTAGGAGAAGGGAAAGAAGAAATGAAAGAGAAAATATTTTGAGCAACTTTTCCAATATACAATTATATAATAGGGTGCCCAAAACCTGCCGATTTCACAGTGTTATGAGATATGCCACTGTGAACTGTATGTACACTGTATGTAATTCATTGGGTTTAATGAGAAGGTTTGCTAATAAGCATTTATATGATGTTTTTACTACTGGTATTTCAGTAAATTGATGCCTTTAATTAAAACTAGAGATATGTTGTTATAAATGTATCTGAGGCTGAAAACAGTATGAGAGACCTTTCCTTGTCCATTCAAATGCAAAATCCTTTTTGGAATAAGTTTAAAAAGAGAAGAAAACTATCTGATTTAGTAGACCTAACTTTCCAGAGAGCTTTCTTTCTAAACAAAGCTGAACCATTCAAGAGCATTTAAGTAATCTACCAGAGCCCTTAGAACACATTACAATCTGTTTTGAATGAATATTTTGTGGTTCTTGTCTAAGGGCAGAGTAGATCTCAAGATGCGCTCCAATAACACAAAGTACTGTTGTCTTTTCTATTACATCATGAAGACTTCAGGACAAGGAGTGTTTGTAACTACACGTCTGGTGTGGTGGGACCTTAGTTTTAGCTGGGCTTTCTCTCAGGAGCTCAGAGCCAGAATCATGTAGGTTGCAAACATTGCATTTGTGATCAATTCAGAACAGAGAGTTTAGGAGTAGACTGAAAATACAGATTGTGACTAGTTTTAATGATTTTGTGATTTATCTTGATGATTTGAGGATATTATCAAAACTACGTACTTCGATTAAAGTGGGTGCTCTAGCATACTGGACCCATAGGATGTATTATTTATGTACTTATGGTTTGAGTTTTGGAAGACACACCAATCTCATTTATGATGACTGACAGCATCTTTTGTTTTGAACCTTTTGTTAGTCCTTGCAATACTACTGAGTGTCACAGGATTTAGAGAACAGAGAAACTCATACACGTAGGAAGGTACCTTGTAATATTGCTGCAGCCCTTAGCTGCCTCAAATAAAACTGGCTCTGGTACTTTCTAAATTTACTATCACTACCCTATTTCATTATGTCTTTTGTAACTGTAATGCCTTCAGCAATGGCTCCTGTTACACAAGACTGATGATTCTCAAAACCTGTCTCCAATCCTGCCATAAGCAAGGGAAGCTACGTGAGAGTGCTTTACTGTCTGATTGCTCTGCAAGATAACAATAGGAGTTATTTCATAAGTTTGAATAATACAAAGACTTTGCCAAAAATATCAGTTCAGTGAAATTATTCTGATAAACTTACCAATGATTGTATTCATTTATTTTATTTGTTTGAAAAAGGAAAGACCCCAAACAGCATACTATGTCTAAGTTACCATGGAGCACCTGTCCTATAAAGACAGGCTAAAATAGTTGGGGTTGTTCAGCCTGGAGGAGAAAAAGCTCCAGGAAGACCTTATTGCAGACTTCAAGTACTTGAAGGGAGGGAGTCTTTATCAGGGAGTGTAGTGATAGGACGAGGCATAATGGCTTCAAACTAAAGGGTGGTCAATTTAGACTAGATATTAGCAAGGAATTCTTTACCCTGCAGGTGATGAGGCACTGGAACAGGTTGCCCAGAGAAGCTGTGGACACCACATCCCTGGAAGGGTTCAAGGCCAGGTTGGATGGCACTTCGAACAACCTTGTTGTGGGAGGTGTGCCTGCCTATGGCAAGGGGGTTAAAACTAGATAATCTTTAAGGGTCCTTCCAACTCTAACCATTCTGTGATTCTATGCTTTCCTGTGATAGAATTCTGGTTTATTTTTAAAAGCTAGAATTACAGTTTTCCATATTGTGGTTTTTTTTCCTACATATTCATAGTCACTGTTTATTTAAATTCATAAAGAAATTAACAAATTTTGCAGTACTGTATAGTGTAAAACTAAATGTAATGATTTTGCAGATGACTTGGCATTCCTGATAATGTCCATCTTATACAATGTCTTTCTTGGACTGTAGGTGCAGAATTTTAGTGACAGCTATATATGAGCAAAACACAGAAAAAGCAAAACCTCTCATTTCTTTATATGCCTTCAAAGGATTTTGTTAACTCCTTTGTCTGCTTTACAATGAAAACTCCAGGCATAACTGATTCCTTACCACTTTCCTCTGTCCACTATTCTCTTGCTTCAGATCTTTTTCAGAATTGTTGTTTTCCATTATAGGAGTCCTCAGGGCTGTGAGCATTCTTTATTCCTAGAGCTAGACCATACTTTCAATTGTACTGATGTATGTGCTGCTTCATTTTCTCTTTGGTTACTAACTGATCTATATCTCTTTACCAGTGATAGGTCCTCTGCATTAGTCATCTATCTGATCTTCAAATTCTGTAAAAGCTTTATTCTGCATTCAGGGCTGATTTACTTTTTTTTTTTCTTTTTTTTTTTCTTTTTTTTTCTTTCCCCTAAATGCAATTTAAAATAAGAATTGATTGTGTACAGATTTAGAGTTCTCTCAGGCTCTAACAGATTTCCTGAAATCCTTGGAGACCAGGCAATGTAAAAGTTTAGTTAAAAAACATTAGATTTTTTAAAAAAAATAGAGTGTAAGAAGAACATTAAGAACTTAATATTAGCAAAGTTAGGATTACTTCATAATTACTAACATTATTTTTATGCTGGAACATGCATGTTGCAGTGAAAAGGAGCAGGTAGGAGCATTGATGTACCCTTATTTCTTCAGATAAGTTATTTCTAAGAGCAAAGAGCCTCTTTGTCACATTTTTATTTGATAATAAATTAATAATAAGAAATAATAATAGAAGAATAGGTGGGATGAGTTTTAAAATCAGGAAAGGAGAGAAGGCAGCTCTGACACAACAGATAATGCTTGGTGGAAGTCATAGTCTTGTTTGCGTTGAGAAGTTAAAGAACTAACCTAGTGGTAACATTGAACAATTTTACTGGGTTTCTCTTTGTTTCTTTTCAGTTGATTGGTTTCTAGTCAACTCTTAACAGATTTTATGCATTATAAAGACACGATGTTTTCATGTCCCTTCATGGTATATATAACCCTTCAGGTAATCTTCTCAGTGCATTTTCAGAACATGATCTATGAACAAAATTTTGTTCTTAATCAAATCTCTCCAATTAAAAAAATGCACACATCTTACGTTTTGACAAATAGACATTATGATTTATGATATATTTTGCCCTGATTACATGGTCAGATCATATGTACTAATGCTGTTAGTTATGTGGGGAAAGAATAACACAGTTAGGAATAAAAATCACTGTAATGATATATAATTATTTCAGGGCTGTTTGGCTTATTAGAAGATTCTAAAATCATCCAAGTCTACTTGAGTCATATTGGTATCTCTGAAAAAAACATGTGCGGCGGGATTAATTATATTGAGCACATGGCAGCAGGAAAAAGGCAAAAGATAAGCTTAGTGAAGTTACTGTGAATATATAAGCTGAGGTTAAATTTTACAATTAATGGAAAGACAGCAAGGGAAGTTGTGTTCAATGTGATCCCATTAAAAATATTTTTGAACTATGTTATAATTCAATGGTATGTGCCTCATTCTCTGAAGCTCATTTCTGATGAGAATATTTGTAAAAGACATGTATGCATACACTATTCCATAGTTCTAACTTCTGTTCTGATATTGCTCACACTCCTCCAAAACCAGAATAACAGCATACACACATGAAATAATAGTATACATAGAAGCTCAGAATATAGCCTTAAATTCTCTTCTAAAAGCTCAGAATAGAGTAAAATTCATTACTTTGTCTTTGAAGAGACCTTATGAGTAATATCAGATGCAGAAAATAAAGCATCAGTTACAACGTAACAAGTCTAGAAATTTTAGTTTCTGCTTTAGCATGGAAATTTTTTTTGTTGCATTTTTAAATAAGAATGAACACAATACAAGAACATACTGTACCGTATTTTATTATGCATTGTAGACCTGACAGAGCTATTCTCAATTGCTAATATGTAGACTGTTTGTCATTTTGTTTTGGTGACACAGAGATATGTATTCATATTTTCTTATAATTTTAGTATCTCAATTAAGATGCTTTACTTAATTTTATGTCCCTACGTTGTCTTTGTGTTATAATGCTATCAGGAGTACTTCAAGTAGTACATAACGATTTTTTTTAAATTAATATCAGCAGCCATTATATAATGTTGATTTAAAAATCTTCTGTTGAAGACCCTTGACCTCGGTGACAGTTTATCATGATGACACAAATTAATCATGTTAGCTACGCTTGATCTCAGGAAGGCAGTGCAAATTTAGAAACTGTATAAACAAGGGTAGGTGGTAGGTGTTGATTTTGAATATTACCAGGCTCATATCATAATAGCTTCATAATAATTAGGCACATTAAGTGATGAATTAATATAACAGTAGATTTAGTAATTCTTTCCAAAATTCTGCCATACAATTGCTAAAAAAAATAAAATTAAAAATTAAAAAAGTAGCTTGACTTTAAAGCATTAAATTGTCGTATGGAACTTCAAATTTGGACTAGTCTCAATTTTGACTATTCTTACTTTACTACAGTTATATTAATCCCTCATGAATCTATCACTGTGACATTACTGGATGGATTGTTGGATTTGAATTGAATGATACTATATATTTCTTAGAATCTTGGTTTTAAAATCTTTTTAATCATTAAGATTTTGCTGCTCTTTTATCCTGTATTTTATGGTAAGTTTTCTCAGAAAATCAGTTGAGAAAAATTATTCTAAAATATTTTAATAAAAGAAAGAATTCAAAGAGAGTCTAAGAAGTAGCAAAACAAAAGATCCACATTCTTCGAAATTGAAATTAAGGTCCTTTGCTTGCCATTGATTTGTATAATAGAGATTTTAAGTTTCTCACACCAAAGAACAGCCAGGGCAAATAATGCCTTGTGCATTCAAACAAATTCAGTCCTGCACAGCTGTGATTACAGACGTGAAAACTTGAGTTTTTAATTGTCTGACATGAGAACATGGACCAGGATTTCCACACATATATCTGAGTATATACATCTAACATATTGGTTTTTGAACAATGACAGATCAGGACAAGTACCAACTAGGGTTTAGCGAGTAGTAACTAACATAAATATTTCAGCATAAAATATGGTATGTGGATGAGTATGTGACCATAACACAGACTGGGAACATTCCTTTTCTGCATGGAATTATTTCCAAAGCTTCCCTTCATCTATAAGCATGATTTAAAAATAAAATAATTCCTATTACATTATCATTACCATTTAAGCCATTCAGAACAAATATCAGTATCTGTCTTAGAGGCAAAGTTTTCCCCTCCATTGCATATTTCTAATCCACTATGGTTGTCACTCCAACATATGCAATCCTAGTATGAGTCAGAAATCTGCCATACTCCATCAAGTATATAAGAATTGTTGTAATAAAAAAAATGTTAATTTGCAAAAAAATGATAATTTGGGAATGAATAACATTGCCTCCTAGCTGATTATCCTGTTGTCTATAGTCAACAAAAATCCTAAGGTAACTATAATCTAGCTCCAGAACTTTTTTATTGAAACTTTACCCAGAAGTTAAAAAAAAACATACAGAGAGGTTAGAAGTTCTTTACTGTGTTTTATNAAAAGATTAGCATGCTTGAAAAAGTTGCATTCTTTGGTACCCTTTTTTTTTTTTTTTTTTTCATTGGAAAAATCTCAACAGCCTCTGTTTGTTAAATGGAGCAACACTGTAAATGGCAATTTGCAGATTTTTGGAAGGTATTCCTTTTAAATAAAATCAGCACTGAAGAATTAAGTTTCTAGTGGCTTCGCTGCTTTTCCCTTGCAATTAGATGAATTTACCAGTGCAGATCTGAGGCTAAAGCCATTGACAGAAAAGTAAATCCACATGATAATTTAATTTACGATTTTCTCTGTGTCCACAGAAAACTGTACAGAATAAAATTATTCTGTAAGGGCAACTCTGTAAGGTAGGTTCTGTAAGGGTATTTCCTAACAATCTTGGAAAACAGAAAAAAAAAATTATTTGATATGTACATATGGTTTTGAACAATCAATTTGAAAATGCAGCAAAACAGTGCACATTGGCTTTTGTTTGTAATAAGACCAAGTTTGATTGAAAGCTGAGCAACGCCTTCAGTATCTTTTTTTTTTGTGTGTGTGTGCTAAAAGTTTTAAATTAACTTCTGTAAACAAGCAGGTTTTTGTTAGTCCAGTGGGACAGGATACAAAATGGATCTTCAATTTAGAGCCAGTATATTGTGATTAAAAGTCCCAGTGAGGTTCATATTTCTTTACCCATAGCACAAACTGGACTCAGATCTGTTTATGGCTCCTGGGAGAACAATATTGTAGTATAATTTTCACATTTGAATGTAGCACTTTTTATACCGTGCATAAATCATTATTTGAAGAAAGTTTACAGGGCTATATTAGAAGTAAAATCTGTGCAAGATATATACAATACATGTGAGACATATTGAGATATGACTGAAAATCATATGACACCAAACTATACAGAAAATAAGATAGAACTGGCCAGAATTGAAGGTTAAAATAACTATTAGTTTAGAAAGATAATGATGACGTGGAACTAGTTTCTTAATGTATAACAAGGTACTATGTTCAAATGTCTTACTTTTTCCTAGAATTTTTGTGTCTTTCAACATGCACATGAATGTCTAATTGATTTCTGAAAATTAGGACAACACACCTTTGATGGAGAGCCTACCTATGAACATTTTCTTTCCTTGTAGCAAAACAGTAACACCCCTGGAACTTTTAGTCCAGATCAAGAAAGAGACAGGTTGCACAACTGAACAACTGAACAGACAGACATTGCACAACTGAAAAATTCTATGAAAGGCAATTTTTATTTTAAATGAAATATATTACATATCAAAACCCAAAGCAGTTGAAGTTGGCATGAATGTGTTAATTTAACTGAAATATTACAGACAGAAAAATCTCCTGCCAAATGCAAAAGCTACCAAAACTATTGGGCTGTCATTTCCAGTTGCTGCAATGTGTCAGCCTTGCCTAATTATTGTTTCCACCTTTGGTTGCTGGTTGTCATGCATTGCTACCTTCTATTTCACTCTTCCATAAGATAGTTATAGTAGAGTTCTGAGTTAATGTGATTGTATATACAGGCACTATATAAGGACGCTTAGAACTCTTATTTATTGTGTTCTTTTCTTCTACCTAGACCTTCTTTTATAGGATTTCTGGATATCCTCTCATAAGGGAGTGGTCAAGACATGCCAGTTTTATTTGGCCAAAATTTGACTAAGAATCTGATTTCACAGGATGGCCAAAGTTTTGAGAGACTTGGTTCTGTGTGCAACCACTGGGCATGCAAGTATTTAAATGGTGTCAAGTAAGGCACCAAAAGGAAATTATGAACCGTTGCCTCTTCCTACAAATCATCCTTGTACTTTTATAACTTAGTATTATGGTCAGTAGCACAAATGCAGACTCTTTCAATTTAAGAAACACATGGCCTATGAAGAAAATATCATAAGATAAAATATAGTAATGACTCACATTTTTTTCAAACAAAAATAGGGTGCTTTATCTATATATATTACAGACTAGGGAATGAGGTATGAGAAAGCAGCACTAAGGAAAGGGACTTGGGGGTGCTGATGGATGAGAAGCTGGACATGAGCAGGCAGGGTGCACTTGCTACCCAGAAGGCCAATCACATCCTGGGCTGCATCAAAACATTCATTGCCAGCAGATCCAGAGAGGTGATTCTGCCACGTTCCTCTGCTCTGATGAGAACTCACCTGGAGGACTGTGTGCAGGTCTGCACCCCTCAATATAGGAAGGACATGGCCCTGATGGAGCGGGCCCAGAGGAGGGCCACAAAAACAATCAGGGGGTTGGAGCACCTTTGCTACAAGGACAGGCTGAGGGAGCTGCGGTTGTTCAGTCTGGAGATGAGGAGGCTCTGGGGAAACCTCTAAGAGCAGCCTTCCAGTACCCAAAGGAGGTCGAGGTCTACAGGAAGGCTGGGGAGGGTCTGTTTACAAAGGCCTGCAGTGACAGAATGAGGGAGAATGGCTTCAAGCTGGAGAAGGACCAATTCTGATTGTATATTAGGAGTAGTTTCTTTCCTCTGAGGGTGGTGGACCACAGGAACAGGTTGCCCAGGGAGGTGGTTGAGGCCCCTTCTCTGGAGATTTTCAAGGTGAGGCTCAATGAGGCCCTGGGCAACCTTGTCCATTTGGGGGTGTCCCTGCTGACTGCAGGGAGGTCAAACTAGATGACTCTAGAGGTCCCTTCTGGCCTGGACCATTCTATGACTCTATGGTTCTATGATCTATGGAGGTTAGATTTATTGTTTATCATTTTGAAAATGGTTTGCTAGTTAATCAGGAATTCTGAAACTATGCTGAGGCATAATCAAAGTAATTTTTAACCTTAGCACTTCATGAAAGTGGGACTCAATGGAAATGCAAATAGATGATTTTGCAATGTGCTAGTGACATAGTAAGAGAAGACACCTCTTTGGAAGTGAATATTAGAGTGAATTCATTGTCAGGTTTGCCTTGTCATCTTATCTGTATTTTCCTAGAAAAGATCTATTTCTACCATGAATGCTATTTTGCAGTCCTGTAACAAGGGAGCTACCCAATTCTTTGAAGAAAATAACTTGTGGATTTTTGGGAGGGATACCATTAGGGTTCTTCGCAAAAGTTTCAGGAACTCTTTTGCAATAATCATAGCAGCCACCTATAAAAGAAACATTAATCATTAATTTGGGGCCAGTCTGTATCTCTTGTATTTTAGTTACAGATAATCAGATCTAAACAAAGCAGGACTTCACCGGAAATACTTATAGTAGAAACTTGTATACAGTTATTTCCATTTTATCATTCTCAGTCAATTCTAAAGCTTGTCAAATCAATGATTATGTTTTTTTCTTTTTCTTTTTTTCCCCAGCCTTGCTTATTATCATTTGGTCTTACAAACTGCTAGGGTAGGTCTGCAGTGATGGAAGTAGTAAACTGTAGACCTTAGGGAAAAAAGCAGAAAATTCTCTCATCCCCTTCAGACAATATTTATCATTAGATATCGACTTAGGGAGCCCAAAAATGCCAATATGAATACATTTCCTGAAGCATCTTGGAATTAATGTGAACACAAATACCTATTGCCAGGTAAATTGCTAGTGAGAATGATGGCTTCCACTTAGAAGGTCTCATTTTGCAGAGTATTTACAGAAGATGATTGTGAGCATGATCCAGTAAATGTGTTAACATCCTATTCTCCAACAAATTTTATGGTTGCAAAAAGCAATATAGTCTAAGACTTTTTCAACAGTTATTTGTGCATATAAAATCACAGTGATAAATTTGGATTTTATTTTTACTTCTCAGCCTAACCTACTCAGACAGAATGACAATGGTTCATTTGTACACTTTTCCACTTTTCTAATGAAAATAGAAAGTTTTTCAGAGTTTGTTTAGGGGATTGGTACTACAGAGACAACTATTTTTTTCAGTGCCACTCCTCATATAACAGGTTTTGGGGTTGCGTTTCTTGTAGGGTTTTTTAAAATAGTTGCATAGGTCATGGTCAACCTAATTACAAAGCGGGAGAGATTTTGCTGTTACTTGCAAAACTGTCTCCTTTAGTGTAGCGCTACCTACAGAAGGGGTGTAGAATATAAGGACTCGAATGACAAGGTAGAAATTGGATTACAAGTGGGTTTGTTTCCAGGAATTCATCTTTCTTAAATTAACCCTTTCAGTTGGAAGTTGTTCCTTTCCTATCTGAAGAAGTTTTGCTGCGTAATAGTCCACATTCTTGTGGCCCAGAAGGCCAATAATCTCCTGAGGTGCATTAAAAAGAGCAAGGCCAGCAGGTCAAAGGAGGTCATCCTCCACCTCTACTCTGTTTTGATGAGGCCACATCTGGGATACTGTCTCCAGTTCTGGGACCCCCAGTTTAAGAAATACATAAAACCACTGGAGAGAGTCCAGAGGGCTACAAGAGGATCAAGGGACTGGAGCATCTCTTTTATGAGGAAAGGCTGAGAAACCTGGGTCCATTTAGCCTCAAGAAGAGAAGACTGAGAGGGGATCTCATCAATGTTTATAAATATCTAAAGAGTGGGTGTCAAGAGGATGGGGCCAGACTTTTTTCAGTGATGCTCAGTGACAGGACCAGAGGCAACAGGCACAAACTGGAACACAGAGAGTTCCATCTCAACATGAGGAAAAGCTTCTTTACTTTGAGAAGTAAAGCAAGACAGAGCACTGTAACAGGCTTCCCAGAGAGGTTGTGGGGTCTCCTTCTGTGGAGATATTCAACGCTCGCCTGGATGCATTCCTGTCCAACCCATTCTAGGTGACGCTGCTTTGGCAGGTGGTTGGACTAGGTGATCTCTGAAGGTCCCTTCAATACCCTACCAGTCTGCTATTCTGTGAAAGGTAGGAAATTACAATGTCTCAGTCTAACAAAACAGAGATCTTCAGCTGAATCATCGGTCAATTTTAAATTTAATTTTCTGGTCTTAATTGATGTCTTTACTTTTACATGTAAAAGACTGTGAAGTTGTTTTCAGTAATAGCAGATCCCAAGGCATTTGGAATTTATATAGCCACCCAGTTTCTTCTTTTGCTGTTTTGATCTAATGGAAAATTTACAGTGTGTCCTTATGGACTGCATATACATAAGAAACATGGAAAATATTTAATCCAATTCAGTTTTTATATAGGCTTTTTCTATAACTGTGAATTTAATTTTCTCCTTTTTTAATTTCCATGATCTGTTCTACTGTGGTGTGCTTAACAATCTTCCTAGGCTATTCAGAGGATTAAGGAGTTAATGTTTCTGTATTGCTTTCAAAATGCAAATACCATATAAGGTTTTATTCACACTAATAAATTTATAGCTGTGATGTATCATTTTCTGACATTGCAGTGTAAGCGATACAATGTCAAGTTTATGTTTGACCTTGAAGATGCTCAATGACTCTTCTGCAGCTCTTCTAAGATGGATAAAACTGTCTATTATCTGCAACTGTATTATCTAGCCAAACTGTGGCAGTATTCTATCCCTATTATGATTTCTGTTCAAGCCTGTAACAATGAATTTATTCAATTGAGATGCTATCTATTTTTATTCACCTTCATAATACTAACACAATACACAATCATTTTATTTATTTTGTACATATGTATCTTCTCAAGCTCAGTTCCAAGCTTTGAAAAGTAGTAAAGGCATGCAATAACAAACCAATTAGATTACTTTGTTAATAAATTGCTAGAATATTCTATTTATTTTATTTAATTTTGAGGAAAAAAAAAAAAGGAGCTGATGTTTTTTTTATTAGAAAGAGGCAGAAAAGATTCTAACTGCAGAAACAGAAAAAAACAGTCATGGCACTGTAAGAAATCTATATTGAATAACTGTAGACACTTTAGCAGAAGTGGTGGGTTATTTTAATTGATAGATTAAACTGTTGTCAATCATAGATACTTTCAAGTAATTAAAAAGTCGTTTGCATTAGCCAAGCCAGGAATTCTCTATCATCAGTATGTAAGTTAGTTAGACTGAGGACAGAAATGGGAGTTACTAAGTATGGGCTGTCTTTTGAGTAATTATTTTCTTTGTGATAAGAAATATTGGTCTTCACTGGTGACCTATCCTTTTAATATCCCCAATTGTTACACTGGCCACAGCTATGTCACAAATAGAACATGATAATACTTTCTGCTGCTAAAAACATG
>VZTM01036423.1:0-13180 GCA_013400555.1 Jacana jacana
TTTGAGCCTGTATTCCACTATAAGTAGATTCTGAGAGATCATGAGATCTCTTTGCTTGTCCATGTTAGGTGGATAACTTGTGTGCCTCGTGATAGTGGATGACTTCATGCAGTTGAAATTTACAGTAAAAGAAGAGTTCGTGAGCTATTTTAGTGTTACAGGTCTCCTCTTAATGAAAATCACCTTGAGCAGAGGTAGTAAGATTAAGTGTTTCTTGATGTGGGTTGCCCATAAGTGTTTTTAAAGTTGATTTTTCAAAATTGGGACTCGTCCATTTAGAGAGAAATTTGAGATACAGGGTAGATAACTTGTTCTGTATCAGAGGGTTACGTAGTTCAACTGAATATAGCTGATACCACCGCTTAGTAAAATCAGTTTTTTAATTATTTTTGTGCAGGGCAGATCAGTTTCAGCATAATTCCCCTCGGTGCCCAATTGATCTTTTTCAAAAAGGTCAAGAAAGATATTTTTTGTTCTTTGTTTCTCAAGGGATTTGTGTACAGGGCTGGGTCTGCATTTCTCAGGTGGTTTGAACAGGCTCTTTGATAACGGGTTGCCTAGGGATACTTGAAATATTTTTTATACAAATGTCTTTTGTGATGTATGCTGTGGTCTGCTGGGATTGGATGCTTAGATTTTTTATTTGACTTTATATGGGATAAGGCTTTTGTAATACTCTTTGGCTAGTGCTCTGGTCTTCTGGACCCAAGATACTTTTTAATTTTAATTAATTCAAGTGTTTTAATATATCATTTTCCCTACAGATGTGTTGAGGAATTGATTTACTCTAAGCAAAATTACTGCTCTTGGTTGAAGCACTGGTAAGTTGTTATTCCGAATAACATTTATTTTCTAGACTTTAAAAAAAATCCCTCAGCGAGCTCACATGGCTATAACGTTTAACTTGCTGAAGTTTTTGGCTGAATGCATCCTGAAGTTCCTTCCAGAGTGTCTGTGTGGGCATGTGTATTTCTAGAAGGCTCAGTTAGGAGGACCACAGGAGCGTTCTTGCTGGGCTCTTGGGAAATGAAGCTGTGCTTGGATAGTACTCCCAACCTGTCTCGCTGGAGAAGAGCTTTCATATCTAAATGTAGTTCTTTGGTCTTCTGCTTCTGTGATTTAACTACGTATTTCATTGAGACCTACTTGCTTGTTCAGAAGGGTTTGGTACACGAATGGCTGTCTCTGCTGAGTGTTATACCCTATTTGGATAACATGGTGTGGAAAGTATCACAGCAGGAAAAACTTGTCTTACAAGCATCTCATGTTGTCCTTACACACTTCTGTCAGGATCAGTGAGGGTCTTTAAGGAGATAGTTACTGTCTTCTGTTCTATGTCCTGCTTCTGATCTTCAGTCATACCGTTTCCTGCAAAGCTGGAACGTTATGTAATGCTGATAGTATCCTGTATTTGAACTGCAGGCTGATGGACTTCATTCCCCATATGGTCAAGATGCCAAGTTGACAGGCTTGAGCAGAAAAATAAATTCAGTTCTGTACTGGATCAATATGGGGATAGGATTTTCGCCAGTTTCCTTTACTGAAAATAATTTGGTCTTCATGACTTTTTGCTGTCTCTGGCACATCCCGTGACTCTCTTGGGAGTTGCCTGTGGAAATACCCAAGTCCTTTTGTCTTACTGTCTGCTAAAAATTCAGGCTCCTTGATCATACAATTTTAATTAGGGCATCCATTGCATTTTGTGTATATGAATCAACTGTTTTTTGGTTTTTTTTTTAGTGGGAAGCTCTATTCCTGTGAAATACGTGCTTTTCTTTAAAAGAGAGTTTCTTGGAGGCAGTTCTTTCAGTATGACATGCTACCTGATTGAGTAATGGCTGCCTTAGGCTGCAGGCAACTTGAGAAAATGTACCACGAAGCAAATGCTGTCCCGCTTCAGTGGATGGATGATAGTGATTCTCAACTGTCTGATGTATGTCAGCAGTGACCTTCAGCCGTGCTTACCTAGTACAAACTGCCAGCTACGCGGCCTCAGGTGCTAGAAAAGCAGCTACTCCCTTTGGAGTTTGTACTCCATAGTCCCCTGCTTTCTTCTCTTCTGCTTGCATGATGTGGAGACTGATGTCATGCTCTTTGGAAAGGAAAATGGAGTCTGTGGGGGTAAGGTGCAAACCTTGCTGGGCTGCGTTACCGTGGCCTTGTGCTGCTTTTGGGTACGTTTCATTTTGAACCAATTTTAACTCTGAGGTTTCAGTCCTGACGCAGGAGAGTAGAATTCATGGACTTTGAGGCATTCAGTTCTCACTGCGCATACACATGCTCAGTTTTGATGATCTTTAATTAGTGTTTCATCTCTCCTACTGCTGTGTTCTGTAAGTTTTATTTATTTGTTCTTTCAGAAGTCTTAAACTATTTTGCATACTACAGGTGTGTGTAGAACAGAGTATTTCTTGCTTTCTTAGAAGTAAATGTTACACCTTCCAGCTGTTCCTCAAAACCCTTTCTGTGGTGTCCACTGTTGCCATTTCTTCCCCAGTCACCTACTGTAATCTCTAAACATGTGACTCATGTTCCATTTTTATGTTAATCTTCATCAGTTTCCTGCATCTTTTCCGTGTGCATTTTTGGGTTTTCTCTTGCTGAATTGTGAAGGAGTTATTGTCAGGTCTGGTTTCTTCTGGGCAGGAATTTGGCTTTTCGGTTACACACTGAGTAATTCTTCCATCCTCTTCTGTTTTATAATCCTTACCCAGAGGAAGGGGTGGATGTCAAACTCTTAATTGACTTGGAAACAGATGTCTTGGAAAGAAGTTGTTTCAAAATGCATTTGTAAAACCGTCCACATGTATGGATGTTGGAAGAGCCAGTGTTACCCTTTCTGGACAAGATACACGGTGTTTGGTCAAAGCACTGCTTTGTAATTATCGATCTTTAATAGAAAGGGGTAAAATACTTGAAAACACTAGACACTTTATTGAAGCTGGCATACTTTGCTTAATGCAATAAAAATTATTTAAAACTAATATGTATAAAAAAACCCATCTGTGAAGTCACATTTTACCTGAAATTAATCTCTAAATCTGAGAAACCTAGCAAACAGCCTTCCTTAGCTAAAAACACCCGGTCCTACACGGGTTGTGCCTTCACTGCTCTGCTGAGTGAACAGCCAGTAGTGGTAGAGCAGACTTAGGACTGTCCAGAGTTACTTAATTATTTTTACTGATTGGACAGAATGTCATTATGGACTTTTGATGCAAAAAAAGGGCACATCTGCTTTTCCCTCTAGTATAAAAATAACCAGAAATGTGTCTTTGAGAATAAAATATGTTGCTTTAAATGAACTTTGAAGTGTAGAACTTGAGGTTTGGTTTGCTCAAACCTCGTTCTGTCCATTCAGCTCCCTCTGTTGGAGTGAATTCCCCTTCCCAGCAGTTAAGTTTTCAGTTCAAACCTCAATGTGAGAGATTTCACTCTGGAAGACTTTGGGTGTTGGTGTCTTCCACACTTGGTGATGAGTGTTATTTGCCTTCAGTCTCAGACTTGAGGAGCACAAGGTTTCCGTAGATGGGAACTTGCTGAGGCCATGGCTGTAAGAGATGTCTCCTATTGCTGTGGTCTTTTAATAGGTAGAGCAACAAATAAGGCATTACAAAAAAAGTGAAGAGAAAAACTTTGTAAACTTGTATCTATTAAAAGAGTTGCCTTAAGCCTTTAGCCGTGGTTGGGAATGGCATTTCTCTGTTGATAGGGAGTGGCAATATGTTACTGGTGATTTGAGGGAAACTCTCAAAGTGTTACATGACCGTCCAGGTCCCTTATTTCTCAAGACCAAAATACTGTGTTAGGGAACAAATGCAATAAATAGTACCTTTATCAAAGCTTGATAATAGGGTGATGCCTAACTGGTGTTATCGAAGGAATGAAGCAGTGATGTCATCTAGCAAAAAAAATGGGGCAATTCAATGGCTACCTTAAGTGTATGTGTCTTAGCAGAGGAGTGTATTTTTGCAACATTATTGAAACTTCTTAGTAAGATGTTTCTCAATTCACAAGTGAACAACTACTGTGAAATCTCTTGAAGCAAATGTAGATTCCACATGAAAAAGCGTGCAGATTGCAATTAATATTTTGGCCATTACCATGGCATCTTCTTGATGTATGAATAATTTTTAGAATGAGGACAGTTGTAGCATGGTCTTAATTCTAATCTATCACCAGTGCCACTTACTGCTAATTCTTTTACAAAGTCAAGAGAAGAGTTTAAAATGAATATGGCAAGGATACTTGTAAAGTTTTGGGTACAATCTGATGCAAGTGGACCAAGTAGAGAAACTTGCTCTTAAATTTGCTTTAGGAGATGTCCTTAGTGTCTAAGGCAGAAGGCAAACCCAACTGAAAAGGGCCTTTCTAGGTTGACTAATATGTAACTAATTCCTGTTTTTGAGAGGTGGGTGAAGCTGATGCCAGTAAATAAATTTCCTCATGCTAAGCTTTCTTATAAGAACTATAAAAGAATATTTTAATGGTCTTGTTTATGGGTTTTCCACTGGGCTTCTGTTAGTACTTCTGAATACTTGATTGTGACAATAATGGACAACTTTGTGGTGGTTTTTTTTCATGTTTTGGTACCTCAGTCTGGGCATTAGCATTAAAAATTATTCACAATTTTAATTTATCTTCAGATAGATTTGAAATTAGGCTTGTATACCAATAAGAACTAAAAAAAACCCCAACAAACGTTGTTTATTCAGTTTAGTGTGTGTGAGGGTGAAATAATTGCAAATATTTAATTCCTGTCTTAACTGAGGATGAGTTGAATGGTTGAAACAAAGATTTTTCTGCAAATTTTGAATGTTCAATTTCTGGTTCTGAGAATGTGCAGCCCCTGGGGTTGGGAAGTATTACAGCTACACCCATTGCACAATGCACAGCAAAGTGGATGACCAGATCCCAGATTCCATTTCTGTACCCTATCATTCTTTTCCATTGTATTTAAAACAAAGAATTCCATAGAGAAATATAAGAAGGGACATATGGGCAGTACTGAAAGTCAGGCTGAGGCTTATTGCACTGGTTCCATTGCTGTGCCAGAACTGAGTATTTTGACATGAGAATGGGGAAACTGGAATGATGAGGAAGAGACCACTAGATGGCTCCACTGGATTTTGCTGTACTGAGGGTAGTTTCTGCATCACTTTTTTGGAAGAATCTGCCCAGGATTATCAGGGGTGGTGAAGCTGTCTTTCAGATTAAACTGAGAGTAAAGCTGTACACATTCTAAAGAGTAAATGGATGTTGGGCTGCAGGTACTCAAAATCATCAAGACATTTTAAAACTGTTTTTGTTTGTCAATCTCTTGTGCAGTTGGCATTGGGTTTCAAATACTGTTCTTAACAGTTAATAACTGCTGGTACTTGATTTTTGCATGTTAGGAGGAGTAGTGGTTTGGGTTTTTTATTTTTAAGTACATAAGGTTAGAATTTTTCTTGGAAGAAAATGTAAAGATGGGGACATTTGGGCTGCATTTATCAATGTGGAAGTCATTGGACCAGTTTGGCTTGTCACTCTCCTGTGGTCTTGGTTGCTGTTATGTGAAGAGTCAAGTTGGAGTATGGGTCAGGAGCAGTGTGGTGGCCTTGCTGAAGGCAACTGGTGTAACTTGTTACTGTTTTCATCTGACTTCTGATATGTGCTTTCCCACCAGTAACCAAACCAGTCATACTGTTTGTGTGTGTTTGCTGTTGCATTGTGTGTCTTTCATGAGCTGGAAGATTGGGTTAAGGTGGTGGAATGTCTTCTCGCTAGCCACCATCTGTACATAGGAATCCAGTTTTCATGCCTATTACTTTGAAGAAAGGAGCACAGACAGTAGTTTAAAAAGTAAAAAATAGCTTATTTTAATAAACTTGGCTTTCCACTAAGCAGTGTCAGCTTTAGTAGATGGGTCAGTCCAATGAAGGTGGTTGCCAGAGCAAATATCTTGGGTTTCCCACTATTGATTTCTCTAGTGTTTTAACACTATGGAGAAATTTCAAATGGAATTTATGGAGCCTAAAGGATTCTCGAACTTACTTCTAATAATTCCTCCCCTACTATTTTATGGTTTGGTTAAAGTTTATATTTTGGACTCTTGAACTGATGATTTGACATTGTTTGTTCATGATAAAAGTAGATGTTCTGGAATGTGTAATAAGGAATGAAGCCTCAGTTATATATTTGAACTATCTTCAAGGTACAGTAGTTGAATGTCTTAGTTAAAAGATATGATCTGTATTCCAACAGCGTTTTTCTTTTAATTTTCCATAAAGAATCCAATCAGATGAAGAGTGTCAAAAGGAGTCTACGAATGAGACACCAAGATGGCAGTTCCACTGTTGATTGGGAGGTTGAGGAAATGGACTGATGCTTGAGTGCTGTGATGTGTCTGTCCAAGAGAAGGATGTTAAAACGTGGACTCTCGTGTTATTAAACCAGAGAAGATCTGGGTTGTGACCATCCTATCAAAATGGACTTTGCATTTGAATTAATGAGGGGACACTCTCGGTGGCTCCAAGTGATGGAGCTGTTTGAGAACTGGGTGGCAAAATTTTCCTCATGCCTTGTGGATTCATAACAGGCAAATTCATTCCGTGAAAGATCTGTTGCTCCCCCTTTGGAGAAAATGTAATGTTTTATTTGGTGTTTTTTTTTTTAAGTGATTTAATAAAAGGTTTTGGTTTCTTTCACACTTTGTGTTTGTCCTTTCTGGCTGAATATTTTTTTTCATTGTGTTGATATTGAAGCGGGTTACATTTTTGGTTGCTATTAAAGTGAAAAAATACTTTAGCTGTTAAGCACTAAAAGCAAGGAAAAAAAATGGTGCTATATTTGATTTAAAATGTGGTTTTCATTTGCAGATTATCTTTGCTTTGTCATGACTTTCGATGCATTTGCTGGTTTGTTCATTCAGGTGCTTCATGTTAGGGGTTTTTCAGGACCTGACCTATTGTCAGGGTACTTCTGCTGAATTTCCCAAAGTTATTTTAAGGTGAAATTGATATCAATTGAAGGCTGGGCAAATGTGACAATAAAGTAGCACTCCAGTGTTTTGTGTAACCTGTTTTGGTTTGCTGCTTTGGTTGGCTATGGGTACAGAAACTTTTCAGCAGATTTCCTGGACAACAGACTTCCCAAAGAGTCTATTGTGTCTTAAAAATGCTGTGTACGAGTGTCAGATCTTCTCCGCTCTTGAATGTAGACTTCACTGTGTAATATTGTACCATGTGTTTGAGGAGAAAAGAAGGGAATGACTTAGTACTGGTACGGATGAGATGTTAACCTGCACCAATGAATCTGAAAAATGTTCTATGGTCAAAAAAGCCCAGTTTCCTTTCAAGTTTCTTGTGGATCGCACGGTTAAACTGTAGCCACCTGGTGATGTGTTTCACCTGGATTTTGGAGTTGTCTCTGTTTCATGTTGGAGGGCCAAGATGACAAACCTGGTGCTGAGAGAACCTAGGTGTTTTCTTTTAAAAACAAACAAAAAAATAGAGAGACAACCCAAATCCCCGTTGTGTGTTTAACCCTTTGGCTTGCTTGGAGTTCTTCCTAAATACTCACTTTTACAGTGATGAGTTGTTCATACCTGCTTAACGTTGCTGTTTTGATGATGCACAGTTGCTTGGGTTTGGTTTCGCCATGTGGTATGTGGTGGAGTTGGCTGCTGGGACCAACCTATGGGGTTCCCCATTCAGATGAGTGGATTTTCCTTAGCGTTCCCAAAATTGTTTGCGATGGTCTGGCACGGTGGTTTTTTAGTTCTTGTAGTTTAGGTGCAGGAGCTCTTAATAATTGGTAAAGTGAAATTCTGTCAAATGGACTGTGGCAGCAGGGTGTACCCGCTGAAACCTCATCATGTGGAAAGATGATGGGTTGTTGGAGGATGCGAATGGCGAACGTGTGGAGGAGTTGATGGGGTCTGCCTTGGTTCCGATAGCTGATGTTTTCAGGCCGTTGGGATGCTGTGCCATGGATGTCCCCAGAGGAGCCCAGACTAGCCCATTGCCCTTTACTACCCCCAGCAGTCCCCCCTAGTCTGGTTTCATTCTCTTGTTGTGACACTTAGATATATGCAAGATGTCCTTGCTTTTTAAGGAGTCTTCTGCTGGTGGGAAGGCAACTGGTGGTCAGAATCCCAAGAGGTTTGGGGATGCTTGGATCGCTTCCATTTCCCCTTGGGATGCATCCTCTCCATACTAGGATGTTGTATTTGAGATGTTGCTGGCTTTCCAGTTCTACAGCTCGGCTGTTATATGGCTTTAAAAATTAATTTGTCGTGTTAAACTCTGTTAACGAACATTAATGGGTTAAGGATGGGAATTGGAAATAACCCTTCTGAGGGTGTCAGCCTTATTTTGCAGCGGTGCCTTGGCGTAACCGATGAAAACCGTGTAGCTGTTGGATTGTTGTTGCTGGGAAGAACCACTAGGGAGGCGCTATCGAGCTGGAGGGGCTTCCCAGCAACATGGGGCTCGTGTCCCAGCGCCTGGTGCCCTTGTCCCACGCTTTACGTGCCAGTGTTGGGTGACAAATGGTGGAGCTGTTGTCTGGGGCAACTGGCACTGAATGGGGACAAAGCTACCCCATGGGTGGGCTGAGCCCCCAAGGGGGGCTGGTGGTGCCCTCATGGCTGTTAGCTCCACTTCCAGTCTTTCAAAATGGCTTGTAAGAGCACCACTTCCTGTCCAGGGAGGAAGTAATTTTAGCCCAGGCACTGAAATATTTAGCAAATCTTTAAAACAAAAGGCACAAATTCCATTTCTTTCTGGTTTCAAAAGGGTGTCTGAGCCCACATGGGGTTAAGGTGCCCCTTGAGCTGGGGTAGTTGGGAGCAGCCGGGGCTGTGGGGGGTAGCAGGCACCCTTTAGGTGGAGGCTATCTCTTTTTTTGGTAGAAATGAAGGGGTGGGTCTATGGTACATCACCTGAGTTGTGGGGTAAATGTAGAGAGTGTCAATCAAAGGCAGAGCTCAGAGCTGGGAAGGAGCTCTAGATGGCGGCTGTGCCTTAGAGAGAGCGCGCTCAGCTCCGTGCCTTCCCCAACACTTTACGCAACTTTCCCTAACTTTCGGGCAGCCTCAGGGGGCCCCCGCAGCCCCTCGCCTCTCCTGGGCACCGATCGGGGGCCGAGCCGACCTTTTTCGGGCAGAAAAGCAGCTTTTGAGGGCTCCCTTTTCGTGCCTTGCTGGAAAGAAGAAGCCGTGGAGAGAGCCCAGGTCGTTGTTTTTCCAGCTTAGAAGCCATGGCGTACCTCCATTTTTGTGCGCTCTCCTAATGAGCTTTTTTCCCCCGGACGTTTTTCTACTAATTATCGCTCCTTTTGCTTTATCGGCAGCATATTTTTTGGGATTAGGATATATATATTTTTTTGTTCATTCTCTGAAATTCGTATTTTATCGTTGTAACTTTGAATATTTGGGATCTAATGTTTTTCCACTACCCGAAACTAATATCGACTTGGTCCTGGCGGCGGTGCATGGATCAGGTAGGTGAGCAATTATTATTAATAATTTTTAGATTTCTGCCGTTTCGAATACTTTGATTTTCGACGGATTCGAGCTGTGTTGGGATGACGCAATAAGATATAGAGATTATTTGCATTCGGTGTTACTTTGGGAAAGTTTGCAGGATGCTCCTCTGCTGTGTTTATGCTGGGATTTTTCTTGTAAAAACGCTTTTTTTTTGTTTTAAATCTGCGTTTTGCCGTGTTGATCAGTGTTGTGTATTGTTATAACAATATCATTGCAGCGTCAGGACTTTGTTCCTGATAATGAAAGGCAGCGAAACGAACTGGGACCTTACCTTTCTTTCAACTTTTGACAGTAAATACCTGGGCACAGGACTTCAAAGCAAACAGACACCCCTGACCCCCTCTTAATATTTAAGAATAAAAAGATGATGAGAAATAAGGACAAAAGCCAAGGAGAGGAGGGTTCAGTCCACAGCAATGCATCGAGGTATGATCTATCAACTTTCTTTTTTTTTTTTTTTTTTNACCTGTGAATACCCTGTTTACTTTGACAGCCTCGGGTTACTGTCAGTGCTTGATACAAAACAATTTACTTCTTTTTGTTTCCTTTTTAAGGAATGACCTTGAGATTGTTAGCATGCCACACCCTAATTTTTTTTGGTAGCAATTTCTGAAAGTTGTGTTGTGACTTAAGGGCCCATGTCACAGCCAAAAGGTACTGTACCTTCATCCAGGGGAGCCCTTTTCTCTGTATTCTGGTTTTCCAGCTTTTGAATTTCGGTTTTTAGGGTTTTTTGTGCTGTGAAAAATGACCTTGTCGGTTTAGCCATTGCTGCATTGCACCATTTTACATACAAGGCAAATTTTTCTTTGAAGAATCTCAGAAGTCTAAACTTTAACTGAGGGCCATACAGAAGCCTGGTGTAGTAGTAAATTATAGTAAATAGACACAAGAAAAAGTTCCATGAATGAAAAAAATCTCATTTTAAAATATAAACTGGGAAGTGCCTGTTTGTCCGATACCCCTCACTTCAGATTTTGTTTCAGCTTGTCAAACTTTGATACTGTTTAGGTATTTTAGAACATTTTGATACATTTTAACCAGACTTTCTCCTGCTGGTGACAGCATTTCAGGTTATAAAATATACACTGGGACTGGTAACAAGAGCCTCCAAATGCTTGTTGGCTTGATACGTTTTTGCTCAGAGTGTTTTTATTTACTTTCCTTGAGTAATGAGATTCTTTACAGATTTTTATAAACTTAACCTTGATGTGGGAAAAGTGTGAAATACTGGAAACGTTTGTGTGCCAGGAATGCAGAAGTTAATTACTGAATGTGCTTATTTTGTATTTAAGGAGTTGGCTTTTTCAAAAATTGGAAATTAAACTACATGCTTTTTTTTTTTTCTGTTTTCTAGTTTGTAAATACATTTGAGTTTTGCCTTTTGTTAATTTTGATTGAATCGTGGCCTGTTTCTTTTTCTCTGGTGTTGTCTTCAGTAATTTTTAACCAACATTAATAAAAGAGAATTTTGAAGTGTCTGTTGTATCACATGTGCTCTATGTGATGTTTGCAGGTGTTTGAATAGTTTTCTTCATGTTCAATATTTAACCTCCCTTAAACACACAAAACTCAAAATACTGTGGGAATATATATTTTGTCAAATTAACCTTCTAGCATAAACTTGGGTGCTATTCTGGGTTTATTAAAATTGCAGTCAAAATTTAAAATCCTAAAATGGATGTAGGTAAGTTTGCTTAATTTGATATGATTAACTCAATTAGCCTCAGGGACTGTTGAATTGTTACATACAGCACCTATACAGAGCTTTTTAGAACAATGCAGTTTAAAAACATAGCAGATTTTTAAACCATGCTGTCCTTATGCTTCTGTAAATTCTGTGCATAAAATATTGCCTTAAAAAGTTGGGGTTTTTTTGTTTTGTTTGTTTGTTTCTTTTAAGATGCATTTGGTTTTTTTTAAGTCTTTATGGGATTTTTTTGTTGGGGTTTTTGGTTTGCCTTTTTTTTGCTCCCCAAATGTGGATTATCAGCAAGAGCAATAATAACGTGTGTGTATATATATTTTATATTATTTTTTTTTCCAGAAAATCTGAATTAAGCTATTTCATTGGTGTTAGGAATCTGCTAACTCTGAGGTGAAATTGGAGACCTGTATCAGCAGTTCCTCAGACAGAAAACCTTTGGGGTTTGTGTCCTTAGGGGTATTCCATTTGCATAGTCTCTGGTGTGTGCTTTTGGTGTTTTCATTGAAAGGTTAGCTGTGATAATTGATCAATTTGGATGTAACACCTGTTGGGTGAGGTTTCCCTTCTTCCCCCTTGAGGATTTATTAGGTTTTTTTTTTCTCTCAAAATGAACTTTCTGTGGGTAAACATCCCCTCACCTGGAGTGTGGGAACAGTCGGGCCCAGGGTATGTGCAAGGGAGGCCCTGTCGAGCTTATTTCTGAGCTGTGAGTCAGCTGAATGTCGTAAAAATGGGCTTTACTTCCTGAGGTTGACTCGAAGTTGGAGGGGAAATGATTTCTAGGAAGTCAAGCCACTGCTTTGCTTTACTGTAGCCCAGAAACACACTGATGGCTGCACTTCATGTGCTGATGGCCAGCTTTCTCCCTGGTCGTGGGACCAGCTCGGCGTCCGTGGGGACACCTGAAGTCCTGTTTCCCAGCGCCTGGTGGGAGGCCTGGGTGGTGGAGATGAGTGGAAAAAGGTAGAAATGGCCTGTGACACTCACCTGGGCCTGGGAAGCAAACATTCAGGACTAGAAAAAGGTGTTTACGAAGAAGAAAAGACAATTCACATCACCTTGGTGTCCTGACCAGGGCATGTGTTTGGAATGAAAGGATTCCTACCTTTCCCATCCTGAGGAAATGGGAAAGCGTGTGCTGAAATAAACAAAAATACCTGAGAATTGTCCCAAGTCAGATGGCCCTTCCTGGGGGGAGAGATGGTGTTAACTCTTGACGGTTTGGAAGATGAGGGCTGTGCTTGGTGTCTATCTAGATGAAGAGCAACACCTGTCCTTTGTCTGTGGACAGTAGCTGTTTCCAAACTTGAAGCTGATTTGATTTCATGCAACTTTCTCCACCTTGGGACAAAGGTTGGGACACCACAGTTACTGGTGACCAACACCTGCTTCTCTGGGACTCACATTAAATAATTGAACCAACCCCTGGTGTGTTTTCTAGCATTTTCCAATGCTGCTTTTCTGAAAGGCAGGCGTGGTGAGAGGGTATGTCCATGGTGGAACCCTTGTGTGAACCTCAGAGGTGAGGGGCTGGCTGGGGTCCCCCTGACCTCCAGGAGGGAGTTTTGGAGGGGACAGCAAGGAACAGGCGGTGGATACGGTGTTCCTCTTGCTTTTCCCAGCCTCCATCTCTCCCAGTTGCTCCTGCACCTCCGAAATACCCTGGGGTGGGAATGGTTTCTGCTGTGGAAGCTGCAGGGCTGGGTGAAAGCCTTGCGTCTTGGCTTCTCTGGTGCTAAACCATGATTTATTTGGGGAGACAAAAGCGGCTGCGGTGGGTTGAGGCAGTTTTCTGTTGGGGGAGCTGGCAGTCTGAGAGCTGAAATGGCGTGGGTTTTGCTTGGTGACCACTTTACAGAGGCAGAGCCTTGTGCGGCGTGTTTCCTAGCCCTCGCACAGCACACCACCCTGCTTTTACGTGGCAGCCATTTTATGAAGATGTA
>VZTM01036423.1:13675-85755 GCA_013400555.1 Jacana jacana
TCCCTGGCCGCGGATGAAAGCGGAGGGGCCTGCCTTTAATGTGCCGGCAGCGATGGGGTAAGCCCTGGATGCCGGTGAGGGGCGAGGGGGGAAGGCTGCATCGCCTGGCATTTTGGTGCGGGTCCAGTCGAGTCACAAAATGGCTGTTCCTTTGTGCCGCAGCGCTGACGGCCCTGCTGCATTGCACTGCGCGCTCCGGAGCGGCAGGAAGTGGCTGCCGGGGANCCTTTCTTTTCAAACTTTGAAAGGAATTGCCGAATATCACAGCATTCCTGGGACGTCTGGCCTTTTTTTTATTGTTATTATTTTTAGTTTATAGCCTTAAGGCTTTCAGCATCCTTAAACGGGGAGCACTCTGTCCTGCTCTCAGCCTGTTTTGGCACTGATTTTCCCTTGAGCTGAGGGGGAACATTAAACGTTTATTAAAACGCCTGAGTGTGGGTTCCAGCCTTTCATCCGGGCTGACAGGGTATTTTTTTTAGCTGTTGCCACCATCCTGTAAGTAGGGAGTCTTTCAGTTTCATTCTCCCCGCTGGATTCTCTAAGGAGGTTTATTTTATTATTTATCCCCTCCCCCCCTGCTCCTTTTTAAGCTTTAACCCTTTATGAAACTGCCCAGAGGGTGGCTTTATGTTTTTTTGTTTAAAGGGAAAATGCTTGTTGGGTGCAGGCCACAAAGGGAATAATGTGTGAGGAGTTCACATGAATACTGATGTAATCCCCGCACAGCACAAAGGAGATTGTTCTTGGTTTGCTTTTGTTACTTCTGTTTCGCCTTACCCTCTCGAAGGAAATGTCTCATCTAATTACCAAGACACAATTCTGAGACTTTCAACTTCTCCGTTTCCTGTTCAGTGATGGCTGCCAGGACTGGATACAATACACGCAGGGTATATAAAAAAAAAAAGCCACACCAACTGTGAGAAGCTGCAATTTGATCTCTTCTGGATTGTTCTTCTTTGGGTTTTGTTTTTTTTTAGTTAAACCATCTTAAGCCAACTCATGACATTTTGCCCTATTCTCTGAGATGCTGAATGAGAAGGGGAATGAAGCGCCCGCCCGGGTTAACCTGTAACCCCGCTGAAGCGTGTGCTGTGTGTGTGCACGTGGTTGCACACCTGCACCCACCAGTGCTTCTGGCCAGGAGGAGCTGACGTGGCTGAGATGGTGGATTACAGCCTGTTCCGCTTTCTGATGGGTTGATGTTTCACCTGCTCGAGCTCCCAGGGCAACGGCTGCCCTTATCTGCACCTTCCCCCATTTCCTATGGGAGCCGAAGCCCAACGCTCCCGCGGCTGCGGGAGAAGTGACGCCGGGGTGCGGTGTCACAGGGCCGTACCACAGCGCTGCTGGGGTTGGCGCTTCCGAGAGCACCAGATCTCACGGGTGTGCCTTGGAAACAGCCCGACTGCCTGCATTGGAGCTGCAATAACTGTATTCAGCATTAAAATAAACATTTCCACTGTTAGTGCTGTGTTAGACCTTTAAGAGAGCTCAGAGGGAAGGGCCAGGAAAGCCCTTTAATTTTCATGTTTAATTTTAATCTCCCTGACTCGCTATAGGAAGAAACCGGTTCCCATCTTTGTTCTTGTATTTTACCTGTTGTCCCAGGACGCCGTTCGTGTGATTAGCAGGTCACTGAGTTTGCAAGCCTGTCTCAGGGATCTTTATACTGGGATGTCTCTTCATTCAGACTCAGTGCTGCTAGTTTTAGGGGGCAGCTGAGGTCCCAGTGAGACCAGCCACGTGGCAACGTTCTCAGGGCTGGCGACTGGTTTAGGGACCTAACCTGAAGCATCTGCTGCCACAGCCTCGCCACTTCTGAACTCAAGACAGCTAAAGGAAACCTACTTTGGGTGGGCTTAGTGGTTTAGGCTGAAACTGCATCTCCTGGAGGAGTGTATATCCACTGCATCTTGTTACAGACAACGGCTCCAGAGGGAACTGCAATGTTAAATTAGGCTGTTGAATTCTGGGGGTGGAGAAGCGCTTATAAATCTCCCCTTGCCCCAAGCTGAAATCCAGCTCAGGAAAGTGGTGATAATGGATGGGGGAAGATTCTATTCTTTTGCATTATCTGTCCTCTCCTTCAAGGAAAATAAACACAAACAGAAGAGCACTTGGGGGAGAGGATGGCCTGGATTACCATAATTAGATCTAAGCAGCCTTCTAGCAAAGGATGTACTGTTCTACTGACATGGTGTCTTACATAAATTTTTCTGTTGTGTTTTTATTAAAAAACATGTGCTGAGAAGCCGTTTGAAGATGCTCTTTCAACAGGAGCTGGTGGGGGGTGTGTGTGTGAAGTCCATCTCTATATCCTGTAAAGGATCCTTGAAACGAAAGCAAAACAGACTAGATGAGAACTTCACACCTGGTGACTTACAGTGAAGCTTTTCTAAGTCTGTCACGCTGATAATGGTTCCTTTTCTTGGAACAGGGATTGTCCTTTGGATATAAGAAGCAGCAAAATGTTGATGAGTCTTTCCAAATGTTCGGTAGCACTTATGTCAGAGTTAAACTATCATTTCCAGTGCGCGGCTTGCTTTATGTTTACCTGTGGGCTGAGCTGACCTGCACCATGGGGTAGGTGTTTTTCTGGCCTCGACTTCTAAGGTTATAAAAACAAAAAGGTTCACACTGTAATCTTGGCTGCCCTTCTGGTGGTGTGCTGGTAACGCTCATACAGTTCTTTGGTCCTGGCAGGACTGGTGTGGCGTACGTTTGCCAAGAACCAGGTGGGACACTGGCCACTTTCCTCCTGCTCCTCATCCTCAGCCTTCACCCTGGCTGTGGTCAGGCCTGTTCCAATGTCAAGGATCCACCAGCTCCTTGATCCAATGCCTCCATATGTAAGAAAAAGTTGTGTTGTAACTATTTACATTTTCTGGCAAGTTTTACTGCCAGGTGTAGATGACTTAATGGAATTTCTTATGTACTAATTATAGGAGATATTTGCATCTCTTTCATGGGGAGGAACCTCTGCTCTTAACTACTGAGTTGTCACCAGTTGAGAGCTTTGAATGCCATGTGCTGTCTGTGAAACAGGCTTAATGAGGAGCCTTAAATCTCTTGGTTAAAAACAGCTTTTAACAGTCACTTGGGAACAAAACCCCTGGGCCAGGTCAGGCTCTGCTCTTCTGAACCAGAGCTCATCTGGAACCAGAAAGGAATGATTTTGGGTTCTAGATTTCTGTATTGCTGGGTGAGCTGTTGGATCTTAAAGGAAGTTCACAATTGTTAAGGGAGAAAAAGCAGCCACCCTTTCTGTACTGATTTAAACCAAAATTATGTGTGCATCCCTGCCCCTCATCTTCATGTCCTTAACAAAAAAATTAGTTGCTGCAGAGTCCCCTTTGTGCTGCCATGAGGTCTCAGCCTGGCTGTCCCCTGCTGTGACAAAGCAGAAGCTGTGGCTGGAATGGCAGATGAGCACAGCAAGTTAACCCCTGCCCACCTTGGCAGAAGGTGTGGGCTCCTTCTGTGGCCTGGGTTGACCGGGACCAGCCAGGTTCTCCTTCCCCATGGGTGGTGGATGTGGAGAGACGGTGGATGAGGAGATGCTCTGCTGCCTTCCTGAGCAGGGAGAGACCTGAGAACTGCAATTGTCATTCCCTTTCTGTGCAGGGATGGGGATGGATGCTGCCTTTGGAGAGCCTCAATGATGCTCCTTCATCAATCAGACAAGTCTTGATTCCTTTTGTCCCTGTGCTGGTTTGGGGGTTTTTTGGGTGTTTTTGTTGTTTGTTTTTTTCCTCTTTTTTTTGTCTCTTTTTTTCTCTTTTCCCACTAAACATCCCAAGCATTTTCAGCCTCTGACTCAAAGATCAGAGAGTGGGAGCGCCAGCTCTCCCAGTCGTGAATGAACTGCTCGTTTTGCTGGCTTATGCGAGCATAATGTGGTGTCTTTGTAGTGGAGGGGAGAAAAAAACAACCAACCACCCCAGCGCATTTGGAAAAGGCTCCTTGTGATTCAGCATAGCCCACCGTGCTCTACAGGGAGCCCCAGCGGAGCAGGGAGGGATATATTTAGCTCCCTGCGTGCTCAGGGTTGCTCTGCCTTTGGCATTTGGGAGTCCAGTGCTGGGGCAAGGAGTGGTGGCCAAAAATATTTCCTCTGCCTCCTCCCCTTCCCTTCCTTTGAGCCGGGCTGGAAACTAGCACAGCCAGTTCAGATGGGTATTCAGATAGGGCACCTGCTGAGTGCTGGGTTCCACCGGTTGTTAGAGTAGTGCCAGGGCCCTGTTGAACCCTGCGCTGTGTAAATGTAAGTGACCCCAACCTCTGTGAGCTGGGGTTGCAGTCAGAGGTGGGGAACGTGTTTTATACACCTTGGGAACTCTTCTTGCTGGCCTATTTAAGAAAAAAATGATTAAATAAAAAATATTGCTGGTGGCCAAATGAGGTTGTGGAAGTATCCTGGTTTTTTTGAAGGGCACGTTGTTTATCGGGCTCGGGCAAGCCGGTAACCTTAGGAGGGTTTGTTGTGCCCCTCAAAAGCCTGCCTAGAGTTGGCCAAATTATATTGTATTAAAAGTTGTTTGAGACTCACTTCTAAACAGGATGAAGAGCCTGGTGCATTTAGTACGTTCTGGTTTAAGTTCCTGCTTTGGGACCAGTGGTTGTCAGAAATATGAACCACACCTGGGTAGGGATAGTGGAGGCAATATTTTTCTTCCCTCCCTTCCCCTCCCTGTTTCCACTTTTGCCATCAGGAAGAGCTCTTGGGTTGACTGACCCTTCTCCACACTTATCGCTCAGGAAATCTTTGCCTGTGGAGACAGGCGAGCACCGGTCACTCTTCCTTAACAGACTCTCAGAATAAAATGAAGGGAATTCAAAAAAGAGATGAGTGAATTTATCTTCAGTATCAGCTGCTGAGGGTCATTCACTTTGGTCTCCTGCAAGCTCCATCTACTCTCTGGCCTTGGCTACACTGAACTATAGCATTTGCTCCTCTTCTTTGTTTTTGGGGGGGGAGGGTTGTTTTGGGGGTTTTGTTCTGTTTTGGGTTTGTTTGTTATTTTTTGTTTATTTGTTTTTTCCCCAAGGCAAGGGATAGATCCCCTGAAGTTCTTTCCAGTCCTCTGTGCTCCGTGTATTTATCCTTTCTTTATCAAATGTTATCGCCTCTTCACCACGTGATCTATAGCCAGAGTCAGTCTTGGGTTTCCCTCCCTGCCTGGTTTAGCCTAGAGGTGAAATTTGATATGATATGGGGCTTTTTTACAGCTGCTGTGGGACTTTGGTGGGTGCATCAGCATTAACTGGTGGTGCTGGGTTTTATATGCAATATACGTGAAGCATTTCATATTTGCTTATATATAATCATGGGGAACATCACACTTATAGATGAAATACTCAAAGGAAAGAGTTACAAATTTCAAAGGAAACGTTTAATAGCAGCACAGTACCTCGCTGGGTTGGTGCCTTGGCATCTTCTGTGATTTGTCACTGCCCCTTTGTGGATACAACGGTTGTATAAAAAACAACAGGTCACTTTAGGAAGACACATCAGTGTAAATGGTTTTAAATTGGTGGCCTCCGCAGGTCTACAGGCTTTGCTGATCTGTGGTTTGGAGTGAACCTAGAGCCAGTGCTACCAGTGGACAGGTAAGACTGGTGGCCCCTGCTGAAGAGCTGTGCGGGCTGAGAAGCTGGACCAGACAGCTAGACTGATAGAGCTGTACCTGACAGCTAGGCGTAGTCTGGAGAGGACAACCTGCTTGCTTTGGAGAGCTGCAGCCTGGCTGCCTGCTGCTGTGCTGTGGGTCAGACGTCCAATATGGCTGCAGGTCCGTTGGGTTTACTGGTTCTGTCCCATGAGCACCTGGGTGTTTGAAGGTTGCCATGGAACTGGGCTTGGCTTGGCCCTGCCAGAGAGAGGTGTTGCGGACACAGTGGTGGCCAAATTGAGCATCTGGCTTGCTGCTGCCCCCAAATCGGGGTCTTTTTTCCTCTGCAGCTTATTTGTGCTACCAAACGTTCTACTCTTAGTGGTTCCTCCAAAGGTTTGGTCCTGATTTACTCGCTAAACCGGCAGAGACCTATTCTGCTGTTTCTCTGGGCTCATCTGAAGTGTTAACAAGTTCCAGCGGCTCATGGAGGAGTCCAGTAGCCCAGTTGCTGCTGGCATAAAGACCAGGTGAGTACTGGGAACATGAGCTGTAGAGCAAGGATGGGTGGAAAGAGGAGAAAGGGTGTTGCCTTGCTACCTGCCCTTGGCCTTTCAGTGGCGAGGGAGGCAAGATGTGGATGGACACCAGGGTGTCAGTTATGCACAGGACATGGGAAGTTGTGCCCAACAACACATAAGGGTTAAGTGTATGTTTGCCGAGGGGCTCAATAAATGCAGTTTCTGATATTGTCCAGCCCTGGGAACTCGCGCCGAGGACCATCTTGGGGTGGTTTTGCTGGTGCTGAGTACCTGCTGAGCTTGCGAAGCCCGGCAGAACGTTGCTGTTTGGATTCAAAGTTCTTTAGATTCAAAGGGTTCACAACCGTTCTTAAAGCTAGGAGGAGTTTGGCCCGTGGGAGGGTCTTGGGTCATTAATCCTCCTTTATCCCCCGCGCTGACTTCAATTTCTGTCCATCAAAAGCCAAATTTTAAAGCCTGAAACAGAATGGTCCCTGTTAGAGCCATTCTCTTGTCAGCTCTTGTTTCCAGAAATGCGTATTGGCTCATTTTCCCGGCTTGTCTTGCCCCTTCTGGAAACACAGATGATCTTTGTACTAGTTGAGAGCTTATAAAACGTTTTGTTGCTGGTAGCAAAGATGATCCCCAATAAAATGAAGTCATATGTGAAATATTAAAAGCTAAGGCAGGAGGCCTCGGGCATGTGGTAGCCGCCTTGTAAACATAGATGCCTGACTGCAAAGGGTCTTATCACTGCTGCTCAGCTACTTGTTTCTTGGAAAAAATGTGTCCTTCTTGGTAAGGGATGATTTTGTTTTGTTCCCCCTCAAGTCAGGAGCAGGCTCTTAATTAAAACAGAATTATAGCCTGAAGGGTTTCTTAGAAACGAAGGGAGTGTATTTGGCCTAGCCTTAGCAGATACCAGTTTTTATAGTTCCTCACTTTGAGGGAGCTACCAAGGGTCCAGCTGCAGCTTTCTTGACATTCAGGGTCTTTCGCTGTTGAATTAGGAGTGGTTGAATTGTGATTTTTCTGACGATTATATCTTATCCCCAACTTAGCATTTAATTGGAAGTAGGTCTTGTTTGGGTGTTAACTTAGCTATTCCAAAAATAGCTTCTGAAAAGAGGACTTAAAATTTCCAGGTCTGTACAGTGTAAGGCCTGACCTGACATAGAATGGTTGTTAATCCTTTATACTCTGTTGGCAGGTAGAAATGCTTCCTGATTGTCTCAGTGAGAGTTAGAAAGGATTACTTTATGGAATTAGCCTTTTCGGTTATCTTATATTTATTTATTTATTTATTTATTTATTTATCCTATCAATGTAGAAATAAAGACAAGCACGTATCCTTTTGCCTTGAGAACAGGTTGTTTATTAAAAAAGAATTTGCAAGAGCCTTCAAAAGGATGAAGCGCTTCTCACCTGCATTTCTTTCCCTAGTAGGGCAGGCGTGCGTGTACCTGTGCATGCAGATGTGCATGTCATCTGTCACTGGAGAAGTGACACAGATGACACAGTTCACATCTTGGGGAGGGGGGGAGGAAAAAAAAAATAAATTATGGTGTGCAGGTAATGCTGTGGGTAAAGCACATTAATTATGGCTATCAATGTGTGCAGAAAGGCTGTGTCACTGTGTCCTTGAGAAACAAAAGAGTCCCCGGAGTGGGAGGAGGCCAGTAATTTCTGTTCTGCCTTTAAACAAATCCTGCCAAAGCTGCTTGGCCTAAGTCTAGCCTGGGTGGTTATAATTTATTCCAGCTACTGCCAGTAAGTCTGATATAAGAAAAGTGTCTCCCTCTTTCCTGTGTCCCTGTGGAACATGGGACACCAGTAGGACTCAACCAGAGCCTGGTGTTTGTTGTCACTTTGCGCCATGCCAGTAGGGGTTTGGAGGCCTCCAGATCCCACTCTTCCATGGAGGTTGAGTTCCCTTCACAGCAGGAGGCTCTGTGGGACAGTGTCCTGCTGAGCCCTGCCCGTGGAAACCATCTGTCCCCAGAGCTGCTGGAGCGTCATCTCCTGAAGTGGTGTGGCAGTGTTTCCTAACAAATTCCCTTGGTTTTCTTGAAAGAAAAACAACCAAAACAAAAAACAAAAAACCAAACCAAACCCACAAACTTTTAACAAAAGAAAACCCCAAACCCTGACACTGAAAATTCCTTAATGGAGAAGTTTCATCACTTGCTCTAAGTAGACCGGGTTGCAAAGCGATGTGGTTGAGTGGGACGTTGGGGACAGATGTCAGCAGATCATCACTGTGGACGTGGCGATGAGAAACTAGAGCATGGCAGGGCAAGCCGTGGTGGAGAATGCCTGCGGTGGGGTGCTGCAGGAGAGCGTGGTGATGGAGGGCCATGGTGGAGGAGACTGGAAGGACAGTTGGTGACAGGGTGTAGTGAGATGGCTGTGCACGGGCCTGCGCCTTTGGTTGGCACGGGTAGGATTGGAGCGGGACAGGCAGGAGTGACCAGCCCTGTAAGGGTGGCAGCTCAGCTCGATTTTCTAGCCCTGCTGGGAGGAGCAATACCATTACCCCCATCCTTGAAACCAAGCTGGGGCCATGAAACCGGCAGTTGTCAGTGACGACTCACCCTCTGCTCCTTCCTGAAAAATCCACCATTTCTCATACCTCAGCCACAGAAATTCTCGCTTGTTGCTGCTCTTTTTTTTTTTTTTTTTTTTCCCCTGTGTGTGCTGTGCCCTGCCATTGTGAGGCCTTGCCACGGCCCCGAAGCCAGCGGCGGCTGCAAGATGGAGGAAGGGGGAGGGCTGTAAGATGGCGGCCGGCAGTCCGCCGGCCTGAGCCCACTGTGGAGCTGGCTGCCGTGGCGCTCGGCTGCTGCCCTCTGCCTGTGCCGGGAGGCCGGCACTGCGCCGTGCATTTCACAGACAACTTGAGACATCAATTTAAGTGTAAAAAAACCCCTTATTTGCATGGTATAAATTAGCCTTCTGTGCCGGTGGATATACCTATGAGTATACGGCTCTAGTGATCCTGTCTCAGTACTGCACTGGTTTCTGTAGAATTGTATGTAATTGTACCTCTGCTTTTGCTTGTTTTTTAAATCTCTGTATTATTTCTTTCTTGGCTTGTAAAATCTGAGCAGAGCCTCCGATGCATCTTGTTGCTTTCTGTAGTTTTGTACCCAAGGAGAAATATTAAAAATGTGGTTTTTAACCCTGCAGAGTTTTCCTGACTCTTCCTTTAATCTCATACCTGCAGCATCCCTTCAGCATCACAAAAGCTACAGGGACTCGGCAAGAGGTGCTGCTGCTTCAAAAAGTGTGCTCTTCTCTTACTGTCCCCCTGCCTTTTGGTTTGTCACACAGCAGGATTTGCTGCCCTGCTTTACCAGTGTACGATGCAGTGGGTTCCCTGTTTTCTTTAATTGGGTTTTAAATGAAAAAATCTGTGTCAGGAGTGATTGGGCGATGGCGTTTGGGTATTTTGGGCCACCCAAAATAGTTTGACCACACTCTTGTTTTGTTGAGGAGCCTGCAATTAAGTTGAATATTATGTATATTAACCCTTTGGAATGTAAAGGGGGAAAAAAAAGATCAATATGTGTATTTGATGTTCGGCTCCCCCTTTATCAGATACTTGGGATGTGCAGTCTGACACATTGGTGTAACCCTTTAAACAGGAGTGCTCAGCCACGGGACTGGGTGAGCTCCTTTCTGCTGCCCTGTTGCTGAATTCAGTATTTTTTCAAGAAGCATAATACTCACTATAAGATATAATATTATGCATACAGTATTTGGTTCTGGCCCTTTCAGAAATTGAGTGTTGGATTTTTGAACCTTGGGCTGTACTGGGGTGTTTTGGGGAGCCACACCAGAGCAGCTGCTTAGCTTTAATACAGCAGGATGGGCTTTGGACGCTCCAGCTCCCCATATACTGTGTTCTTATTTGCTCTGAGCAAGCCAGATCCTTCCTGGAGCACCTGTGCTGGTGGTATTAATGCTTCTCTTTATGTTACCACCGCTGATTTGGAGCCTGCAGTCTTGCCTGTATGCTCGGTGCCTGTCCTGGGAAGGAGTTTTATCTGCTTCAACCTGTCCTTTTGGGACCACACGGCTCACACTTGCATTTAGGCAATCCCAGGCCTATTATTGTAGCTTTGGACATGGCTCAGGTTTACTGGCTGCATGTATCCAAGCTGTGACGGCACAGTTAAAATGTAATCTCTTCTTTCTCTACCATCAGTCGCTCAGCATCGGAAGAAGCCTCTGGCTCTGACTCTGCCAGCCAGTCTGAAAGCGAGCAGGGCAGCGAACAGGGCAGCGAGTCAAACAGCAGCTCCGAGTCCTCTGAGAGTCAGTCTGAATCTGAAAGTGAATCAACGGGTTCAAAATCCCAGCAGACCCCTCCTGAAACCAAAGAAAAACCGGCCTCTAAGAAGGAAAGGATAGCAGATGTTAAAAAGGTATTGCCCTTGCTGCTCCACAAAGCCATGGTTCCCACCAGAAAAGGGCAGACAGTAGGACCTTAATGAAGCTGTCTTTGCCTTCCCTGCCTCTCACACGCTGACCACACAGCTCCCAGCCTCTGGTGTCCCCAGGTCCCTTGTTGGCTGGCTGGTGTGTGTGCTTCTGCCCTGGTGTCACCCTTGGGAGCAGGAGCTTGTGTGTTTGACGGGACAACCCTTTGGGCATTAGTGATAGGGCTGACTGGTGCAAATAAGGCGCAAGCACCGGTCATCAGTACATGACCTTGTCATTTCATCCTCTGTCTTTTCACTTCTTTTCTATGATTCTATAGTGTTCAAGGCCAGGCTGGATGGGGCTTTGAGCAACGTAGTCTAGTGGGAGGTGTCCCTGCCCATGGCAGGGGAGTGGAAGTAGATGAGCTAGATGTCACTTCCAACCCAAACCATTCTGTGATTCCTCTTGCCTGTCTCTTGTCTCCTTCAGAAGTAGTAAAGTTTCCTCATGGGATATATAATCAGGAGAATGCTTGTCTAGGATTAGGGCCACTTTGGTTTGTTTCCGTCACAGTCTTCCTCTTTGAAAAAAGTAAAGGAGAAAAAGAGAAGAGGAGCTATTTAACTTTTATTATTTTTTATGTCAAGAATAGTGGTTCTTTGTTGTGGATTTTAGGGGGTTTTTTTTGTGTTTTGTTTTTTTTTTTTTCTGCAGCTTCCCAGCTAACCCCCCCTGCCCAAGGAATTTCCTCTCAAATAGCCAGGTTTGCTCTCTCCCTGTTGCTGCGTGGGAGGGAAAGGGATCATGGGTGTCCAGTGCACATGGTTGGCGCTGTGTCTGCCCAGTGGATGCTTTACCCAAGGGATGGAGGCACCCGAGTAACACAGTGTAGTGTGGGGTCAGAAAGTGGAGCTTAAATACCCATTTGGAGACAGGAACTTGGTGAACTGAGTTTATTTGGGGGGAGGAAAATCAGGTTGGGGCAGGGATTTGGTTTTGTGGCATGTAACTGTCCTGTTCTTAGCTGTGGTTTGCAGAGCTTGTTCACCAGGGAGTCTTATGGAGACAGTCGCTATGTGTGTGAAGGCTGAGAAAGGACAGTGCTTTTAGCCCATGCTCCCACCTACCTGCGAGGGAGGAGAGAAAGATTTTGTTACCAGCTTCTCCCTCTCGCAAAATTTCCGGGCTGTTGGCTCCAGTCACGGCTAAATGTCCTGTGTTCAGACTGGCAAGGAAGGATGCCTAGGGCAGGCAGTTGTGGTAACACAATATTCAGATTTCTGCTTTATTGGTGATAAGTGGGGACTGAAGGAAGTTTTCTCTTTCTCTGTGGTCTTCTACGAGCATGTCCCTAACAATAAACATTAAAATTATCCTCTGAGGGAACGTATCCACACACAGGGTGATGATTAGCATGGATGAAACTTGAAAAGGTCAGGGCACCCTCTAATAAGAAAGCCTCTCCCTTCCTTAATTTTGCTGTTAATGGGTGTTTTCATTAGCTAGGTCTAACCTAGGCATGTTGATACCTGTTCCCCTTGAATAACCAATGCAATTAATTATTATATTATTGTTTATTTTGTATTTCTGTCTAGATACACCCATGAAGGTGAGGTTAATTTGCATTAGGTGCTAATCAGATTTGTCATGGGAGCTGATTCCTCCTCCAAAAACTCTGCCATTTAAAAGATGAAAAGACAAGTTCTTCTAACGGTTTGGGGAGTATTTTGAGTTTTCCTTTCACGTGAATTTATCTCTACTCGCCTGCCCAGCAGAGATACACCTTTGCAATCTCTCTGTTGCATTGTTATCCCATTACTCCTTTAACAGTAGCAGAAAGATTGCTGGGCTGCAGCCTTGTATTCATCACACTCTCAATCCCAAGTTACTGCTGCATCTGGCAGCGAATTTTGATTTGTTTTTCCTGCCGGTGACTTGCAGAGACATCTGAGGGCTGGAGGGAGAGAGAAGCAGGAGGAGAATGAATAGGTTTAGAACACTGTAAGAGGATAAGCTCTGCTGAGAGAGGGAGGGCTGGTTGGCATAGGTGTTGGTCAGCTTTGTTGGTGTTTTCATATTTGCCCTGTAAAGCTTCGGGTGTCCTGTGGCACCAGCAGCTCTGCATTGATGTCCCTCAGGGCATCAGTTCTTGTCTCCCTCTTCTCCTGTTCATCCAACAACAGCAAAAGCACACTGCTGTACTCAGTGTTACACCACTTGGGGCCTGGTTACAGCACGTAGAGCACAGCTGTTCCCAGAACTCAGCTCCGCACATGTCCCGTGCGGTCAAACCGCATTCACATTGGTACATTCAGGAGAAGAACCAGTGGTCCTGCCACCTCACCTCCCCACCTCACCTCCCCAAGGGACAAGGTACCCCCGGGTCCGTTTGCCACCAACGTTGGGCCACAGAATTCACTTTTGAAATTGCTGGTGGCGACATCTCATCACCAGGCTCATTGGGCAGCTGGTGGGGCTTTCCCTACAGAAAGGAATTGTGGTGGAAGCTCTTAGTGACAGTAGATTGTCCTTTTCTGTTGGTACGTCCATTTATTCCACGTGCAAGGTGTTGCCTCCTTACCTTCAGCACTGTTGTTTGCCAAGGGCTGGCTGTCTCAACGCCCTGTCCTTCAACCCAAGTGAGGTGTAGAGTCATTTGTACCCCGGTGGAAAGATGGACCTCTATAAAGAAAGTGCTGAGATAAAACATGTTGCTTTAGAGTGTTACCAAATACCCCAAAATAATCATAATCCTTTTCAGCCATTTTTTTAAAGCGTCCGTCTACTGGTTGCTGTTTCCATAATGGTTTTATGTTGATTCTTTTTTTAAAAAGAAAACACATTTGCCATCAAACTTCTCTAAAATGTCAGAAATAATTGGGGTGAAGCAGGCCTTCTGATGGTCTGTTTATTTTGCAGATGTGGGAAGAATATCCTGATGTTTATGGGGTTAGGAGGTCAAACCGAAGCAGACAAGAACCATCGCGATTTAATATAAAAGATGAGGTAAGAAAATACAAAAAATATAAATAAATAAGGCGAGGGATTACTGAACATACAAAACCAGCCAAACCTGAAGAACAAAGGCAGGTCTCGTCTGTGTTGCCTTGTAAATGCTGAGTCCTGGCCTGGAGCATGGATGTTGGAGCTCACGGTCCTGCAGTTGGATCTGCTTGGAGACCTCTGGCGTCAGCAGGACACGGTGCGGGCTGAGATCCACATGCAGGGGTCCGGTTGCTGGAGTGGAGCATAACACAGAGCGTGCTCGGCTGTAGAAACGTCCTGGAGAGAACGAGTCTGTGTGGAAAAAAAAACCCACAAACCCAAACCATAACATAACACACATTCAACCAGGAATAAAGGAAACTTCCCAGAAACACCTCACAACAACAAACCAGCCATTGTCGCCCCTCCCGGGATGGATCGCGCTGATAAATGCCTGGGGGGTGTGTGTTCAGCTTTAGGAACCATCGCTTTTCTCTGGTTGAATATTGGGGAGTCTTTTATGCTTCAGCTGGAGGTCACAGTGGTCAGAGCCTGGCAGACAGACCTTCCAATTGTGTCTTTTTTCAGAACTTAGTTTTGTTTTTTCCTGCAGACGTAGGGATTAGCTGCTGCCTTCATTTCTGTCTAATGGGCTTTCTGCATAGAACTTTTCATCTACAGGTCTTCTGGAGGGTTGAGTGGTTTCAGAGGAGAAGAAGGAAAACCAGGGAAGAGGCTTGGACCAAAAGGAAAGGCTTGGGGCTTAGAGCTAGGTGCAAAAACGTGCAGTTGGGAACCTAAACATATGAATAGCCAGATTTTCAGCAGAGCAGGGGCCCAGTGGTTCTCCCTGATGGTCAGGCTGTTTGTGCTCCGCCGCCAATACGTGCGTTTGGATGCTGCAGAGGTCTGAGATGCTGCAGAGGTCTGGTCTCCTTGCTCTGCCCCAGACTCCTGTGCTGGCTGTCCCACCATAGCAGCAGGTTAAGAAGGGGCTGAGGGCACATCATTGACTTAGCTTTTGTTTTCCTTTTCAAGTTCGGCAAAGGCCAGGCTCGCTGGCCGCCTCTCTGTGCGATGCCCCGGCATGCACTGTGCTGGCGATGTCACACCCACCACAGACCTCCGCTGCAGACCCCACTGCCCTCTTAAGGGGCTCAGGTAAGTCCTGTCTTTTTTTGTTTTACAATATTACGTGGTTTTGCAAATGTTGTTTTCTTTTTCGATATTTTTATTTCCTACTACTTATGCTACGATAAAGTTTAAAAAAAAAATAAAATATCCGAGATGTAAAAACTTTGCTATACCACAAAATATTGTAAAAAACAAAAAAAAACCCAACCCAACCCCAACCACGAGTCCTCTGACTGACCCCACTGCCACGCCTGTCAAGCGGAAAGCCAAAATTAACAAAATTGGACCACCCCTTTCTCCCCCCTCTCTCCCCAAAACAACACTGTCTGGTCCCCGTAAGGGCAACTCCCGTCTGCAGCAGAGTCCGCTGGAGGGTGTGACATGTCAGGAGCACGGTGCTGGGACCTCACAAAGAGCAGGAGGAGATGAAAAGTCTTGCTTTTGGAAGACCTAAACGCCAAGAGGGAAGAAGTAGCGTAGCTCCAGCCTGCGTGGTGCTGAGCCCTCCCTGCTGCTGCTGCAGCTGGCAGAGACCCAAGGCGCTTGACACCTCTGAAGATTGCTTTTTACCTTTACAGGGTTAATTCTGTCGCCAGTGACCTGCTCTTGTCGCTTGCTGCTTGGGACTTCCAGCAGAGTGCCTAGGAGCTTTTTAATTGCCTACTTCCCTAACGCTTCTCTGCCCTATTAGCAAACAGCATCGCCAGAATCAGCCATCGGACCTCCCCGTGGGCTTCCCCTGGGTGGAGGGGAGATGGCCCGTAGGTGGAGGTGGTTTGGTTTTATGGGGCATTGTTCTATCACTTGGTCTGACCTCTGATACCAGCCGTTTGGGCAGGGTTAGTTCGGTGTTAGAAGCGGTTGAATTCTGGGGACTGCCCGGAGGCCACCAGGCACGTGGCGTTGGTCTCAGAGCTGCAGTCTGAGAAGGTGACAACTCATGATCAATGCCGAGGCGTGGGCTGTGAAAGGGCAATTTTGCATAGGATCTCAGAGCTGCTCAGAGGACCACAGCTGTCTCCAGGAATAAGAGCACACATGAGTTTTTTAGTAAAAACACTACTTGCCCCTGCTTTTTCTTTGCAGTTCATAAATCAGCTCCAGGTTTCAGTCAGGGGAAGTGAGACATGCAGAGCCAGGTGCCTTTGAGAGTGTTCTGGGGCAGTCCAGAAATCAATGTGTTCAAACTAGACACAATCTTCTCGCTCTAAAACGGGTGGTTTGAGGTTGGAGTTAGTAATAAATGGTGCAGTGCATCTGTTCTGTGAGAGAGAGGCCACAAGTCATGCACCAGAGGTGTTCCTATAATACTGCTGGTTTTATTATTAAAAGAAACATTCTGCTCGTTTGCATTTTCATTAATGCTCTGCCTCATGTTTTTGCTGAAAGTTCAGAGGCTCCCAGTAGTGCTGGGAGAGAGAAGTTCGGCAGGTTCTCCCCTTGAGGTTCTCCAGCTTTCCTGGAGCACTGGACCTCAGGCTTACACCTGAAATGAGCAAGTCTGAAATATTTATTGCCTCTAAGCAAGTCTTGGTCTCTCCTGATAGGCAGCATGAGCTCAAGAGGCTTGCTTGAACCATGCCAATGGCTTTGAGTCTCCATTTCTCTGGTCCTGGGCTAGCAGTGAGGAGCAGATGGACAATCTGTAGGTCCAGAACTTTAAGGCTACTTGTGTGTTGACCTACTTGATGCTATGTACACAGCATCGTTGTGTTTTGTGCGGCTCTGCTCCACAGCGAAATACAGCATCATTCATCTAGTAGAAGTGCATCTGAAGTGCTGAGAGAGAGAAAATTAGATGGGAGGCGTCGGTGAGTCCTGGAGAGGGAAGGCTGATCCCTTCAGCTGGAGGTGAGGAAAGCAGATTGTAAGAGGCCAGTTCCTAGTCCAGTTAGAAGTAGTGGTGCCAGAATAAGTTGGGTGTGTTTAGAGTGTTTGGCAGGGGAAAGAGGAACTAGGAAAGGCAAATCATCTTCCTCCTTGGCAGTGGCACCCCAGGGAGGCAGCCTCAGCCCAGCAGAATTTTGCCAGTGCTGGTATGAAACCTCTGAAAGTTGAGGAGTGAGGACCTGGCATCTCGTGCTGGGCTGATAGAAACCTTGGTGGGGACTGGAGACGGATTTTGTCAGCTTAGGTTGTGTCATTCTGGGAGGTGACATTATTAACATTCTAGTTGCATGTGATTTCCCAACCAGTCTGCTTCCTGGTGGAGGTAGGTGGCAGGCTGGGGTGCAGACAGGACATGGGGTGTCTGCTCCAGACCTGGCACGCTCCCAGCTTTCCGGTTATCATCTGTGCTTCCTTTACTGGGGAGTTTACCACCTGCCAGAGCCCGTGGGTTGATGTTGATAAGTGGGTGACACAAGCACAAGCTCTGTTTGTGCTGCAGAGTCCAGGGCAGAGGTGCAAACCTCACTCTTGGGCTGATTTGAGCAAGTCAGTGTGGATTTTTTTATGTATAAAATGGTAGAAGGCAGGTTTCTACCCCAGGTCCCAGGGGCTGGAGCCTGTGACCACAGGAGGAGCTGGTGAGGAGGAGACGGGGGTTGGTGGTGGATGAGGGAATGGGGATGGAGAGGCTGAGTCAGCGATGGCTGTTTGGGACCTCTGGCACAGAGCTCTCTGGCACTGGGGCAGGGAGGATGTGGGAGCCACAAGGCAGGCAGATGACTCAGGCTGGGGACTGGCTGTGTCAGAGGAGACAGAGCTGGGCTTGATGCGCAGCCAAAAAAGACAATGGTGTCTTTGAAAAAATGTAACTGAAGGCAGCTGAATTGCAGTCACAAGTTAAATTTTTCGAGGCAGAAGGAGGTGAGGATAAGACTAGTCATTAAGAGATGATGAGATGAGCATTGGCTTTGTGGAGGCAATGACAGAGCAGGGGAAGAATGCGGTGTGAGGAATGTGGACACTAGAAACTTGAAAAATGGGATTTTGGCAAAGAAGTAGAGTTAGTTTCAAAGAGCCAAAGGTTGTATTTGGTTTTCTCCAAATCTGATCTTCTCTGACGCAGAGCAGAAGACAAATCCACCTCTCTTTACTTGTGGTTTGCCAAAAGACAGCAGAAAGTAAACGTGCTTTGAGGGACAGCTCTTGAAAAACATGCCGAAACTGGGATGACAAAGCAGCACGCTTCAGAAAGTGGAGGAGAGATTATAAGAAAAGGAGAAAAATGAGGACCTCTAATCTTAGCTGGGGTGAAATTGAAATCTGTGGAATGCTTAGCTTATGTTGCAAGAGTAGGTAGGGCTCTCCGTGGTGTTTGCCAGCCACTTGCTTCCTGGATGCCTGGTCTATGAGACAGGGATTTCATGCAGGGCTGTGAAACAGGTGGATGAACAGGCATTCACAGTAAGATCTGGTCCAAAAGGTGGTGGTGTGTCACGTGTAAGCCTGACACCAAACCACAGTGAACTTCAGCAAAGCTCTCGGTCTGACTTGGCATCCGGTATTTCATTATATTTAATGGAAATACTGGTGAGGGTGAGAAGGAAATGTCTGTTGTTGGAAGGGGAGCTGTAGAATAAAAATAAAGGATGCAGAAAGAAAGCAGAGGGGTGGCTCACGGCTCTCCAGGGCCTCGGCTTTTTCATGTTGCAGTTCACCCCATTTCACAAAGTTCTTGTGTGAACGGCTCTTGGTTGTGACTTTGCCATCTCCATCCAGGGGGGTGGTGGGTATGCCAGGAGGTGCAAACTGAGGTACCATGGTGATGGACAGGCATTACCTAGAGTTAAAGCTGAATTGTGTGGCAAAAAGCAGCATGACGTGGAAGATTTGCAGTGAGTGTGTAGAGCAAGCAGTCGTGAAGGCTACTGCTGTCATTTTAGTGCTTTTGTAGAAATCTCATGTTGGTTTCTTCAGTTTTCTCCCTGCCCATATGTGTTTTCTGGGGCAATTGTATAAGGTGAAGTCATCTGTGGGTTGAAGGGTGTTATTTGTGTGTTAATCTGGTTTTATGGTTGACTAGTTTTTACAAAAATGGAGTTGTGTACAACCAGCTTAAAGATTATTTTTAATCTACTTTTTTTTAACTATCTCAGTCTGTAGGAGTTAATGACACCCACTATTAAAATATTACAGAAGGTAGTTAGAATATCTGTAGATATATTTAGCCAGAGAGACTTCACTGGTGGAGACTGGAGGGTTAGGAGGAAGGAAAGCAGCAGGACGTGGCTCTGACCCAGCCTGATCCTCAGCGACTTTTGCTGTGGAAGAAATACACAAGCAGGAAAGCAAGGACGCTCTCCTGATGAGAATATTGTCTTTTTAAAAGAGGAAAAAAAGGAAGTTTCTCTAATAAAGGCGGAGATCATATTGCATATCTGTGGCTGACAAAGTTTCTGCAGCCGCAGAAACTAAGCCTGAACGCCCCCAAATATTGCAGGATTCTGACTGAAAATGGCAAGTATGAGTGTACACTCAGCCACTGCTCTTGGCAGTTAGAAGCCATGAAAAATAACTGAGCCTTGGCACTGCAGCAGGACCTGAAAATGCTGTCCAGGAAACACCACCAAAGTCACGCTGTTGCCGGGTTCTTGACCATCGGCAGGAGCGATGCCCACCTTGCAGCAGAGGTGGCAGCAGACAAGCTCTCTCTAGTTTTGCCTCCAGTGCTTGGGCAGTGCAAGGTTTGATGGGTCAAATTCAGCCCGTGGTTCTGTAGTCCATGGGGTGTTGCACACGCTGTGGGTCTGTCCAGCCTCTGCCACTGCTGAGACACTGTCTGCCAGGTATCGGAGGTGGGTGCTGAGGGGTCACAGTCTTTGTGCATCCCAAGCTCTCAGGCGCTCCAGATGTTGTGGTAGATCTCTCCAGCCTTTCTGCAGAGAGTTACCTTCTCCAAGTGGCGTTAACCCTGCAGCTGAGGTGGCGCAGAGGGGATGGTGCCAGGGGGGTGCTCTTTCACAGCCCTCAGTGGCACCAAAGTGTCTTTCCAAGGACAGAGCCGCCAGGCTGTCCCCAAGCTCGGACTGCGTGCATGCCTTTCAGTTGCAGCCTTGAGGAGATGGTCCGGGGTGAAGTCTACAACCTGATTTTCTTTCTTTTCAATTAAAGGCAAGTAGTGAATCTGAAAATGAGAGCCCAAAAAGAAGAGGCCAGAAGCAAATGAAAAAAACGTAAGTTTCTAGGGGAAAGGGTTTGAATGGTGGTACTTTGTCTTGTGCTACTTTTCAGAATGGTAGTATTGGATTGTTTGATAGGTGCTATCAACATGGAGAACTTGTAAAATAAACTGGTATTTTCAGTAATAGTACTCTGGATGACTGAAACTGAAGTATGAATAGGGATCTACTCTTGGGTACAATTTCCCAACTTTTCTTCTCTTTTTTCCCCACTTTGGCTATGACAGAGCATTAACAAATCAGGTTCCCTTTCTATTGCCAGTCTTTCACTTCTCCATCAGGTTACTTATTCTCCTTCAGAGGTACTTAAGATAGTTTAATCCCTGATAGTTTAATCAGATCACCTTTTTGATTAATAGACAAATAAAATGCCAAATGATCATCCTCTTTACTTTTATAACCCTCTGCTAAAACAGAAGAACTTCCATTGAAAGGATATTTTGGATGTCTGGGCTCCATAACTGAGGTCACCTGCTGTCACAGTCAGTTTTTACTGCCCTTTTCCATCTAAAAAGTACTTTTTCGTTTTTCCAAACACTAAAGTGAACTGAAGGGAACCACAGGCTGCCTGCTGGAGAAAACCTAAACACAGTCACACGATCCTGCTCCCGTTCTCCTGGTTCTTGTCTTTTAGTTGTTCATTTAGTTGCACACGTCAGCACAGGAGGGAATGTAATAGAGCACAGGGAGGACTGTGGTAGTATGGACATCTCCTGGGCAAGGGGAATAATTCTGGTGGACTCTCTACGCTCCTTTAGAGGGAGGAGGGGCTCCTTCAGAGGGCATTTTGGAGCTGCAGCTTTGCTCCAAGTTGCCCACAGAGAACGTGCTTCCTTCCACTAATCGTACGGTGTGATTTGGCTCCACGCTTGGAAACTTTAATTGCTTGAATTTAGATGGCAGGAGATCTCTTGCTCCGTTTTCTGGGCTACAAGGAGATCATGTAACTGTGCATGATGTGGCTTATACTCCGTAAGTGAAAGCGAGCACTTCTCTTAAGATTTTTCCAGCTCATTTTAGAAATGCAGAAGTGGAAGAGTAAAGTAAATACATCTAAGTGCTTACCTACCTGGCTGTAAGAAGTACAGCTCCACCATGAGCACTGTTGTAGTACGTGTTAAGAGACACCCTCACTCAAGGTACATTGCCCCTATGCTAGCTAAAACCTCTTAGATTGAGGCCTCTTCCTAAAAACAGAGGATCACACCATAAAAACCCACCATGAGTTGCACTGAACAACCAAGAGAGTGGTTTTGAACCTTTTTTACCTCATAATCATGCCCTGCTGGTATTAATCTAGATGTTTTGGATGTCTGCTTCAAGTATTGGTGTTGAAATATGATTAACCCTTCATAACCTACATTTCTGACCGTAGAAACAAATGGAAAAGAGAGGTCTCTGCTGAAGAAGAGGATGAAGATGGAGGGGAGCAAGGCACTAGTGGAGAGAGTGAGCCTGAACCGAAGAAAGTTAAAGCAAGAAGACCTGGCCAAAGGAGGTAAGGAGTGGTTGGATCAGTCTTGTCTCTTTTTCTACCTATGTCTTTTCTGCCTGTGCCTGGTAGAGGGCTAATCTGTCTCTAAAGAACATTTAGGGTTTTTTTTCCTGCAATATGTTGTTTATGACTTATTAAACCTAGGACCTAGGTACTCTCTCATCTATCCATTTCTTGCTCTGGTGAGTGATGCAGTGGTTTCCATGGTAGTTAGAGCAGACTAAATCCCTAGGAGTCTAATATCTGAGATTCATGCTTTCTTAAAGACATTTCTAAAATGGATGTTTACGTAAAACGTTCTGTATTATGGCTTTCTATTCATTCTTATTATAGAACAGTGGCCAAAACCAGTGTTAAAAAGCCTCACAAACCCCAGCGTGGGAAGAAGAGAAAGAGACCAGACTCATCTGAAGATGATGATGATGACGAAGATGATGAGACCCCCAAGAGACAAACTCGACGAAGAGCAGCCAAAAATGTCAGGTATGAAGAAATGTGGGATTGCTTGATGATGAGAGCTGGCTGGCTGGGAAAGAGAGGGCACCAGAGAGCCCTGACTCCCCATGTGATCACGCAGGGAGACTGTCCTCTGCCCTGCAGATACCTGTTGCTGAGATGAGGTTCTTTTGATGGGTCCATGCTGCAAATATGAGACTTCTCTTTACCTTGTTGGCCATGTGTAAAGGAGGGACTATTTACCAGTCCCACCTAGAGAAGTGTGAGGAGGTTTGCATAATGTTTCTAAAGTACTCTCAGGTGAGATTAAGGGTTACAAATAATAGGTTAGAAAGGTCTGTGCTAGATTGGACCAATTGTCTGAGAGTGGCTGATAGGTAAGGCCTTGGGAGAGAGCATCGAGATGTGGTTGAAGTAAAGCATTATCTATTCCCCAGTATATCACCTCACCTTTTGGCAGTTCTAATGAGGAGCTTAAAAAGAGCCACCTGAAGAATAATTTTGGGTGGTTAAATGTTGATCAACGATGAGAAGTATAGTTCCTAGGGCAGTGTAAGCACCCATGCAGCCTCCATTGTTAAACATAAAATAATCTTTCACTGGATAGAGGAGACTGTCTGTTGATGGCCTTGCTTCTCCTGCAGGGATTGTTCTGCCTCCTTATGAAGCATCCAGTGTTGACCATGGTCAGAAAAACTATATGGACAACACAGAGTATTAGTCTGATAAAGTGTAGCTATCAGAAAAATGCTGAATGGCTAACTTAAGAAATGCTTGTTCTGAACATGCACTGGACCACAGGACAGGTGCTGGAGAAGGCTTGCTCCAGTCTATGCCATTCTGTGTGTTTCTGGACTGGGAAGGGTCAGGGGCTTTTTATCAGTTTGGTTTTGATCTTTTTCAGTTACAAAGAGGATGATGATTTTGAGACGGACTCTGATGACCTGATAGAGATGACTGGGGAAGGAGCTGATGAACAACAAGACAACAGTGAGACCATTGAGAAAGTCTTGGACATCAGGCTTGGAAAAAAAGGAGGTGTGTAGTTCTGGGAAAAGCTTTTGTTTCTGGTGTCAATTGTGTGCACTCACAGTTTCTCTTGAGCTGGTGCAACGCCTTTGCAACTTCAAAGTGGGGCCAAGGATTGTTTCAGCGCTCTTCACCTTTCCTCTATGCCTCCTATTTATGCCTTTTACCAGCTTTTGTAAAATCTAGTATTGAAAAACCTAAAATGTCAAGTTCATGTGCTTGACGGCTTTCATTCAGCGTGCGCGCATTTTAAATATGCAGTCATTGTTCTGCAGTTCTTGCTTTTCTCTTCTTTGAAATACAGAATAGAACTTCCAGTAGAGTCAGTTTTCATAGCTCCGTTGACAAAGCCATAGTGAAAATAAAGCTGATGGTTTTTTCTCCTAGCCTTACAAAAGTGGTTTTGTAAAACTGAATGGTCGTGAGCGTTTTCAAGAGACCTTTGAATTCTACTTAAAGAAAAGGCATTTATGACAGAGAGATTTAAAAATGCTCTGTTGTAGGCAACACTTATTTTGTGCCTGTCTTACTGAGTTGCAGAATCTGTAGGATGTTCTTTGTGCTGTCACAAAAGATGTGTTAGAAAAATAACTTTCTGCTCTAATGCAGCTCACGTCCCGTGCGTGATAACAAAGATACTGACCGCAGCCTCATTTCTTTTGCAGCCACTGGTGCTTCCACCACAGTGTATGCAACTGAAGCCAATGGCAACCCAAGTGCAGACTTTGATCCTGAAAAGGATGAGGGAGAAGTTCAGTACCTGATCAAATGGAAAGGCTGGTCGTACATCCATAGCACATGGGAGAGTGAAGAGTCCCTGCAGCAGCAGAAAGTGAAGGGCCTGAAGAAGCTGGAAAACTTCAAGAAAAAAGAAGAGGAGATCAAGCAATGGTATGCTTTACTTCAACCAGTGATTTGGCCTTGGGCAAATCTTTTTAACTAGAGGTTTGCAGAGGCAGGACTGACAGTGTTTGATTTCTTCTTGCAAAGCATGTTGTATCCAAAGCAACTGTTTTCAGTGTACATCACTCACATCTCTCTTTGCGGGCTGATGAATGAACTCCTCATAGAGGTGATGTGTGTGGCTGTGGTGTTGGAAGAGAGAGGAAGAGGCAGATATTGATGAGAGGAAGATATTGATGCTTCCCTAGCTTAAGAATTGGGGTAGCTGACAACAAATAAATGGTGCACAGATTCACTTGGCCCAGGAGGTGACATGAGGGCGTGCAGCTTTATTAGCCCTTGTTAATTTTGAGCTTGCCTATATGCAAGTTTTTGCATCAGTTTGCCTGACCTCCCCAGGAACTATAAGGGATGTTACAGTATGTTCCTGGTGATGCAGCTGGAGTAGCAGCTTCTGTCTCTGATTCTGTTTTTGAATCCAATTCTTGCAGCAAAATAAGGCGTGGTTTAACAGGGAGACAGTGTGAACATCTATGACATTTGCTTCTTAGTAATGATTTATAATTATAGGAAGCTTTAAGAAAAATGTCATGTAAGCAGTAGTGACTTGTCTAAATGACAGAACTGTATAGGGAAGTAGAATTGCTGTCTATGGTCTCTATGAGCATTATGACAGAAGCATTAGAGTGCCTTTTTTGTTTCCTTTTTGTTTCTTACATCTAGGCTGGGCAAGGTATCACCTGAAGATGTAGAATATTTCAACTGCCAACAAGAGCTAGCTTCAGAGCTGAACAAACAGTATCAAATAGTGGAGAGAGTTATTGGTAAGTGAACCCAAAACTTGCATAAAGATGTGGAAACTTTAACCTCTAGCGACAGCAGAATGAGTATATGGCCTTCTCTTCCCTGTATCTCCAGTATCTCTGGAGAAAAAAACCTCTGGTGTTAAGTGTATTTCAGTGTGTGAAATTCAAGGATTTGAGCAGTACAAATCCAGGTTTACAGATTTGTATTTACAACCACTACAAGTCAGTTGCTCTCCTTGCCGGGAGCGTGGAGTTTCACTAGTTTCCAAGGGAGTTTGAAGTTGCTGCTGCTGAAGTTCTTTGACTTAGCCCTTTGGATGCAAAGGATGCAGCAAGGATAGTGCTACATCCAAAGCAGTAGCACAGGCCTAGCTTTTGTGAAGATCGCTTTCTGTGACATATTTGAGGATGTGGTTAGGCTGCAAGGCAGCTCTGGGGCTAGATTTTGATGATTAATTATTAAAAATAAGAGCAGGACTTACTAACTTTGCTAATATCATGTCAGTCAGAGGTGCTGGCATGCAGTTGTTTCAGGAATTGGCTTGGAGAGCTGTTTAACCTATTTCCATACAATTAATATAAAAACTAGTGGGGTGTGTAGCAGTGCGAGCCTGCCCACCCTGCTCCCTCTGCTGGCTGCCTGTGTTCCAAACCCTCCATTCCCTTCTCTCTCCCAACACAGCTATGAAGACCAGCAAATCTGCGACAGGCCATTCAGATTTCCCAGGTAAAGGAGCATTTTTTGGTCCCTCTGAACATTTCCTACTCGCTGAGACCTGTCTGTGGTTGTATGGGTGGTTCTGACTGCCCCTGTGACCCACACTTGTGGTTCAGCCACAGAACCACAGTTGCTGAGGTTTGACCTTTATGGGTTTTTTTCATGTATTTTGCAGCAAACAGTCGCAAAACATCCTCAAATGATCCCGAATACCTGTGTAAGTGGATGGGGCTGCCCTATGCTGAGTGCAGCTGGGAAGACGAGGCTCTGATAAGCAAGAAATTCCAGCACTGCATCGACAGCTTCAACAATCGTAACAACTCCAAAATGATTCCCACCCGGGACTGCAAGGTTTGCTTCCTTCTCTTCTCTCCTGTTTCTTCAGGATGGGTGATGACACAAACACTGGGAATGTGAAGTTTTGTCAGGGTAAATTTCAGAGAATGTTTTTCCATCCTCCCAGCGGTGTTTGAATGGTTGGTTGCTGGTCTTGTGTTGTACTGGAGGCAGAGATGTGAAACCCCTCTTTGGGTTTCATTTACTCTGTGCACAGTGAGAAGGAGGGGGAGGCTTAATGAATCTGACAAAGTGCTTCCTCTTAAGAAGGAGCTGCTGCAGAATTGCAAAGTTTTAATCTCAGTTGGATAAAAAAACAGCACACCTGGGAAAAGTGAAAACCTGCAAGATGCTGATAGAGGAGAGGGATGGAGATAATGAGGGGAAAAAACAAGATGACAAAAAAAGAAAGTGGAGCTTGTTCCATCTGATGGGCATTATGTGCAGCTTGCTGCACTCTTGGGGGGACTCACAGCTCTGGTCATCAGGAGCAGAGGGCAGCAGGTGAAAAAACAACACTGCAGAGTGGTTTTCTGGATTGTGGACATATACCCTGGCTAGGAAAATGAGGATGGAGTCCAACCAATAAATGGATACACATTTGTTTCTGAATTTTCAACCCTACTTTGTCTTTTTCTTCAGTGGGCTTAAACCACCTTTCTTTCCAGGTGTTGAAGCAGAGGCCAAGGTTTGTTGCCTTGAAGAAGCAGCCTTCTTACATTGGTGGTGAGAACCTGGAGCTGCGAGATTACCAGCTGGAGGGCCTCAACTGGCTCGCTCACTCCTGGTGCAAGTACGTATTGATGCTGTGTGATTTCTCTGGTCAACACTGCAAGTCAGCCACATTCATTGTTTTCAGCTGATTTTTGTCCCAGTGGGATGTGGCCCTCTTGTTTTCAGTTAAGGGCTTTATCTGACCTCCTTCTGCAGCTTGAAGGATTTAAAATGTCACTATGCCCAGCTGCAGTGCAAGCCCCGCAAGCAGGAACTGTCTGGAGCATGAACTTAAGAAACCTTGTGTGAAAACAAAAAGCAATTTCCCTGTCTGGGCCTGTTCACATGCTGGACTTGGCTGTTGTCTGAGCCTGTTACATCTCAGCCCTAATTTTCCATTGCCCTAACCAAAAAAAACGGTTTCTGGCTCAGCAGGCTTACACACTCATTGAAGTGTTTGAGAAATGGCCTTCTAAAATTAGGCCCCTGGCTCCCCTCTCCCTTTGCCTTTGTCCGTGCTTGCCAGTTTGGAGTGACCGTAGTCTGTTCCTTTTTGCACTGTATTGTGCCATCTACAGTCTGGATGTGCCTGGGATCCACTTGGAAATGTTCAGATAAAGGTTTTTTTGCCCTGCCTCCTGGCTGTCCCTGCCGTGGGATGCTGGTTGTGCTGGTGCACAGTCAATGAGCGGTGCTGGAAACACCCACTCAGGCAGGATTTGTGTTTGTTCTCTTCTTTCTCAGGAGCAACAGCGTGATCCTGGCTGATGAAATGGGCCTGGGCAAGACGATCCAGACAATATCGTTCCTGTCCTACCTCTTCCACCAGCACCAGCTGTACGGCCCTTTCCTGGTGGTGGTGCCCCTGTCCACTCTCACCTCCTGGCAGAGAGAGTTTGAAGTGTGGGCACCCGAGATAAATGTGGTGGTTTACATCGGGGACCTCATGAGCCGGAACATGGTGTGTCTTTGGAAAGCAAAGGCTGTGGGGTTGGGTTGAAATGCGGGGCGCAAAGCAGCAGCCTCTCTTCTGGCGAGGCTGGTGGGCAGCAGTGACAGTGCTGCAGGCAGCCAGAGCTGGGGTGGCTGAGCACTTGGGTATAAATCAGTGCTGCTTTTCTACCTTATTGCCCCTCTTAGAGTAAAGCACAGGAGCTCTGGCTTTGCTCAGAGAGTCTGGAAACCACCACTGCACTAGGCTGAAAGGTGCAGTAAGGAGTATAGTGGTGTGAAAGTGCTCGCCTCCTATAGTCTGAATTATTTGGATGGCAAAGCACAGGAATGTTTTGAGTCTGGTGGTGTCAATAGTGAGACAATGCACTCATTTGGCAGATGAGGGTAAGGTCACAACAACAAGTCGTTTGACCTTGTTTTGTTACCTGTGCAAGGGCAGTTGAACCATCTGTGCACTAAAACAAGCTGTTCCTTGGGCGTCCTAAGCTCATCGAGTAATGCCTTGAACAACAGGGTTTTGGACTTGCTTGCAGTCTCTGGCTACATCTGCAGCAAAATAACGATTGTTAACTCTTTCCCTCCCGTAACATTAGTTGAAGTTAAAATTTATCTCCTCTCCCCAGATACGGGAATATGAGTGGATCCACTCTCAGTCTAAAAGGCTGAAATTCAATGCACTTATCACAACATATGAGATCCTTCTCAAGGATAAGGTAAGTAACGGTCCAAGGATGTTTTTATTTAGACTTTCTCTTGTTAGCAAAGGGGGAAGCCAGCCCCCAACTATTGGGTTTCACCTCTTTCCTCTGTGGTGATGGAAAACCTATAGCTATTATATGCTTTTTCTTGCCAGTAATGCAGAGGGAACATGGAACACTGGCTGTATATACTGTCTTCACTCTTGTACTGCACAGTTGTGTTATTCTTTTTAGTAGTAAGACACCAGGAAGGGCAGTAGCTGGATTTTGCCTGGTTTATTTAGGCTAGTTAAGAGGATGAAACATGATAACAAAAAGCTTAATACTAATGCAAAAACCAAATTAAAATAAAAACTCTTGGGTTACCTTAACTTTACAGGCTTGTTTGCTTGCTCTCTTGCTGCTGCTTCTGTGGAACTGGTGTTACAGCAGGGCCCCAGGGGCATGGAGAAAGGGAGGAGCAGGGGGCTGGGGGAGGACTGTGCTTTCTGGGTGAAGCAAAGATGGATTTAAGACAGGTGTACTTGCTGAAAGGCTATTCAGGTATGGTAGGAGTGCTATACAGCATGGCTAATTCTCACCTTTCCTTTCTGGGGAGGCAGAACTGGTCTAGGGCTGGGGCACAATGCCCTGGAAAGCACATGCTGCAGTGCTTTCTGGCTGTGGAGCAAAAGTGCTGGGGCTTGTCTAACCCAGTGTCTCCCTGGGGCCTGGGTTTTTTTTTGTTCTTCTTTTCCTCCAGGCTGTTTTGGGAAGTATTAACTGGGCCTTTCTAGGTGTGGATGAAGCCCATCGGTTGAAAAATGATGACTCTTTGCTGTACAAAACTTTGATTGATTTCAAGTCCAACCACAGGCTGCTGATCACCGGTACCCCGCTTCAAAATTCACTCAAGGAGCTCTGGTCCTTGCTGCATTTCATCATGCCAGAGAAGTAAGTCTCCTTTTGGTCCTTCAAAAAATATCTCTGTGTCCATTATTGTCCAGTAAATAGACTTGAGGGAGTCCAGAATGGCAGAAATCCATGAATTCAATCTCTGACTTAAACTCAGTGGAGTGAGAGCAGTGAAAGGGGAACAAAGTTTGGTGAGGGAAAATCAGAGGTTAAATAAAAGACTAACAAAAGGAGTGTTTCTGGCAGCAAATTGAATGAGGAAACCTAGTATGTTCTTTTCAAATTTGTCTGCTGTCTTAGAGTCTGCTCTAAAAAGCTAAACCTGCTTTAAGCAACGATCTCAACCGTTCCTGAGGTTTCTAGTATGTTGCGGTTCTGCCACCCTCACTGACCCTGTGAGGGCAGTCTCTAGGAGTGTTGCTCCAGGACTGTCGAGCCAGTTGTTCGCTTATCCACGTCATAACAAGTGTTTTGTTGTCTTGAAAACAAAATGGGCTAAGCCAAGTGAGCCCCCAGACTCACCAAAATGATGTTTGATGGCAAAAAGAGCTGTCCCCCAAATTCTTTCTGCTGGATCACAGAAAGAGTGAAGGAAAGATTTGAGGTGTCTCCAGTGGAGAAGAGCAGATCTCCACGTTTCAGAGGAGCTGTTGGAGAAGGCAGCTATCAAAAAAAGCCTTTAGAGCAATGTAAAACACAGTCAAAGCCCTGCCTAGGGGAGAGGGAAGTTCAGAAACTGCTGCCAGGTAAACCTCAGCAGGAGACAGCAGAGCAGAATACTGGGAGACTTTGGGATTTTGGGTCCTGGCAATGAGTGCGGAGCTCAAAGATGTTGGGGAGGCACCTTATCCTAGAGAGCTTCTAACTTTTCCCTGGTCTGTTTAGTTTGCTGGGGCAGAGCAAACCTTTTATCCTCTACTGTATCCACATCAAACTGATGATCTCCTGTCTTGTGCAGCGGGAATATATCCAATAGATGATGTCTGGTGTGATAAGACAAGAGGTATTCTCAATCTTTACTGCTCCTCGTTTCTGTTGCTAGATTTGAATTCTGGGAGGATTTTGAAGAGGATCATGGAAAAGGTAGAGAGAACGGCTACCAGAGCCTTCACAAAGTCCTGGAGCCATTTCTCCTGCGCAGAGTAAAGAAGGACGTGGAGAAATCTTTGCCAGCCAAAGTAGAGCAGATCCTCCGCGTGGAAATGTCTGCTTTGCAGAAACAGTATTACAAGTGAGTCATTTATGAAGTCACTGGGAATGCCAGTAGAAATGGGCACGTGTCTCTCTGCCTTGGGAATATGTTTCAGTATACTCTGTCCTTCAGAATGCAACCTGACAGCAGTCACCTGTAGCAGCAGGGGCTTCATGGTAGGAATCTGAGGCAGGGTCTTGAGTTACCTTTTCCTCTGTAGTAGTCTAGAGGAGATGCTCTTTTAGTATGACACAGTTCAGCTGGGCAGTTTGGCAGGACTGGGGCAATGTGGTTTTTTGGGTAATGTGAGAAAGCACCCCCCAAAATTGTGATGCTGTTTAATGTTAAACTGTAATAATACCAAGAGGAAACTAACATCAGATTTTCTGGTGAGGAAAGAGCAGTGTCCTAAAGAAGTGAAGAGAGAGGGAGGGAGGGGAGCAGACTGATACTGGAACACAGATGTTCCTCGAGGTTTTATTCCTCTCAGGCTCCAGCGTGCCCAGTATGCTCTGTGAAAGGGTCTGGAGTTTTTGTTTCCTTGTTTGCAGGTGGATTTTGACAAGAAACTACAAAGCTCTTTCAAAGGGAACAAGGGGGAGCACATCTGGTTTCCTGAACATTGTGATGGAGTTGAAAAAGTGCTGCAACCACTGCTACCTTATCAAACCTCCTGAGGAAAATGAGAGAGAGAATGGCCTTGAGACCCTGCAGGTGGGAAGGGACTTTGGTTACCCCCTTTTTTTCCTCTACTTTCCCCTTTCTTCTGTCCTCCCACCAAGATATGATCTGGTGAGGCTTCTCCATGAGAAATAGTCCTCACAACTAAGCCACCTGAATCTCTAGCCCTCTGCTTCCACTGCCAGCAACGCTTTCTGACCGTCTAGAGTGGGAGGTGCATGAAGTATAAGATCTGTCTTGGGTGATTGATTTTTTGTGTGGCCTCTGCTCTGTAAATCCAGATGATTTGATGACAGACGTACGGGAGAAGCATGACCCCAAAAGAACCCGGTCTCTGCATGTCTCTGTGTAGTGCTCTTAAGGGTAAGGTTGGGAAGCATCAGCTGGAATGACGGTTACTTCTTCAGTCTCTGATCAGGAGCAGTGGAAAGCTAATTCTCTTGGACAAGCTGCTGACCAGGCTGCGGGAGAGAGGCAACAGGGTGCTGATCTTCTCCCAGATGGTGAGGATGCTGGACATCTTGGCAGAGTACCTGACTATCAAACACTACCCTTTTCAGGTGAGAAACATCAGCATGGAAAACAGTGGGGTTCAAGAAAATGCAAGAAAATGCAGAGGGAGCCTGGGCAGTGGGAGTCACTGAGTTTGCCTGAGATTGGTGGCTGGGATTACAGGTTGTCGTTACTGAAATGCACTGGAGGGAACTGGGAAGTCCCTTCTTTTCAGTGTGGCCCCATCTTTGCAAAACACCGCCTCTGGCAGGCTTTGGGCTGTGTGTCCTGTGATATAAACCCTGATGAGAGGACAGCAAACAGAGAGAGTCTGGCTGGGAGCCTGTAATGGGAGCTGCAGTGTCACCCGCTGTGTGACTGTTGCCTGAGTGTACCCCTCCTCCTGCCCTCACAACACAGCGGGCTAAGGCAGGGTGGTTATTTTCAATTGGCAGCTATTTTTAATGATTAAATACTCTAGGCAGGGAAAGGAGGCTTGGATGCAGCAGTTCCTCAGGGCTCCTTTACCTTCTTCCTTGTATCATTGTCGTTGATTTTTCCAGCGCTTGGACGGCTCTATCAAGGGGGAGATCCGAAAGCAGGCGCTGGACCACTTCAACGCTGACGGCTCCGAGGTACCGCAGCTGGGGGATGTCCTGCTGCAGGAGGGTCTGGGGGGAGAGCTGCCCGAGCAGCGGGTGTTTAAGGCTGAGCCACGGGTTCTGCCTGCCAAGAGAAGATTAGTTGATTTCATTTCCTTTTTTACAGGACCCCAGATACTTTTAAAAGACAAAGATAGAGCAGGTTTTGCAACTAGCCATAATCGCTTGCTTTAAATCTCCGACATCTGAAGGGCTGCCTGTCGCATCTCCAGAAAGTCCTGACGAGGCTGGGAATAGCCAGAATTTAGAAATTCTTTCCCTATGGTCATGGGGAATGAGACAGTTGCCAAAGGATTCCTCTGGCATGAAACTGGTTTTGGATATGAAATGGCAGAGGCAAAAGGGGGATGATAGTGTTGGCAGGTGATGGAGTCTGGTGTGAAAATCTCCAGTGTAATAAGAGAGGGTATCTCAAGCCGCTTGTCTGGGCTTGCTGACTCACAGTGACTGGTGCAAGACACTTGTTTTGTGCCTCAGTGAGCCCAGCCAGTGAGAAATGCCTTTCCTTGCTCCAGAAGCCAATACTGCAGGGGGAATCTTGGTTGACACGGTAGATACAGCAGGGTGCTTCATGGCTGTGGGCAAGTTAAGAAATAAAAGTGAGAAGAAGACAGCAGTGCAGGTGGGAAAAGAGCAGGAATGGCTATAGGAGTTGCCCTTTCCCCTTTCCTGGGGGCATCCATGAGGGCTCAAGCATCTTGGCTCTAACCTGGCACCCTGTGCCCTTGGGTAGTGATTCAAGCAGTCTGTTAGTTGCTGAATTCACCCCTGACAGGCTGCAGGCAACAAAAGGCACGTGTTTGTTTGCTGCCTTTGTTGGAGTCTGGTGGGCAGCATGGGCTGACCTTCAAAAGCGACTCCGAGGTGCCCTTGCCCTGGCTGTTTGCTCTCCTGCCGGGCTCCTCCTAGAAGAGCATAGTTTTCATCCCTGCCAGCACCACCTCACCTTCTGCCTTGGCTTAAAGACCAGCAGCACTTGGCCCAGGTGAACGGGGTGTGTATAAAGGAAAACCTTTTGCTGCTTTGAGTAGCATGAACACAACAGAACCTTCCCCCTGTTTCCTTGCACAGCTTTGAAGTTATTACTATTTCACATCCACAGTTACAGACTGGCTAACTCATGGATGCCCTGTTTTTTTTGTCCTCCTGCCAGGACTTCTGTTTTCTGTTGTCCACGCGAGCTGGAGGGCTGGGAATTAATTTGGCCTCTGCTGATACTGTTGTTATCTTTGACTCGGACTGGAACCCTCAAAATGATCTTCAGGCTCAGGCTCGGGCCCACCGGATTGGACAGAAGAAGCAGGTGAGAAGAGTTACCTGGGCCGTTTTCTCTGTGGATTCAGTGTGTGCATACAAATGGCCTCCCACCTCACTAGAGGTTTTGAAAATGTGGTTGTTTTGCACCCAGTCTTGACTCCAGGAAATGAAAAATCAGCCCAAACTTGCCAGATGCCAGCTCTTTCTGTTGGCTTTGGCTTCTGGGATGATTCAGAACCAAGAATGCAACCAGTGGCATCACAGTTCTCAGCCTAGAGGACTCTTCTTTATTGTCCTGAAAAACTTAGGAAGTAAAACATCCACTTTTACACTTTTATTAGATATGTGAAAAGTTTGATGCTAATTTGGGTTTAGAGTGACTATTGTCTCAGAAGATTTTTATTCTGTGCTTAGACACACGAGATTTGTGCTAACCAGCCTGATTTTAATTAGTCCCCCTGAGATATAAAAGAATGGGCATGTTTTTACTCTAAAAAGACACATCTGTGCACGAAGAAACCATGTCAGCAGGCTAGTCTCCTGTAAAACAGCCCAGTGATGCATTGCTGTGTCAGAAGAGCATGTTGAGGTCCAGGAGATAGCTCTGTTTGTTGGGGTTTTTTTTGCCCTTCAGGTGAATATTTACCGCCTGGTCACCAAGGGTACGGTAGAGGAGGAGATCATTGAGAGGGCCAAGAAGAAAATGGTGCTGGATCATTTGGTGATCCAGCGGATGGACACCACTGGGCGGACTGTTCTGGACAACAACTCTGGGAGATCCAAGTAAGTGATTGTGTCAGGAGGCAGAAGTGTCTGGTGCAATGTGTGGTGTAACCAGCTTCACCTGCTGGTATTTCCCAGTATTGACTTGGTAGGATTCAGGGCCAAGGACTAATAAATAATGGCAGCTTCCACTGATTTGGCTTATGCAACCATTCATTTAGACATAGAGCATAAAGATGATCAGAAATTAAAAAACCCCTAGTTTTAAGACATTATATGATTTTTCTCCTGTCTTTATCCCAGAGATCATCCTGGTCTGAGGGGCCTGCTGGTGTTCATGGAAGAGCTACAGTTTGGCAGTGACCTCAGAGTCTCCCCATTTCCCCCCAGCAATTGTTCCCACTATAGTAGTTGTCTGTGCTAGAGCAGGAAAGAGATGAGGGACAGAATAAAAAAAGCTTTTTCTATTGCTGGGAAGAAAACCTACTTCTTGATTTATTAGTAAAAGCTTTGGTGTGGTTTTGTGTTGTAGCAGTGCTGACTTAACAGCTCAAAACACGTTTTCTTTCTCATTTGTTCTTGCAGCTCAAATCCTTTCAACAAAGAGGAGCTGACAGCTATTCTGAAGTTTGGAGCTGAAGATCTCTTCAAGGAGCTTGAAGGGGAAGAGTCGGAGCCTCAGGTAGTTTGAAACTGAAATCACATAGCTGTTTGTAGTCCTCTGCGGGTCTGCACGGGGGGATCGTGCGTGTTTGCTCCCTCTTTGTACTTGCCCCGTGTGTGAGAGCAGGTCAGTGCACAGGACATGTGTGAGCCCAGAGAAGCTGAAGGAAGAGAGACCTGGGGTTGAGGAGAGTCATGTTCTCAGGGGTTAAATATTAACAGTAACCAGGAGGGTCCCTTGGCTCCTGAGGATTCATTAGTTATAGCAGAGCCTGCTGAAAGCTCCTCTCCCTGCCTCCTCTGAGCTCCTCTGCAGCATCCTTTTTTGGTTATTCTCAGGGCCAGGCAGGAATCAGCATGGGGAAGTCAAATAGGTCACTCTCTCCTGCTTCAGCACAGCTTTGCTTGACAGTTTAGTATTGAGTGCTTTGACCAATTCTGTTAATGGCCTGAGTAGCAAAGCTTCCCCTGGGGGAAACAGTCCACAGTTAATACATCCTGCTGCCTGCAAATTTTCCCCATTGCTCAGCCTTGATGTTCCTTTTCTTCTGTCCTATCACCTGTATTTATATGCTTTTTGTACCACTTGAGATAGTTCATCCCTGCCCTTGGCGATGACACCCGGCAGATATTTGCACTTTATTTAGCTCATATCAGCACAGTGCGTGTTTAGCTGTTGCAGCCCATGAGTCTGGTCTCAAAGCCTCTTTTTTCCTGCTCTGCTGCTGTGCTTGGCACCCTCTGCTTTATCACTCTTTTTTTTTTTTTCCTTTGTTTTTTTTTTTTTTCTGACTGGTAGGAGATGGACATCGATGAGATTTTGCGTCTGGCTGAAACGCGAGAAAACGAAGTGTCCACCAGTGCCACTGACGAGCTCCTCTCCCAGTTCAAGGTACGGACCCCCAGGCTCTGTCGTGGCTCCCCACATCTTGCCACCATGGTAAGGTCAGTAACAAACAGGACAGATTGGGCCCGGTGAGAGGTGACCTGTGGAAAGCGGTTTGCTGAGGGGTTCTCTGGGTTTGGGAGCTGGGGAGATAACTAGGTATTAATTTCATTTCAAGTAAGTGGTTTTGAAGGCTGTGAATAAAAGGCAGAATTTACCAAAATTGGAAACAAAGCTGATAATTTACAGAGGCTCAGCAGTACTTCTTAAACTGCACGTACTTTCTCAAAAGCTGTTAGCCCAAAGAGGTGGCAAGGAACCAGGAATGTAGTGACATAGGGACCAATTATAAAGTGGTTATGGAAATGTTGGCAAAACTCCTATGGAGAAGGAGTTGAGGTTTAGCAGACAGCTCTGGGTTATTCCTGCCAGGGGAGGGAATTTCTAAAAGTGTTCCTTTGCTTATGAAAGGTGGCCAACTTTGCAACCATGGAAGAGGAAGAGACAGAGCTGGATGAGCGGTCCCAGAAGGACTGGGATGATATCATTCCAGAGGAGCAGAGGAAAAAGGTGGAGGAAGAAGAAAGGCAGAAAGAATTGGAGGAAATCTACATGCTGCCTCGAATCCGGAGCTCAACTAAAAAGGTACGGCCCGTCTCGAGGAGCTGTGAGGCAGGAGGACAGAGATGACAAAGGTGACACTCAAGGGAAGTCTTCTTGTCCTCTGAGGACTTCTTTGCCTCCTCCAAAGCTGTTTAGGAGTAAAGCAGAGGTAGTACATTGACCTCTTGTTGGCATCATGCATTGTGCCCATGGTTTGTAATGCAGCATGAGGGCCCATGGTGGATTTGGTACAACTCATCTTATCTTAGCAGACAAAGAGAACCTATAGTGAGCACAGGGCAAAATACCCAGCTCTAGAATGCAAATTTTACTGCAGTTTATGTCATTTTCTGGCCATCTCTTTGCCTTGGGCTCTCTAGTCCCCTGGGCTGTTTTTGCCAAAACGTGACACTTGCAGGCAGAAGAGATGACATCTTCTCAAATCCTTTTTTAGGTCTACCTAAAAGGTCTATGATCTACCCCAATCTAATAGAAAGCAGACTGTGCAAGGAAACTGCTGAGATATGGCACTTCAGAGGCCTCTGAAGCATTCTCTGGGATAAGACGGAGAAAAGCATTCAAGTGAAAACTAGAAAGAAGGATAACTTGGATGATTCCAAATTAATTTCCGAGGTGTCACGGTTTTCAAAACAGCCTAAGGGACTGTGGCACAAAACCACGATAATCGATGTTTTTTTAATGTATCTTGTACCTTAGTAAATGAAAATGCAATTGTGAAACTGCTGGCTGGAAGGCTGTAAAGGGAGAATAACCACCAGAGCCTTACCTGGCTGGGAACTGCAGAGGTGTGCAGCCTCTCTGGGTTGGTTACAAAGGGATTCTGCATCTTCAGGAAGAGATGCTGAGGTGTTTTACAGTCTGGATGTGAAATAGCGCCGAGAGGGACAGTAAAAGCTGGCAGATTAGCAGTTGTTAACTGTTCTGCTGGTTTTGTGGTCCGTACAGGCTCAGACAAATGACAGTGAATCAGATGCAGAAACCAAGAGGCGCCTTCAGAGATCATCTGGCTCAGAAAGCGAAACTGATGATACCGATGACGAGAAGAGACCAAAGCGCAGAGGGCGTCCTCGAAGTGTTAGAAAGGATACTGTGGAAGGATTTACTGATGCTGAAATCAGGAGGTCAGTGCTTGAGCACAAGAGACAGTTCAGAAAATAAATACAGGAACCCTGTGCAGGTGGAGAAAACCCCAGATTAATCCAGGAGGTGTCCATTTTAAGCATGTCATTGATTTAAATGGAGTTGCTTTTTTAGGCTACCTTTTGCCTCTTTGTATAAGACAGTTTGCTCCCAGCTGATGACTTTAATATTCAGGTCTGTGCAAAATGGACTGGGTTGTCTTTAGTCAGGCAAGACTAAAGCTGGTCTCTTCCTAAAATTAATCCTTGCCCTTCCTGGGCTAAGTGGATTGAGCTAATTCCATATCACACATGAGGTCTTAGGTGCTGTGCGATACAAAGCTAGAGAAGCCATGGACTCTGGCCTTCCTGACATTTCTCTGGCAGTAGTCCTGCTGATTTAAGCTTGAAGTGAAAGGCAAGCTCTGGCAAAATGACCCCATGAGAAGCACTGGTCCCGTTGATCCCAGCAGTTTTGTATCCTCATCTGCACTGTGTCCCTGAAGTCAGCTGGGGGCTGAATTCCAGAGCGTTATTTTCTTCTCATACCTTCTGACTCTTCAGCCTTTCACAGAGGTCTTTGTTTTATGGCTCTGCCCAGATGTTCAGCCAAAAATGGAAAAGAGGTGGCTGCATGTTTTCCTTGACTCCCTCTCTCCAACTCTGAGTTGATGTATTTTTAAACAGGAGATGGTCAGACATTTCAGATTGTCTTAGCTGCCCCATATCTATCCCTGAAATCATAGAGAAGGAAGGAGAGGTTGTGATGTGAACTGTAGCAGCTGTTTAGGTTGTTGTGATGTAGCAGAAAGAGTCTGAAAGAGCACAAGATGAAAAAGACAAGGGGGAAAAAATAACTCATATTACAAATAATCTGTAGTTGAAGCCATTGGGTCTGCTCCCAGCACAAGGCACTGTTCAAATGCAACAGTGTCTGACTCTTGCCCTGAAGTTGTGTGTTAACCATGGCAGAGATTTTCACAATAAAAATAAGACATAAAAATAAATAGCAATCCTTGTCTGCAAACCTCTGTGATGGATTGCACCACACTTGGCTCTTCTGTGAGGGATTGTTAGGCTTATAGCCCGAGCATTAAAATTACCAATGACATTGATTTAATGCCTCTTTTCTCCTTGGAAAAAATTAAGTTAATAATTGCTAACATGGTATGAGTCAATGCTTTCTTTCAATTATTTTTTTTACACTATGCTTATGGCTTTTTTTTAATTTTCCTTCATCTGTGAAATGTCCAACATTCATAATACTGCTATGTTCTTCTCCAGCCAAGCTCACAAAGCTCTTCATGGGGGTTAATGGGTTAGGCTTCCCAGTCCTGAGTGATGCTTAGCTAATCAGTGTGGAATGTAAGGTTGATAACATGGCAGGCTGTAATTAATATATCCAAGTTATTTGTGATATTGGACCCACTTTGTACGGCGGTTGCTTTAGTTTCTGGTGTTGTTTTTTTTTCTTTTTGTTTAGGTTCATCAAGGCTTACAAGAAGTTTGGACTGCCTCTTGAACGGTAAGTCTCAGCCTGGCCCTGCTCCCGGGGGGTAATCACAGGGGAACGTGGTGTTTCTAAGCGTGGTGCTGCTGGTACAACCTCCAGGGACAGCACAAAGCCTTGCTGCCCCATGACCCGTAACCCAGGCGCTGCCATGAGGTTCCTGACAGGGGACGGCTGGTGGGCAGGGATGAAGGCTGGTCAAAAAGCAGCAAGAGCAGTAGGGGGGCCAGGCTGTGCACAGCATTATCCTGCTGGCAGCATCTGCCCCTTGGGGCATTTCCACTGTGCTGAGAAAGGAGAGGGAGCAGCTTGTCTGAGTGGCAAATGCTACCCAGAACACTCGCCAAGCTTCTCTATGCATGTTAGTGTCAAGACTGAATTCAGAGCATCTTTCCTTTGCTGCCATATCCCTCTTGAAGGGAAGCGGAGTGACCCACTGTCCTCGAATGTGGGTCTGCAGAGCCCCACACGAGTGCTGTGACCCAGGGTAGGTGAAGGAGGAAGGGGAATGGGTACGTGTGCTGGGTCTGGAATGCTGCAGCCCTTGCTGAGGTCTCAAAGCTGAGGCAGAGATCCCTGCATATGTTCTCCGAGAAATGAGTGTGGGTTTTTAGCTGGTTGTAAACCTTCTGTTGTGAAAACCAAGGTTTGCTTATGGGTCTTGATGTTACATCTTCAGCCAGGGAAAAGGGACAGCAGATGGCAGCTTTTGACCATCAAATGGAGTCAATATGAGACTGAGAAAGCATGAAGGAACATTGGACATTCACGGAGGGTGCCTGTTGTGCCCAAGACAGTTCTTACCTTTGCTTTAATACTACAGAAGTCCAAAGGATTGGACCAGTTATGCTACACCTGCACAGTTGGACCTTAAAAAAGTCTGTAACTCTTGTTGTTTCCTGCACGAACTCGGCTGGTGCAGAACTGCAGGTTTCCTGCGTTCATACGTGCGCAGCATTGACCAGTAAAAGCCATGAAAGAATTGCTTGGGAATTGACTGGGAGGAGATAGTGCTCTGTCAAATACAAAACTTGGATTTCTTTTTTTCTGCCCTTTCCCAGGCTGGAATGTATTGCTCGGGATGCTGAGCTGGTGGATAAGTCCGTGGCTGATCTGAAACGGTTAGGGGAACTCATCCACAATAGCTGCGTGTCCGCAATGCAAGAGTACGAGGAGCAGCTGAAGGAGAATCCAAGTGAAGGTAAGCAAGAGGGTTGTGTGCTGCTGTCATGGTGGTTTTGGGGGGCATTCCATGGAGCTGGTGAGAGAACCACCCCCTTGCTGGACAGGGAGTTGTGCCACACTGCAACTGAAAAGCAAAGAACAAGTGAAAAACACAGTAAAGCCATCCCGTCTCTGCCAGGCAGCTCTTGCCAACGGAGGGGAAACCCCTGAGTCTTCTGGTCAGACTGGAAAGTGCCTTTTGGGTCTGTTGGCTTCTGCTGAACATGAGTTTTTGTGGGGAGAAGCTGAAGTCATCAGCTTTATTTAATGCTGGACCACAAGGCAAAGCAGATCATATTTAACTGCTCCTGGGAATCAAACTGGTGCTGTCTGCTCCATGGCAGAGCTGGATCTGCAAGTAGCCCTTCTCAGAGCCGGCCTCATCAACCATGCTATCGCTGATCTGTGCTCTTTGTTTGGAGATACAGGGGTCTAGGCTGGATTTCATGCTGGGTCTCTGCCTGTTGCAGCTGAACAAAGCTACTGAAGCAAAATCCCAGCATACTTAGATGTATGTTTTTCAAAAATGGTACTGGGAGATGTTTGGATTGCAGATCTAAGTGACTTAGTGAAAGACATCTTATATTTTAGGCCTGCCGGAGCAGACAGCCGTGTGCTTAAGTAAGAGATTGTGGGCAAGGTCTTAATCTCTGCGTGTCTAGATGTTTTTACAGAGGCACTTTTCTTTCCTGTAAGAGTTCTCTAAGTTGCTGTGTTTTATTGCTGAGCAGGCAAAGGACCTGGGAAAAGAAGAGGTCCTACTATCAAAATTTCTGGTGTCCAAGTCAATGTGAAGTCCATCATCCAGCACGAAGAGGAGTTTGAAATGCTGCATAAATCCATTCCCACGGATCCAGAGGAGAGGAAGAAGTGAGTTTGGCTCAGTAGTGAATGCAGAAAGAAGCTCAGGGATTTAGGATTTTGTAGTGGAAAGAGAATAGCCTAGATGTGTGGATTTGCTTTATCCTCTGCAGCATTAAAAGTAGCTCATGTTTGAAATGCCTTCAGGTACCGCCTGACGTGCCGTGTCAAAGCTGCCCATTTTGATGTAGACTGGGGAGTGGAGGAGGATTCTCGCTTGTTAGTGGGAATTTACGAGCATGGTTATGGAAACTGGGAGCTAATTAAAACCGATCCGGAATTGAAGTTATCTGATAAGGTAGGTCGCTTTGCTTGTTGCTTGCATTGGGTCCCTTGCAGCGTTTACAGACAACAAGTTGGATTGACTCCAGAAGCAGATGTTTATGTTTGTCACCACTCCAAAGATAATAATAAATAGTAAGGAGGCAAACAGCAACCTCCATGGAATGTTACAGGCTTGATGGAAAGCAGAGTCTGGGTTAGTTGATGGGCAGTATGTTTTCTCTGAGCGGTACCATACGAACCACACTGAAACCAGGCGGGAAGAGAACGGTAATGCCGACACATGTGGGTTACGTGCGCGGCGTAGACGGTGCATTGCATAATCGTGACTTGATGTTTCCTTGAGCATCTCACAAGGAGCTGAGTCTGAATTTCTGTGTGGAAATAATTTTTCACAGATTTGACACTGCTTGTGTCAAGGCTGGTCTGTGTTAGCTTTTGAGGGTATAGTTACAGGACTGGCTGTGGCAGCAGAGCCGGCTGGAAAGCCTCCATCTAGTTCCTCTCTTCCATTCCCATAAGAACTGTTTATGGGGGACCATGTTGAAATAATCCAGGTTAAAAATAAGCTGCCATCCGTTGTGTCAGCACAATGGAAGGAGAGCAAACTGCACCGTAGGGCTGAGGAACGTCGGGACACTCTACACCAGCTTTGCTGCTAATGAGCTGCATTCCCATGACGTCCCCACTAGTGCTTTTAGCAAAGATCAGGCTGTGGCTGAGCGCCCCAGTGCATGAAGTTCAGAAAGGCATTTTACAAAGGAAACAATAGCCTGGGACACGCCACCCAATTCCCAATGAAGTGTGAAGGTAACCAGAATTGGCAAACTGAGGTACTTCCTCCACAAAGTGGCACCTGTAGCCTTGTTTTCTCCTAAAGATTGTGCGTCTGTGTCATTGCTGTAGCAATGTCTGAGGTTTCTGAAGAGGACAAGGCCGTTACAAACAAAGCTGAGGTGTCAAGGAGAGTGGACTCAGTTTTGCAACTCAAACTGCAAATACAGTTTGGAAAGTTATGGGTTTTATTTTTCTTTTTGCACACTTACAAGAAAGGTCATAGAGAATCTAGAGAGCTGCCTGGGAGTCCTTTCCCTTCTGCAAAAGGCCAAGGGGAGGGATGCTTGCTCCCAGAGCTTTTCTGTTGGCTAGACAGGGAGAGTTCGTGTGGGAGCTGGAAGAAATACTTGAACCTTCTTGTTCCCTGAGAAGGTGCAGCATCTCCAGCCCTTTGCTGGACCTGGAAGGACTGCTGCTCATGTGTTTCTCTTTTGCCAATGTTTGATATAGGTGCATGTGGTTGTATCTGTTTATTTTTTCTTCTTTATCAAAGATCCTACCTGTTGAGACAGATAAGAAACCTCAGGGAAAACAGCTCCAGACCCGAGTAGATTATCTACTGAAACTGCTGAAGAAAGATCTGGACAAGAAAGAGAACATGAAAGACGGGGAAGAGGTGAGATGTGGCTGCTTGATTCTGGGGCTTTCAGAATGAGTGGTTTGCTCGTGGTGGGAGATAGTCTGTGTTCCCAAGTCACTGAGGTACATCTACATGAAAGGATGTGGATTTGTCTGTTGTCTGATTACATTGTGATAAATAGTAAGAGGCAAGTAATTATTACATTTACTGAGGAACTCAGGCTCATCAGGTTTCCTGCCACTCTGCAGGACCAGCAGTTGTTAGCGAAGATGTCCAGGACATAGGGAATGTCCTCGAGAAGCAGTCATAGCTGTTTGCTTGCTCTGATTTGTTCTGTGCTTTCACCAGGGCAAGCTAAAGAAGAGGAAACCACGAGTAAAGAAAGAGAACAAGGCTCCCAAAGTCAAAGATGAGCATGGGAATGAACTCTCCTCTCCTCGGCACTCAGACAACCAGTCAGAAGAAGGTGAAGTCAAGGTAAGTCAACTCTGTGGATAAGCTGCGTTTCCACATTTCCTTGAGCTACGTTGTTAGTGCAGAAACTCACCTGGAAAAGCACCCCTAGCAAATGCCCTGTGGAGTCAGGGGGCACCATGGAGTGTATTCCCACAGGAGACTGGCAAACTCACAAAAAAGGAGGACCTTTCCCACCCACTCTTTTCCATTAGTGCTTTTAAAGGTTTTGATGCATCCTAGAATGGCCACACACATCCACATACTGACTTGGAGGAAAGGTTGTCTCAGGACAAAGTCTGTTGCCCTTATAAAGGAGAGAAAGAAGAATTGTTTCCCTCTCCTTTTCAGTATGTCAGCTGGTGGTGAAGCTAGAGTTTACCAAGGTCATGCTGTTGCTTAGAAAACCTTCTGTCTTTGAGTGGTTTGGCTTGAAGTCTAAGGCTTTTTGTTCGTGTGCTGATCTGTATCTACCTTAGGGGCTGAGTGTTCTGGAGCACAGCTGGCATAGGAAGGCAGTGCTTGTCTACAGCGTGCCAGCTACTTACAGACTGGGGCTCATCTGGGTTTGTTTTATACCCTTTTTTTCAAGGGCTGGGTAGGCTGCAGCTGGTTAAGCAGGGCTTGCTGTCTGGTTAAAGAGGTGTGAGGGTAAATTTGGATGGACCTCCAAAATTGCCTGTGTTTCAAAGGGCGTCAGTTTTATGGAAGAAAAGTGTACGTGAGGTGAGGGACTCAAACTTTGGTCTGTGACTGATTTTCTAGGAGGATGGCTTGGAAAAGAGCCCTGTGAAAAAGAAACAGAAGAAGAAAGAGAATAAAGAGAACAAGGAAAAACAGACAACCACTAAGAAGGAAAAGGAAAGCGATAAAGAGAAAAAGAAGACAAAAGACAAGAAAGAAAAGGTATGTAGTACTCTCAGGAGCAGTGGAAGAGACAGGAGAGTCTGTGAGCAGAAGGGCAAGCTGAGACGTACGGTTCATTAAAGGCCCTGTGAGAAGGGACATCAGTGAAGCACTGTGGGGTGAGGTGGTATCCCATTTTCAGCCCTCCTGAATTCTTTTTTGTGAAGAATTACAACCAAATGTGGAAGAGGCAGTGTGTCCTAAAGCTTGATGGAGTGTGAGCAAAAAGGAAAAGATGATGTTGGACTGCCTTTAAAGTACAGCTGTCCCTGTGACAGCGGTGTGGCCAAATAGCTGATGGTAAGGAAGGGAGAGGGTAGAGCCTGGAGCACTCAGGTCAAGGTTCTGTTCAGCTGTGATTTATCACAAGAGTGGCAGCTCCTTGTCAGTATTTCCCTCTAATCTAAATCCACCCCAAATGACCCAACTGGCCACACCATCAAGACTGTAAGTTGTCCTTGTGGCTGTTCAGGACGCACCAGAATGAGGGTTGCAACATCAACGGTACATTGCGGACTAAAATGTCCCTTGAATGTTGGGTACAACTGCCCTGAGGCTGGGTTCAAATTGGAAGGGGGGTAAAAGCTTCTACAATAATGGCCTGAAGTACCTGTCCGAGGAGCAGGTATGTACTGCCTGCCCGGTGTGTTTGGACACTGAGGTCACAAGTGCAAACCAAGAAGGTTCGTTGCGTATGTAGGGGAAAGTGTGCTTTCCAGTGATTTTTGGGGTGACTTTGATTCTAAAGGGCTTTGGCTGCAAATAAGTCATGTAAGTCAAAATTTGCACTAACAGGCCACGATTTGAGGTTGCTTTCCAGAGGGTCTGAAGACTAGTGACCTCACATGAAGTTGCAAATTCTCGTAGACATGAGACTACCCTGAGCTCTGTCCTTTGTGAGGGATATATATTCTTTAGCTCAACCTTTCTTCCAAGTCTTCAACGTTGTTTTTCCGTCCATGAGTATGAATATCGTATTTGTGTCCAAAATGTTGACTCTGACTTCTCTTTGCTCCCTCAGGGATGATGTAAAGCTAAATAGAGGCATTATAGTTAAACAATTTGAGACCTTGGGAGGAAAGCTGTAGGAGCGGTGCCCGAGGTTTAACAACTGCCAGTAACAATAGTGTGGAGGTTGTTAGTTGGATCGCTTGGGATCCTGCAGTCTGGCTCCTCATGTGATGTGTGTAATTTGTCCTTGTAAAGCCTAAAGGTGGTGAAGCCAAATCTGGAAGTAAAGGGAAGAGATCACAAGGTCCCGTCCACATTACCGCGGGGAGTGAGCCGATCCCCATTGGAGAAGACGAGGATGACGATCTGGACCAAGAAACATTCAGCATAGTGAGTATTTTCCTCAGGAGATGGGAGGGTGGTGGCAGAGAGCCCAGCAAGGCAGCCAGGGCTCTGCTTACGTGTTATTCAGGGATGTGTTTTAGGTGTCGGGGTCTGAGCCCCCTTATAGTTCATCACGGTGGTTTCCTCTGGCCGGTCTGAGTTGACTGGACAGTATGAGAGTTGTCCACCAGCCACTTCTGTGCCAACCAGCTATCTGCTGTTAGTGGCACTTCAGCTGGAAGAAAATTCAAAGTTCTTCCAGCTCCTGATTCTCAGCAAGCAATTGCACTGTTAAAGGGTTCAGAAACTCTCTTCAAGATTCAGCTTTGCACGACCATACAGGTTCATCCCCTGCTTCTGCCAGGGATGCCATCCAGGGCAGAAGAGGACAGCATGTCAACAGAGCATGCAGAAGGGTTCCCTTCTCCAGCTGAGATTTCCCCCTGCTCATTTGACAGGCTTGGGTTGCAGAAGACCCTGCAGCCTTAGGTGGTCGCCTCTCCCCTGTAGAAGCCAAGGTGCCCTTGGGGCTCATCCAGGCAGGGAAATGCAGGAGGGTTTTGAGGGTGACTTTGTTACAGCTGCAGAAGGTATGGAGTTGTCTGAGCTGTAAGCACTTTCCTCGCTGTGTAAATGCCTCTTGCAGCAAACGTGCCTGCAAGGCTCCTTGTAAAAGATAGCCTTTTAGTCAATGTTGTCATGACAGAATCTCCTTGGCCTGATGTGCACATGGAAGTGTTGAAATACAGCTTTTTAACAACAGTTCTCTAAATTAAAATGTGTGTATTCCCTTCACATCCTGTGGGGTTTTTGTGTCTGCTTTTTTAAATTTTACTCTCTCTCTGTGATTCACGAAAGGTGCAGCCAGGCAGTAGAAACCTGCCTGATTTGCTCTCTGTGCACAGTCTTGATGAGCACAGCTGAAAAAGACAGTGCTTTCATCTCAGGTTTTCCAGTTTGGGTAAAAGCCATAGATTAAAGCTCCCACAGGCAGGGGTGGACAGGGAGGCTGCTGAGCAGGCGCTCCTTCAGCTGGGGCTGCTGGCTCAGCATGTCAGTGCTCTGTTCTGCCTCCCTGCCCACTCTGGGATCAGGGAAAGAGCAAACCCTGTCTGCAATTACAGTTTGCAAAGCAAATTGTTCTCCTCTGAAAGGGGCAGCAGTGGAGATGGAGAGACTCTTTGTTTTTTTCCTGATTATTTTCTTGCAGCATGTGTAGCAAATTGCTATTTTCATAGCTGATTTCTCCTTGCCTAATGGTCAGATAAAGCTAATGGCTCGTGCTAATGAACTTCCTCCAGCTCTGATGGAGAGCCCTGTGTCAAATGAATCACTTTCTGCTCTCTATTGCTTTTTCAAGTGCAAAGAAAGGATGAGACCAGTAAAAAAAGCACTAAAGCAACTCGATAAGCCTGACAAGGGATTGACGGTTCAAGAACAGCTGGAGCACACGCGCAACTGCCTCCTAAAAATTGGGGACCGCATCTCTGAGTGCCTTAAAGCCTACACTGACCAGGATCATATCAAGCTATGGAGAAGGTGAGAGATCATTTTGTTTTCTTTGACTGGTCTGTGATAGTTAAAAAGGGTAGTTAGAGGCTTGCTGGTTTTTACATGGGTGAGTGTGCCGTTTGCCTCTTACTATTATCTCCCAGATGAGGAAAGACTGAGGGAGCTGGGTCTCTTGAGCTTGGAGAAGAGGAGACTGAGGGGGGACCTCCTTAATGTTTATAAATATGTAGAGGGTGAGTGTCAGGAGGATGGAGCCAGGCTCTTCTCAGTGACATCCAATGATAGGACAAGGGGCAATGGGTGCAAGCTGGAACAGAGGAGGTTCCACTTCAATATGAGAAAAAACTTCTTTACAATGAGAGTGACTGAACACTGGAAGGGGCTGCCCAGGGAGGTGGTGGAGTCTCCTTCTCTGGAGACATTCCAAACCTGCCTGGACGCATTCCTGTGTGACCTGCTCTAGGTGTTCCTGCTCTGGCAGGGGGATTGGACTAGAGGATCTTACAAGGTCCCTTCCAATCCCTGAGATTCTGTGATTTAACCTGTGAAATCTTACGTTCTCTAGACCACTCAGTCCACAGGCAACCTCAGGTGAGGGTTTTGTCTGCAACTTGTGCTGGTTTCATTTAAATTGATTTCAGACCTAGTTTGGATAAACCAGTGCACACCTCTATTTTACTTTGAGGAGCTTGCTTCAAGCTCTTCTGATCATCCTGTCCTGGGCTGGGTTGAGACTGTTTTCCAGAGAGGGTAGAACTGATTTATTTTTGCTTTGAAAGCAGCTGGCAGTTACAGTGCTGAGATAGCAATCAACAGATTATTTTTGTTTCCCTTTGATATAGCAATTAACAGATTATTTTTTTTCCTTCTAGGAACCTATGGATATTTGTGTCAAAATTCACAGAATTTGATGCCAGAAAACTGCACAAACTCTACAAGATGGCTCATAAGAAAAGATCGCAGGAAGAGGAGGTGAGATCTGAGGTGCCTTCCCTCCGGTTGTTGTCCTCACACGTTGTTGCACTTGTAGTGTCAATACATTCTGCCTCTTATCCATGGGCTTGCTTTATTGTTGCTGGCAGCCTGTGATTTTCTTAACATCTAAACAGTCTGGTTGCACTTGCCTCTTCTCTTCTGCGTGGCATGTCTCCCTTCACCTAACAACGCTGGTCACTTTGTCCTGGCTGTTCTGACCAAGAAAAATTATTGCTTGTTGTGGAATGTTGTGTCAAGTTGACCTTTAGAGTGGAAAGTCTGGGAGTACTGCCCTGTAGAGATAGGATGTAGAAGCAGAATGAGTGAGACAAAACTGTGCCTGTCTTCCACCACACTTGTACCGTTGCCATTCATACCATGCTTGGGCAACAGCTGGTTCACCAAGTCCTCAGAGGTGGGTGGCCCACAGCAGAAAAATCCAGAGCCAGACAGAGAAGGCAGTTGCTCACACAGTCTGAATCTTTTGGTGGAAGAGCAGTTGAGCTCTTAACCCTCTCTTCCACCTTGCAGGAGCAGAAGAAGAAGGAGGACATGTCCAGCATGAAGAAGCCCTTCCGCCCAGAGCCATCCGGCTCCAGCCGTGATTCTGTGATGTCCCAGTCTCATGTGCCTCACAACCCTCATTCCCAGAAGATCCACATGCCCCCGTCCCACACCCAGCAGCAGATGCATGGGCACCCACGTGACAACTACGGCCATCCCAACAAGAGACATTTCAGCAACACAGGTGAGTGCTGGCAAGCCAGGAGAAACCATCCCTTTTAACCTGATGGCTGTTTGCTTGCTCTTGGACACAAATCCTTCTGGGACTTGAAACTGGTCAGGTTTCAAGACGATGGGATGGAACACAGATTACCACTGTGCTTATTGCTAGACTAGAAAATGTGGTGATACAGTGATGAAAAGAGTATGAGAAAAGGACAGAATAAGATTTGCTAGAATAATGATAAAGAAATCCAAAGAATAAAATGGGGCCCACATAGTTGAGGGAGGACAAGGTTAAAGGGGCCCAGCAATAGCTACCTATTCTTTGGCACAGCAAAGCAATGACCTTCAGCTGAAGGATGAAAGACGCTCACTGGTGCTTTCTTCATTGCAGACCGAGGAGAATGGCAGAGGGATCGAAAGTTCAATTACGGTGGCAACAGCAACCAGATGTGGGGTGGGGAGCGGCATCACCAGTATGAGCAGCACTGGTACAAGGACCATCACTACGGGGATCGGCGATCTCGTGGAGAGCCCCACCGGAGCTCTGGGAACTACAGACCAAATAACCTCTCCCGCAAGAGGCCATACGAACAGTACAACAGTGACCGAGACCACAGAGGCCACCGAGATTATTATGACAGGTAATGAATCCCCTTTCATCTCAGAAAGGCTGGGAAGAGTTTGTGGTGATGCCCCTGGCCGTGGTGGCCACGCTTTCCTTGGGGAACTGATCTCCATCCATTTGTTTTCTCTCTGCAGGCACCACCATGAGTCCAAGCGTCGACGATCCGATGATTTCAGGCCTCAGAACTACCACCAGCAGGATTTCCGACGGATGTCTGACCACAGGCCACCCATGGGATACCATGGCCAAGGACCTTCGGACCACTACAGGTCCTTCCACACAGACAAATCGGGAGATTACAAACAGCCTCTCCCACCACCTCACCCTGCAGTGTCGGACCCTCGCTCGCCCCCCTCTCAGAAATCCCCCCACGATTCCAAGTCACCTCTCGACCACAGGTCACCTCTGGATAGGTCATTAGAACAGAAAAACAATCCAGATTATAACTGGAACATGCGGAAAACATAAAGTGANTCATCTTGCTGGGTCAAGGAGGATTTTGGGGGAGTAGGTGGAGGAAGATTATCCCTAACTCTGGGTTTGGATTTCCATTTCCTTTCCCCTCTTTCACCATTGAACTCTGGAACCAGCTTTGCTGCCTCATCCTTTGTTTTGGTTTTGTTTTCCCCGTCCCAATGGACCCAAGGGAATTTTTCCCAGCCAGTGTTTCCCCAAACCGAGAAGGTGGATCGATGCTGCTGAGGACTGTGCAGAAGGTTGGGTGCCTGCTCTGACTTGATGTTACGTGACAGATGCTGCTTTGGGATGGGGATAAACTGGTTGGGCTGGGCTTTGTGTGTAACCAGCAATGGGAGGATGTATTCGAGGAGAGGCAGAAGAGTCCCTCAGCAGCCGGGCTTGGTTGAAAGAGGGACTCGATGTCTCCCTGCAGAGTGACTCCAAAGGAGTTGGAGCCATGCTGGTGACAATCCATTGCTTTCCTGGCCACATTATCATTTCTGTGTCTTTATCCATTTCAAGAAACTGGCTCTGCTTTGATTGCTGTTGTGTCCCCTGCAACAGAAGAGGTGTTGGGGGATCTTTCTGCAATCTCCAGGGCTGGAATTGGCAAATCTTGACTCCAGGGACCTCTGGGATATGTGAAAAATAGACAGACTTCCTTAGTGAAGGCTTAGTTCTCTTCTAAGCAGTAGGAAAGAAACTGGGGTGAGAGCAGTATCTCCCAGTGGACAGGGCACAGGAATTCCTAACAAAACTCCTCTTCTCTTCTGACACGGGCAGCTTGGATGGTCCAGAAATTGAGAGGTGCTGCCTGGGAGCTGCAAGGTCAAAAGATGGCTCTGAGCATCTGGGGATCCTGAAGCTCCTAATCTCCCTGCCACTGAAGTGCTCCAGGCTCTGGGCAAGTCTCCTCTCTGTGCTTTGTGAAAACAGCGATCACAAGTTACTGCAACAAAAGCAGAGGGTGTCATGGAGCAGAGTTAAATAGAAATCCAGTGGGCTGATGGCTGCTGAGCAGTCAGTCACCCTCCAGCAGTGAATTGCTAAAAGTACCTCCACTGAAAGACCTTCTGTCTGTTGACATTGGAAATGTGCCTGAGGGCTTAGCACCTAAGTGAGCAGGGGGAGAATGAGGAATTCAGGACTGGGTCCTTAAAAATCCTTGGAGCAGATGTCTTAGGAGCCCGGCATGGCAGAGGGAGGAGAGGAATCTGCAGCCCAGCTTGGTGGACTTCAGAGCAAACACCCTTCCAAGTATTTGAGCCACAATGTGTGATGCAGAGCAGTGCCCAGGCTGGTTGACTGGTGTGGTGAGAGGGCTTGGTGGCCAGAAGTAGTCTGGGTGATTATTTTCCATGTCCTAGGTCTTTGTCCACAGAGTCACATCCCTGGAGACCACAAAGCTCTCCCAACAGCCAGGCTGCCCAGAGCTTTGTGTCTAAGGATGGGTCATCTCCTGGAGCTCAGTATTAAAGACCAGGCTGTTCCAGCTGCCTCTTTTTGGTGGGGAACAGAAGCTGGGCCTCCTGTTCAGATGCCAGTATCTGACCCTAATAAGCTGTGATGTTCTTTCCCTGAAAGGCTGAGGGGAGATGGGTGTTCAGGGCTGGCTTCCTGACTCCAGCCAGCGCCTCACACAAACTGACACTAATAACCCCCTGCTCCCCCCTCCACCCAGTGCACCCCTTGAAATGCTGTCGCTCCCTCTTTTCCCAACCCGCTGCTTTAAGGGGACACGCAGGAAGTGTTTTGCTCCTCTCTTTGTTTGTATTTCACCAGATTTTCACCAAAATTTTCCTTAGGGGCACCCTGCTGCCCCGAGAAAGTGTTAACGCTTGTGTTTACCCGTGCAGGAGGAGGTGAAGGCGAGTCTTCCACAGTCCCCCTTAGAGCTGCCGGGTGATGGGAAGGTGCTGAGATACAGCAGGTGTCCACGGCGTTTCTCGCTTAAGCTGTGATGGCAGGCGCGCTTGCTGTGGTATTCAACAAAGAGGTCCTTTCTTTTCAGAGGTATTAACTTTTAATGTGAAAAAGGAAGAAACCTCAGAGGGGCAGAGAATCCCTCTTTTTTGTTTACCGAGCAGCGCTGTCGCGATGGAAAGTTGGTGCCATACACTCGTAACGAAAAGGCAATACTGGCCAGACCAGTGTTACGGTTGGTGCAGGAAAACTTTGAACCCCAGCAAGAGTTGTTTTTTCCTGTCTGCAGACATGGTTTGGGGGGGGTTCTGCTCATCCCAGGAGTGAGGTTGGTCAGGGTTTCCAGAAGTTTTACCTGTATATCCACCGAAGAGCTGTCCCCACTGTCACGTTACCCTGATACTGAAGTCACGTAGTTGTTTTTATTTTCACTCGTGGTGTGTAGGTCTTCGCTGAGTTTGGCTTTAATGAGGCGGGAGAACTAGATTTGGGAGAAAGTCCTCCCTGAGTGTGCATGCACGCATTCTATGTCCCCTCAACACAGGGACCACAACCAGACACAGTCACTTGGACGTGAGTGGGATCGGAGGGGAGAGACATCCACAGCCATAAACTTCACCGTGGTGTTTGTGTCGACACCTAGTACAGCTCTTCCTTCCCAACCAGCTGTGGGATTCCCTTCAGCCTCCCTGCAGGAAAAAGTAGCAACTTGCTGGGTGGTTTTTTTTTTGTTTGTTTGTTTTTGTTTTTGTTTTTGGTTTTGTTCATCAAAGCTGATGGAGAAACGTGTGGCCTGACCCCCTTTGGAAATAAAAGTGTAAATTTATGAATTGAGATGCTGGAGGTCCTGCAGACCGAAACCTGCTGCGGGGCCACCAGGCAGCGCGGTGCCCAACCCATGTGGATACTTAACAGCGCTCCCAAGTCATTATGTGAACAGTTTTAAGTGATCCACACAAAAAATATACTATTCTGCTTTCACCCATTTCCTCCTGACCTCCGTCTCCCCTCCGGGGAGAGAAGGACTTACTGTAAAAATGTGGACTTTTAAACCTGTTGACTAAAAACAGTAATTAATATTAATTTATATTTGTGGAAAAAAAATAAAAAGCCACTGTCCTAGTGATTTCTGATGTAAATATGTTGTTTATATAGTATGTATTAAATTTTCCTACATTGTAAAACTGCTGTACTTTTGATTCTTGTATATTAAAAAGTGTTACTGAGATTTTCAGAACGGTGCCAGCGTGGTGTGTCTGGGGGTTGGGGGGATGGTGGGTGCTGGGGGGTGTCCTGCAGCCCCTCGGTACCACACAGCTCTGGTGGGAGCACTGGGAGAGCTGTGGGCTGTTACGGGATCACGGGGGCCCTTTCCTGCGTTCCATGGGCATGCCGGGATGGGTATTTTCGCTGAGCAGGAATAAGCATGTTCTTCTTGGCTGTTTCACATAGTTTGTCAGTCTGCGGTGATAGAGACCTGGAAACCCCTTCGGATGGGAATTTCCACCCGATCAGAAGCCCATTTCCACCAGGACTTTGCTGGGATGGTAGCAATGTTTATGTGTTTATCCAACCTCTGTCTTTTCTGGATCTCTGGGGGCGTGTAAACCACTTTTTGACCCTTTCTAGGGAGAACTCTCTTTTCTCTAGGAGAAGTGCTGCTGCTGCCCAATCTCTGGACTTCTCCCCTCTGTCCCCAGCCCTTCCTGGGCAGGATGTGCCTCTCCCCAGGTGGGATGCAATGGGCATCATGTGGGCTGCTTTGGATTTGGTCTTTCCCCTCCAGCCGTTCACACAGGGGCCCACGTGGCAGGACATGGTGCAGGGATTGAAGCTGTTTCTTCCCAGTTACAAGAGTTCATTGTAAAAAGTGTAAAAAAAACAAGGTTTCCCACCTGTAGCCACTGGGTCCAGCCCTTCCCGGCCTCCCTGCTGCTGAGCCAAGTTTCAGCCGAGAGTGAAAATTCACAGTTGAGTTATATGCCCCTGAAAAGATGGTTTTCTTAATGGAAAGAGTGACTGGCTGTGAGCCATGGGGCTGCAGCGGGGAGAGGAGGGGGCTTGGCCATGGGGCAGTGTGGAGGCTATGGGGTCTGGGCTGGTTGTCCCTACCCAGAGCACAGCGGGTGGTGAATCTACCTGAGATGGGTGATGTTTTTAACTCAAGATTGACTTATCTCTTACCCAGGACTGCCCTCAGGAAAGCTGGAGAAGCAGAGGCCTGAAGATCCAGGGCAGTGGACAAGTAAGTTATGGACACCATGATGGGGACATTGGCATCATCTCCCTGGCACCCCCTGCCAGCCCATATCCACAACACCATGCTGCAAACACTGAAACCTCATCAAAGCTGATGGAGAAACGACCCCTTGGTGTGACGCAACTTCCCCCATCTCCCTCTCAGGTGGGTCCAATGGGTTGCAAAGGAGCATCTCCTCTATAAGGCCATGGTCCACGCTGCGTGGTGGCCGTCCCAGGGTGCTGAGCAGGGCAGATAGCCGTGGCTGGGCTGTGTCTGCATTGTCCAGGTTGGAGTCATGGTGACAGATACTGGCTTCTCTGTGAGGGGACCCAAGGGAGGTGCCCTCAGCAGAAGGGGGACCAGGACCCCACCATCACCATTAGAGATCCCAGGGAGGGGGTGGGGAGGCTGAGAAGTTTTTTGCTTTACGCCGTGCCATAGCCGACCCTCTAGAGGGCAGCCGGTTTCCAGCAAAAAGCCATTTTTGGGTGGACAATATTCCACTGTTGTGGCCTGTTCCTAGCCAGCTGGGTGGGAGGAGTGGCCGGGGGCTGCCGTGTCCCTGCTCGCCCGGAGCCATCGGATGCAAAGCTGGGAGCAGTCAAGGCTCTGGCCTGAGGCCAGGAGATGGGCAGGAACAGCCAAGACAGGGCTTGAAGCCATACCTGTGGCACTTCGGCATTCACCATGCCATAGGATGATGTGCTTCAAGCAGAGGGGTAAGGCAGAATGGGACCTCAAGGTCCCTGGGGCTGCCCGCAGAGAGGCTGCACCCTCAGGGACCATGGAACATGAGTTGGAGAACAATTTGAACCTCTCAGAGATGCCATAGGGTCATTGCTGCCACCACCGCCCCAGTGTCCCTGCATGGCCTGTGCCTTCACTTACCTCCTCAGCACAGTTCTGTGCCATGTGTGATTAACACAGGAACACCTCAGTCACTCAGGTGGCATCTCAGCACTTTGTCCCACCAAGAGATGCAGGTGTGCTTTTGCTGCCCAAGGCTGGAGAGCAGGGGGTCATTGGTGATGTCCTGGCAGGGCAGTGAGGGAGGGAGACCTCTGTGTCCACCCCCCCAACTCTGGATGTTTTTTGTATGACTTTGCAGATTCAGCTAAAGCCGAGCTCCTGGGAGCTGGTGCAAGTGGTGGCAGAGGACAGTGGGTTTGGCTCTTTCCGAGAGCTGCCCTTTCTTCAGGGCTCTGCTGGAGGGGGCAGGTCCAATCTCAGACCTCTGGTACTGGGTATCTTTGCATGGATTTGCCCAAATAACCTGTGTTTTTCAGCTGGTGCTGGTGTCCTACCCTGCCTCAGCATCCCTCCAGCCCCAGCTGCAGAGGCAAGGCGACATTTCAATCAAGCGAAAAGGACCAAAAAACCAAAACCATATTGCAGTTTTGGCTTCCCTCGTTAGAGGGCAGTAAGAGACCCGACTGGGACCAGGAGCGATGCCCAACAGAAGGGGGATCACCAGCATTGCTGGGGCAAGCAGAGGAAGGGTGATGGTATAGGCTTGGACTCCATGGCTGTGTGTCCTCTTTCCCAGCAAGGCTCAGCTCCAGTAACTTATTATCTATATTTTCTCTCCCCACCCCCTTTATAGCTTTCTCATTTGGCTGTAGATAAATAAAACCCCAAAGTGAGATTCTCAGGAGCGTTTAGGACAGCTCTCAAAGGGTCCCCAGGTTACAGAGGGAAGAAAGCTGCTCCATGTGCAGAAATGGGTCAAACATCTGGAGCAGCAAACAGCAGCATCCAACACACCGGGAACAAACCGAGACCCACTCATTTATTGTCAAAAAAACCTCAAACTTTACTTGTGTTTCTCTCAATAAATAATTTACAGTATATACATGCGGTGACACTCCCGTGGGTCTCAACTCAGGGAGGAGGTGGGAGGGAGGAGACCTTTGCATAAAGTGTCCCCACACACACACACTTCCTTTGCTTATGTATTTCTCTTATTTCCAAGTTAGCGGGTCTTTCTTGGCCACACTTCACCTTTAACCAGAACTGGGTCAAACACAACCAAAATAAAGTGCTTCACTGTTTGCTTCTAAAATAGGGATACCCCAAGCGCCACGTGACAAGAGGGCCACCACTGGAGTGTTCACCTGGACACACCATAACCAACAGGCTTCTCCTGGGATGGCAATTACCCCTGAACCACAGCTCATTGTGCCATAGGGTGACAGCTGTAGAGGAAAGGGAGGTCTTAAGGGAAGTATTGACTTGTTGGCACGCTGTGGCTTGGCCAATACTGCTGTCGAGAAGCTCTGTGCCTTCGGAGGGATGCTTTGCAGCCACTGGTAAGCTATGGGTAACAGAGAAAAAATGGTTTCCTCTTACCCAGTGACAATTTTTGACTTTCAAAACTTGTGGTTTTCGTTTCTAGGGAAGACAAAAACTTGATGCTTTCTTTAAACAAGGGAAACAGAAAGTCCAAATCAGCCTGGCTGAGCAATTAGTGCATTGGGAGACAAAAGGCTGTCCCGTGCTGTGGTCCAGTGGCTGCTCTCCTCGGCGCCTCTCATCTGTGATATCCTTATTTCAAAATCTCCCTAAGCAGAGTACCTGGGGCACCAGCAAACAAAGCAAGGAGCAAAGTAGTAAACACATCTTTTTGTTTCTTGTCTTTTCCTTAAACATTTAAAAACCAATTACATCTCTTCATCTGTACAGTCACACGAGATCAATGCCAGGGCTCTATATATTAAAGAGACAATATAAATTACATCCATCGACACAATTTTGCATTTCTCTGCTGCTTTACAAATGGAGCTCTAGAGCTGTTAGGACACAATGAATAGTCACGTTGAGTATTTACACCAGGCTGCCTCTTGGCACCAGTTCAGACTGCCCACCTGTTCCCACCTCTTTTGGTGCTACCTTGTCTCATCATGCCCAGAGACCTCCCCTGAGAGCAGGAGGTGCCCCCAAGAGACACACGTGTTCTGGGGCTGGTTTCTGGGAACTTCCCCCTGAGGAAAGAAGGGGAAACCCAACAAGAGGTCTCCAAGATGCAGACCGAAGGTGGTCTTGCTGTTTGTTCAGTGGGTGATGAGGTGAACCACAGAGGAACACGGAGAGGAGGCAATGGACAGCACTACGTGGTGGGGGGGAAGGAGATTATTGATGGTTTCAAGGCAGGGAACAGATGTTTGGGGGCAGTCGGGGAGGGGGGGGGAGGGGTCCTCTGCTGCATCCCGTCTTCTGGCTGGATTTCTGACATTTCCCCATTTCTGATACAAGCCCAGAAGGGCTTAAGGTGCAACTGGTCTGCAATGGGGTTGCTAGTCGTGGCCCCAGGACGAGGAGCAGAGCAGAGACCTAGCAGCAAACAAACAGAGCATAATGCTCCTGCTCCATCCCAGGGCCTGGCCAAGCCGTGAGCAGGCGAGGGGGTGCAGGGCTGGAGGGAGGTGTGGATGGGGTCTCTAACTGAGCAGCCTCCCTGCTGCCAACTTTAGGGGACCAGGCAGCAAACGGCACAAGGAACTCATCCAATGCTGGGCAGAAGTTACAGAAACCGCTTGTATACTGGCCAGGTTTCTCCTGTTGCCATCAAGAGTCCTTGGTGGGTCCAGGCAGAGACAAGGGAGCCAGGAATAAAACGACCGAGTGAATCAGACGAATGAACTGGCTAAAATAGGAGACACCCTTTGAACCACAGCAAACACAAGCCAAGGCTTGAAGAACATGGTCCTTTTCCACCCATAAGATGCCTGGCACTGGCAGGTGGACAAATGTGGGACCCTTCCCCACCATTTTGGCCCTTTGCACCACTTTCTGCAACAACAGGGCTGTGGGGAGAGTGGGACAGGCTCAAAAAGCAGAGCCTAGCCCTGTTGTGCTGGCCAGGCTCGGCCCCATCTCACTGCTCTGTGCCCTCCTCACAGGCTCTGCTCTCCAAAGACAAAGCCATGGTCACACAGGCAAATGTCACAGTCATTACGTGCATTTTCCAGACCTGGGAAAGAGCTACGAGGAGGTGGGTGCTCCTTAGCACCTGCTCTACTGGGAGGTGGAGGAGGACGAGATGGGGAGGCAAGGAAGGTCCAGACAACATACAGTCCAGCAAAAACTCCTGACCAGTCCCATTGGCAGCGCATTCCTCCCAGGCAAGAGCTGGAAAGGTGGAGGACCTGGTGCTGAAGAGAAGGGTTGAGATTTGAGGACAACCCGTGGGGCTCTGATATCCAGCCTCCTGTTGTCCAGCACTGCGCCATCTCATCCCTGGTCCCCTCCTGCTCCTCTTTCCCCACTTTCCATGGTGAGAAGGAGCAAACCTCTATAACAAGCCCAACCAACACTGACTCAAACACAACAGTGCTACCCAGAGGGTGGGGGAGGTCCCTGAGGGAGCCATGTTGCCCGGGGCCAGGTCCCGTGTCCTTTCATAGAGGTGCAGCTTGTCTTTGTTGGAGTGAAGCATCTTCACGTCCTCAAAGGCATAGTAAGCAGCCAGCATGAAGTTGACATCCCCCGTGGTGAGGAGGTCGAAGACGCAGGACTGGAAGTAGAGGTCCTCCACGGGCAGCTTTTCTTTGCACTTGGCCGTGGCTGTTTCATATGTGAAGGCCTGGGGAGGGGCTGGCAGGGTTGGCCCCTTCCTACGAGCACGGCCCTCTGTGGCCTGAGCTGAGCGAATGGTCTGGAAGTCAATCTGTTGGTTGAGTGGACAACCACGGAGGCACAGGTAGAGGCCCTGACTGTCCCGGTCCTCCACAGCATTGACCACCTCCTCTGGCATCCTCACAGCGAAGGTGAGGTAGCGGCCCACCTGCCTCACCACAATGGTGGTGCCAATGTATTTTGCCTGGATCTCGATGTGTTGGCCTGACACCTTCTCGGTGATCTTCAGGCTGTTGGCTCCGTGCTTGTCCCCACCATTCTTGGAGCCATCAGCAAAGGCAGCAGGGAGCTCGTCCATCTCTGCCTGGTACACTTTCTGGTCCACACACTCCTGGAAGCTCTTGAAGATGATGGTGAGCTGCAGGGGAGGAAAGAAACAGGGTTACAAGCAGCAATGACCACCTGAGAAGACACGGCCACCACCAGGAGCAGCGTGGGAAGTGGAGGAGCCATCAGCCATCTCTTCAGTCCAGCTGGGAGTGTGGCCTTCAGCTTGTGGGCAGGTGCTTCCTTCTAAGAAGTTGCCCCAAATTTTAGGCACCCAGACATGGACATATGCTGCTTCAGCACAGGGATAAAGATACTATGTATGGAGTGAAGACCCAGACGCTGGACTGAACATACCATCTGGATCTGAGCTGTTATCTCCAGGCCCAACACAAGAGCTTTCTTGTAGCTGGAGCTGGTTGGAGTATCAATACTCACAGGCTTGTTGTGGCATGCCTGTGCATGCAGCACTGTCTTGCCCCTGGGGCCTGGCAGGCAGTAGAGGGGGGCGAGCCCTGACTGTCCTACAGAAGGTGGAGCTTCTCCTCTAGCTATGACATTTACAATCCTTCTTCCTTTCCCTGGCCATGCGCAGACCCATAGAATCTTCTCCACTCTTTGAGGAGTGATACTCTTTTGAGGAGGGAGCAGACTGAGCCCAACATGGCTCCCCACCCTTGGTTGGGCTCAAATACGGGTCTCTTGCTAGAGGAAGGACCTCACAGCACTTGCTCTTCCCTTGCTGACCCAGCTTTGCAAGGAACGCTTGAGGAAGAGTAGAGTTTGCATGGGAGGAAGAGCAACTTGCTCTTCTTCCCAGGCAAACTATGCTTCCTCTTTCACCTCTTGCAGATTTGCTCTTCCTCTCGCACCTCCTTCCATGAAGGGGCAGACTGAGACCTGACCAGAGTGGGGTAGGAGTGGAGGAGAGACATCTCCAGCAGCTCCAGGGCAGATAAACCCAAGGGCTGAGGGTGAGGGAAAAACTGAGGCTCCCCAAGGACTGGGCTGAGCACGATGGTGGCTCCCAACATCTCTGCTCCCTGTGGTACTGGCAGCCTTGCTATCCCCTCCTCTGCCATGTCATGAGGCACCATCATGCCCTGGGTTTCAGGCTGCACTAACCCTTAACATGGACCTCCTGCTACTGCCTGCAGGTTCAGCCCCACCTCTGGCTGGAAGAAGGGTAGACCAGAGGACATCATGCAAAAACACAAGGAAAGAGCCCTATGAACCAAGAGGCTCCCACCCTTTCCAACAGCACATGGTCCTCTAGCAATGACCCAGTAATGATTTCCACAGCTCATGCTGCAGATCTCATGACTAATCCCTCCCCACCACAAGCCTGTGAGGCAGATAAAGGGTGAAAAGGCTCAATTAAGATAGTGATCCTAGGATCCAACTGAGTAATTCCAGGTCCCTGGGGTCCATAAGGACTATTTTTTTCAAGCCAGACTTCCCTACAAGCTTCAGCAGGTTGTGATGTCTTTTGGTATGACTTGAAAGCATCATTAAGTATCTTTAAGGAGGTATAATAAGGACAAGCCAAAACCAAAATGCCAGCTCCAGCTCAGCTAAAAATAGGTCGTATCCAATGCTGAGAAGCAGTCCCTGTCCTACACATGCTTCCCTCCCCACACACAGGGAGAAGCAGATCTCCCAGACATAGTGGGACAGGGTATCTTCCAAAAGCAAGAGGCTTCCTCTGCCTGAGCCTCCCTCCCCTTTTTTGGCACAAAAAGCAGCTTGTTAGCTTTAGAGCTTGTGCACCACAGAGCAACATGAAGCTGAGGCCTCCTGAAGCTGAGGCCATGTCACATGAATCCTGCTGTATCACGACAGCACATTTTCTCTTTGGTTTTCTCAGTGTTTGCCCTGTACCTTTGGGATGTTTATTTAGGCTGTCAAAGCACCAGCACAAAAAGACTGTGCCCCACAAAATACCTTGACTTGGCTGCAAACCACAGATAATTATGAGCCTGGGCAGAAGAGAAAGCAGTGTGAGGAGCTCAGCTCCCTCCCTGCAAGCTGGAGCCTCCCTGAAGGGCAGTCCTGAGTTTAGTTAGACCATGGGTGTCTCAAGAAAGGTGCCACCATCAATTCCTGGTCTGGCTGTTCACAGAAACCCAGAGTCCCCCAAGTGGGAGCCCTCTTAATTTGCCATCCCCAACTTTGGCCATGATTGCCCTCTGAGCTGCAGCATCTCAGCCTCCTAACCATGATGGGGCTGCATGTGCTCAGGAAGAAACCACCAGCCAGTTAAGTGACAGTGGGAACAGAGGAAGGACAGGTGGCTGATATTTAGGACCAAACACTCAAATTCAGAGGAGCTCCCACGCGGTCTTGCCCTTCCCCCTCGGGGATGTGCAAATGGTAGAGGAGAGAGATGGTGGGAAGAAAGGCTGTCCAAAAGCACCCCTGCCCTTACCCACCTCTGCTCACAGAGACATGCCCGAGGCTCACCTTGCTGGTGGCGGTGGCCGTGGAACCAGGCAGCACCGGCGTGTTGGTGACCTGGACATTCAGGTAGTTATTGTCTATGAGCGGCCAAGCTCCTTGCACCTTGCAGGTTTGGAAAGTGTCTGTGAAAGTCCTGAGGTGGGGGTCCCCAAAGAGCCCACAGTGGGTATAGTTGGGGGCAGCTGAGTGTTTGTGAAAGCTCTTCTCGTAGTGGCAGATTTCGGGGCTGTCAGAGCGCTCCTGGCTGTCCCCAGGGGGCAATGTCCGGAGGCGGGGCTGGGACGTGGGACCATCCTTGGAGCAGTTGTGTTGCTCCATGAGATCGTCTATGCCATGCACGGCAGAGTGGTAGGCCAGGTCCCCCCTGCAGGTGCGGGCGGTGCGGCGGGTGCAGTGCGCGTAGGCACGCAGTGCCGTGCAGAATTCGGGTGCCTCCTCTGTCCCCAGGTGGTGGGAGCCTGACGTGGCCGCCCAGAACTCAGAGTTGCACTTGAGGATCTTGCATGGAGATGTCACTGCAGGAGGGGAGGTAAAAAACAAGATGGTCAATGCTTGCACGCCTGCCTGAGGGACATCCAACTCTACCTTCAACTCTACCCCCAGCAAGAGGTTGGTGTCCTCCTACCACAGCCCAAACTCATGACATTGGCTATACCGCATGACCAGGCCTTGCTCACCAGTCGTGACCTTTTCACATGACCCAAATTCTCATGCATCAAAGCTAAAGAAACCAACAGGATCTGCCCCAATTTAAGCCAAGAAGGGAAAGAGCATCCAGGCTTTAGAGTAATGCTCCTGAGGGAAAACCAGGGTGCAGAAGAATGGGACATATTCATCAGCAGGGATGAGGGGGGATCATTAATGTGGGGGGGATAATGTGGGTGTTTTAATGCCTTTTTAGGGTTTGACATTCAAAGCTCTGTGCTGCATGAATTACTGTGCATTGTGTCCAGAAGCTGATAGAGCTTCCATCAGGGCAACTATCTGCCCACCTTCCTTTTCCTCCTTCAGGGGCACAGGGAAACCCAGCCCCGGCATGACCGCTGTGCCCCAGACATGTTGACCTGCAGAGATTACAGGATTACAGCAGGATCAATGCCCCCCCCCACCCTGCAGCAGAACCAGTGGCCACCCCACCATCCTCATGGCTACGCTGGCGCACTGAGCAACGCTCGCCAGTGTCCCCGTGTCCCCAGAAAGAAGCAGGAGCCAAAAAACCTCTTTGGTGCCTTCTGTGCGCCTCTGCCCAGCCCTGGGAGCCCACTCCCAGCCCAGGGAACACTGAGAGAGAACAAGAAGTGGAGGAGAAAAAACGGTGTGGCTTGGTGCAGGGGTGCCAGCCGAGCCCCCACACCCACCTTGTATTGCCCGTGAGGAGGTGAAACCAAAGGCAGCAGGGCCTGCTGGCAAGGTGGAGGAAGGCAAGGAAAATTCTCATCCTGGTTTGGGTTTTTTCCTTCTCCTCAACTTCTGCTTCCTTGGAGCAGACGTGAAAGCAGCTGGGGTGCAAAAAAGCACATGGCCATCACTGGATGTCGCATGGACACTGCTCTGCCCTTGCCAGTTTGGGTTCGTGCTGGGTGAACCCAGGCTCACACCACCTAAAAAAAAATCACATTTTCTTTCCTCTCCTCCTAATCAACCCCCTCGGTGGGCCTGGAGACAGTACAAAAAACAGCAGAAGGACAAGAAGAAAAGCCCCTCCATTTCCAGCTGCTTTCGTGGTACCTCTCACAGGCATATGCGTTCCCGTCCCGGGGTTTGTTTAGAAGGAGGCTGGCAAGGCATCTCTGCCAAAACCATTTCAGATTTGTTTAAAAAGAAAGTTACAAACCCCAGTATTGTTTCAGGGAAAACAGTATGTTTTACTTTTAAACATGGCAGTGCTGGAAACCTAAACATAGCTGGTGCTGGAAAATCAGAAATGGAGACCAAGGCCATAAACCACTAAGCAGTCCGGCTTTAAGAAACAAGCCTGTCTCCTCTCCCTTTCCAAGAAGAGTGAAGTGCAAATAGGAAAGGGTGACAGGTTCCTCACCGTTTAAAAATTCATGTTGAATAAACTCAGATGCTAGCAACAGCACCCAGAACCCAGGAGCTGTTTTGTCTCCCATTCAAACCTGCCAGGAGCACTGTGGAAAGCCTTTAACTCATCGTTGACCAGAGGTGACTCGATGGCAAGCTTTTCACCCGGGAGGTGGGCTCACCCTTTTGCTAAGCCTTCATATTTATGGGTCTAATTTTAAAAAGTTTCTTCTTCCATGCTCCTTTCTTTTCCATCCCAGTTGGGTGGTTTTTCCACCAAAGCCACTCTACTAGTCAGTGGGCTTCCCACTGCAGCCACTGCCTTGCCATGCAGTGCTTTGCCTGGTGTTTCTCCTGGATGAGAAACACAACATAGATGATGCCATCTTGTTCCCAGCAGCTCGCAGAGAAAGCCCAGGTCCCCAGCGGGAGGCCATATGTTCAAACATGGCTGTTGCAATATGCTATAGCCAGGACAGTGCCCAAACTCGAGAGGGAGAAGGTAAGGTGTGCCCAAACTCGAGAGGGAGACGGTAAGGGATGGCATTTAACGCAGGTGATCGCACATGGCAGTGCAGCTGGAGTGACAGAAGCAAGCAAGCTTGCTGGCACAGGGAGTGCAAGCAGGCATGCTTTGGGGCGAGATGCTTGCAGTGCAGGTTTCTCAGGGTGGAACATAAGGAAAAAGCACCTCACTCCCTCTGATAAAAGGCTTTGCAGATCTCCAGGATCCTCCCACTGGAAGGCAAGAGGTCAAAATACCATCCAGGATCTTACCACCATTGTAAGTTATCCCAAACAATTGTGGCACCAGGCAATTAAAATCATTGCTCTCTTAGTAGTTATGCTAATGTACAGCTTGAGGATGCCTTGAGGTCACATGTGGCCTGTCACTGCAGACACACTTGCCAGCACAGCCCTGGGAGGGGATGAAGGACACGTCCCTGGACACGTGGGACCCACACACCCCACCTGCACCCGACTGCAACACCAGGATGCAGGACACAGAGCATCCCACCCAGTGAGCAGCCTGCAGAGCCCAGGCTGCTCCAGCCCTTCAGCCACGGCATAGATGGGAGCTTCCTTATAAATAGGAATAAAGCTGTAACCTGCTGCTCTTTACAGACATGCTTCTTTTGCTTGGATGGGGAGATGCAGGTGTGAGCTGTCACAGCCTACAGACAGGGTGGGCTGCTGCAAAACAGCCCCCCCTCCTCCCCCCCATCCCCATGCCAAGCATCCCTCACCATCGCTCAGCCCTGGGGTCATCATGACTTTATAAGGTACTAATTTAAAAAAAACATTAAAAAAACCCCCAACAACAAAAGCACGGGCAGGGTAGCCCATCTCTTTCCTCCCTGGGCCTGAAGGGGGAGCGTTCTTCTTTAAGATGTTATCGCTGGGGTTTTGGCACCCTTTTCGCTGTTTCGCTCAGGGCCCCATATAAGGCCAGATATTTCCAAAGCCAGGTGCTGAGCGGCAGAGGCGGTGGGTCCCTCCCCAGCCCCTCTCGCCTGGGCTGTCCCAGAGACGCTTCTCCAACCACACTGGTGGTCACTGGGTCTGGCCAAAGCCCTTGCGCTGCTGAGGAGGGACCACAGCAGGTAAAGCTCTTGGAGAAGAGCAGGCATGACCCTCTCCCCCTCCAACAAGCAGGCCTTGCCTCGTCCCCTCTGGCAGCAGCTTTGGCACAGCAGTGCAGGCTCATTTGTACCCAGGCCAAGAAACGATGTTTATTCAATTTCAGATAATCTATTTTCCATCGACTCACAATGGATCTGTTTTTCAACCACAGATGACTTAGCACGGAAACAAACCCCTCTCAAGCAGGAACCTGGCTCTCCTGGGATCTGTGAGACATATCACACAGACCCCATGAGTCTGGGTGATGCCACCACCCTTCTCCATGGCAAAGGGTCCTCCATCCCCAGGATAGGTGATTTCAGTCTCTGCTAGCCCAGACCCCTTCTAATTTCCCTGTCATCTTCTCTTTTCAAGGGCTTGGTGCCGCTCAAATGAGGCACAAAACTTCCTTCAGTATTTTGAAACCAACAGTTTTGGGAAGTTTAAAGCCAGAAGAAGCTATAAAATCACCTGGACCAAGACAGCCCTTCCTGTGTGCAGCCCAGTGCCCCATGTTTGTTCAGGTATACCTCCCATGAGGACTTCTGTGGTCTGTGCTGTCTGAAAAGCCACCCCTTTCCACGGCAGGCTGTTTCAGGAGTTTATCACCTTTACAAAACGTGGGTCTTAGTTCTAAGTGGATTTTATCAGACTTCATTGTAAGGACATAAAAAGAAGCAGATTTTCTCCAAAGCAGTAAAAGGTCCGTTAGTAACCAGTATGTTTCCCACAAAGATATTTACACACTGCAATCAAGTCACTTGTCAATCCTCGAGATAAGCTAAACGGTTTGCACTTTTAAGTTCTCCCTGGAAGGTGTTTGCCCAGCCCTACCATCAGTCCTCCCTCCGGCAGGCTTCCTGCAAAAACCCGCCACCCTAATGGGTGATACAACCCGGGACACATTTTCCCTGCTCTCCCAAGGTCACCCCTTTTGCCGGGAAGTTGTACCAAAGCTGGCCCTGAGATGCTTGGTTTGGCCGTGACCTTTTCCAGAGCTCCTAGTTTACAAAGCACCAGTCCTCCATCCTTCAAGCACTCCCTGGTCCACCTGCCCCAGGGAGCTCCCGGCATGGTCAGGAGCCTGGGGTATCACACAACCCTGGTTCCACTGCCCTGCCCTTGTCATCAGTGCTTTTTATTACACGGTGCTAAATCAAGTGTTCGGACCTATTCCACGCACGCACCTCGCTTTAACAACCTTCTAATTATCAGTGTCTCCTGTTTTCCCTTCAGCTGGTGTCAGGCTACCTGGATCTCATTTACCCAAATCACACTTTTTCGGAAAAACAGCACAAAACCAACAATTCATTTGTTCTCCTGGAATTTCTCTAGGAAAGACAAGGCCTGGAAATTAATTTCAGAAAGCAAAAGCCAACTCCGTTAAGATTCTTGGGTGCACGTTAATCAGACCTGTTAATTTTAGAGTGTTCACTGCTAAGAGATGCTGTTTAATATCCTCTCGGTTACTAACGGGCTGGAAAGTATTTCATCACCCACATGTGATGCAAATACATCATCCCTCCTCTTTCCAAATACATGGACTGAAGTGTAGATGTGCAAGCCTCACACATCCAGTGAATGGCTTTTTCAGAGAACACAGTAAAACGTAATTACCTTTGGCCTCAGATCTGAGCACCTCGACTCAGGCTCCTAAACACATATTTATTTAAGTAATCTAAATAAACATATTTATGCTGACACCTCAATAGGAAAGACACAATTCTTGGAGGCGCTAAATACCAGTAACATCTACCAGCCTCAAGGAGAAGTGGGCTGCTCAGCTCCTGGGTGGACAGCAGTCACCACCAGCACCAGAATGACTCCAAGAGAGTTAAAAAAAACCCCACACAGCTCCTCAAAAACCTGGTTGGCAGGATCCCTTCCAGCAAGATCTCCGGAGTCCAAAGCAAAACCAGAGGGATGAAAGCCATCAGCCCTTTGCATCCAGCCGCTCACACCGTCCACGTCCCAGTGGTGAAGTCTACATGAGCTACCCCACCTCTGGACCCATGTCTTGGTGCCCACATGGGCTGCAAGGCTGACACACATCAACCAGTGCTGTGTCATGCCAGGGAGAGAAATGAGCCTATCGGTGCCGTCCGCAGCCCTGATGGATGGGGTGTCATGGGCAAGGGCAGCTCCCCCGAGCCCCAAAGGGCACCGTGGGGAGAGGAAGACCAGAGGGCCACCTGACCCAAACTTCGTGAAAGGATGGCAGTGCCGGGCTCTTCCAGCGACCTCCTTTGAACTGTTAATCAAGCACAATCTTGCAGAATAATAGCCTGCTTATTATTGCCTTGTTTGCATAACAAAGAGCCCCAATAAAACTGATTTGACTGTGCTCAGAGGGGGTGTGAAAGATCAGCCCTGAGAAAAGAGCTGCAGGAATGCAGCAAACTGCTCCAAAGCCTCAACCCAGGAAGAAAGACAATGCAATTTGCCATCAAGAAAAGCCCAATAGACCAATAAATTACCCATGTGCAAAGGGATTAGATCAGGTTTCAGTTGCACTGAAGTGGGGGGAGGAGGACCAGGAGGAGGAGGGAACTGAAGGAGAAAAATAAACCTGACTCTCTTAAAGTGCTGGAGCTCATATTTTGCAAGGGCATGCAGGGGGAGGTTGGCTTGGAGGGGCCACCTTCCACGCTGGGACCTGGGTTTTGTGCTCTCTTCCACTGGCAAAAGCAGTAGATGCATTAAATCCAGGCAAAGAACCACTGATTGAATGATTCTAGATGTATCCAAGAGCACACCTCAATCCATGCAGCTCCTTTTAGCCCAGTCTTTGTCTTGTTTAAGAGGATGCTGGGGAAAGGCTTTTCTCCAGGTTAAGTCAAACGAGGGATACAGATTTTTTTCTCATTTCAACCTGTGTCAGTTACCAAAGTACCTGGAGGACCTGCCATGGTCAATTCCCTTTTGTCCTCAGCATCCATTTCACAGCCCCTCAGTCTCTCCTTTCCTGCCCCGGTGGAAACACAGGGCAAGCACAGGCAGGAAAAAAGCAGAGTCAGTGTCTTCGCGAGCACAAACCGTTGGATGCTGCAGAAGGAGCCCTTGATCATTCCTGTCACTTTGTCAGCTCTTTTGGTCCCGAGAGTCAGCTTACCACTGACCCGGCATGCTTAGCGGGGGTGAGTACATCTCTCCCCAGCCCCCCCCAGCACAACATTGCTCCTCCACACACACCCTCCACATCCGCACACAGGGAGAAGGGCAAGCAGAAACCATCAGCGAGAGCATTGATCAAGGAGCTCATAGCTGGGGCCGTGAGCGGCCAATGATGCTCCTCTGATAATTAACAACAAATCTCGGGAAGTGCAGAAGGCACGATGGGCTGAAAGGAGGAACCAGCATTTACAGCCAAACCAGTACCAGAATTGCCAACTTTGCTGGGATTCAGGCTTCAACGTTGGCTTTGCCACAACCACTGAGGTCCCACCAGCTCAGAGGAAGCAGCACTGGTAGATGGTTTGGAGGATGCAGGTTTTGCTCCACAGACGTGTAGCGCGAGCTGGTGGATGGAGAACGAGGAGGGTGGGAGGGAAGTCATCTCCTCTGATTCTGCATCTGCTGAAGGGTGCTAATGAAGCTGGATCCCTGCCACAACATGCTGCAGGCTGGAAAGCGGTGCTGGAGCTGCACACCTGGGCTTTCCCAACTGGGGAGTGCCCAGACACTTTCACTTTCACCAAGAGTTCTTGAGATTTACCAAGAGCTGGTAAGTCTCCTTGAAGGGAGTGGTCCGTTTTACAGATGAGGACACAGAGGAAGTGAAGGGTTTCACCCAAGACAAGCCCAGTGGCAAGAGAGGTGGATTCACTCTCTCATCCCCTGCATGAAGCATCACCCTCAGCTTCCTCCCCGGCCAACACCACCCCATCCCAAAGCAGCAGTACCCAGACATGGCCACCTCTGCCAGCCACCCCCATCACATCACCGAGTGTTTCGGGTTTCTATCCGGCAGACATCCCTCTCCCCACGCTGAAGCTGTTTTCCCAGGGTGCCTTTGAAGGCATGGCTGCCACCCACCAGCGCCTGGGGGCCCCCCAGGTGTGGCAGCGGGTCCCTCACCCTCCTCCCCCTCGCCCGGACAGCGGCAGGGCTGGCAAGGAAACGCTTTCTGCTCACAGGTGTGGATTCCCTCTAGGAATAATCATCCCCACCGTGCTCTTGTGAAATTTCAACCCTTCAAACGCAGAGGTAAATGAGACACGAAACGAGGAGATGGAGAAAAGCCCGGAGCACATAAATCTGGATGAGGCAAATTTATACAATTAAACGCCTGCCAAAAAATTGCGGCATCTCAATCGGAGGCGTTGGTTTGCACGCAGGGCGTGGGGTGCCAGCTGCCCGGCTGGCAAGCAGCAACACCACGAGCTCCCCAAAAACCCATGTGGGCACCCAGCTAATGTTGGGACCACATGGGGATCTAGTGGATCCCCTCCTGCGAGCTGGGTTCCCACCCGCCACCAGACTCACTCCCCAATGCTCACGTCCCATGAAAGCTGCAATAGATGTTCCTCCATAACAGCCACAGACCTTCAAGAGTTTATTTATTTTTAAACACACCCAATCGCTACCCTCACCCTGAGCTCAAGGTTTTAAGAGATAAAGTCAACCTTCTAACTGGACCCGACCTCCCCCAGTCCTGCTGCTCTGTGCCCTCCCATCCCCACCACAGAAACGTGCCATGGGTGATCTCACATCACCGTGGGCTGGCAAAGCCCAGAGCCAAGATCTGTCCCTAAAACGTCCTGCCACATGTCCTTGTCATCTCAGCAAGGGCCGTCTGGAGTGTGTCACACGGCAAGAAAAAAAGGTAGCTTGTCTAAAACCCAAAACGCTGCAGATCATTATTAGGGCTGTGGGGACCAGAGTCAACAGCTGTCCAGGAAGGAGAGGAAACTGAGGGAGGAGAAAATACTTTGGACTCAAGCGAAGCTTGCTCTCTGCCTGACCCATAAAACCCCTGTACGTGCGAGGGTAGCTCTGCTTGCCGGGAATTAAATGGCCAAACTCCCCAGGATGCTCAGGCAGCAGAAAGTGGGACTCGACACCCTTCTGGTGCTCCACCCTGAAGGACTTACTGTTCTCCCATCTGCAGCCACCGGCTGCCCCGCACACCACGGCCAGGCCGTTAGACAGAGTGGCTCAGTCTGTGCCTACGAGGGCTGCGTGTGTGTAGGAGCCAGCTTGTTCTCCGCAGCAAGAGCCCGATGACTTCATCAAGGGGATGGCATCTGGTTTTGCAGTTGGTCGTAATTCAATTCTCCCCCTTGCTGCAGGAATTTCAGCTGGTGAAGCAGTGATTTACTCAGCCGGGGCTGCACTTGAGTGCAAAGCAATCTTGAGGCTACAATCGAACGCCCTGTTATTTTGAGAGCTCACGGAACAAGGGAATAAATATCCTCTTCTTTTCATCCCAGTAGTTGCCAAGTGCAAGGGTACAAAGCTTTTTAAAGGCATTAGGGGCTCTCCTCTTACAAATGCGTTCCGGGTGCCATGCACAGCAAGGCAGGGCCTTGTCTGCACAGATTGCTCCTCATCAGGATTTGCCAGAAAAAGGCCAGGCACCCCCCCTCACCTGCCCCACCGCAGTTCCACCTCTGAGCATCCCTCCATCCCCACCACCCACTCCCCGCAACATGAAACCCCCTCCCAGTCACCCCAGCACACATCACTCCTGCCTTATCGCAACCCCAAGTTCACTCCAGCCCTCTTCAAAACACCTGGGACCCTATTGCTCTTTTTTTCAGCCCTAGGTTCCCACACTCCTCCTTATTCCAAGTTTGTTGTCTTCTCCAACGTGCAAAGCAAATCAAACCCATCCAGACAGACCAAACGCCCTCATTTTTGACCTTCTTTGCTGTCCTGCTAATGCTCATCCCCTTGGGAGCTGTAGGACTCGGCCAGGGGGTCTTCTGAAGGACAGATGCCCTGAGGAGGGGCTGACTCAGGCCGTGCACTGCCCTGCCAGAGCCTACATTTGCTTTATGGGATGTGCCCACCAGGGATCCAGAAGGGGGACCACAAAACTCATTGTCACTGGGCCCTGATCCAGCATCTCAGCCCGGTGCTCCAGGAACAGCAGGTTGGTGCAGAGACGGAGCAAAGCTCCCAGGACAGGAAGTTTTTATGGCTGCCCAGCCCTGTGAACACTTTCACGGGCACATCTGACTCGGCACAGCTGTTTGAGCCACGAAGAAGGAAACCCCAACTGCTGCCACCATAAAACCAAAGTCACACTTAGTATCCCCCCGTTCCCAGTAACCAAGGGCTGGGACTTTCAGGACTTTCTGTGGAAGAAAGCAGCCTATCCACCCCATCTGCATTAAAAACAAGGCACCTCCTTCCCGCTCCACAATGAGCCTTGCTGGCAATCGCAGAGAACTCCCTGTTCCAAGTAGGAGACCGGCTCCGAGCGAGCAACAAAACAAGGAAGCCAAAATATTTCCAGGTTTACGTTTGAATCCCTCCCTTCTTCTCTGCCCCGACAGCATCCCGCACAGGCGCGCTGCTCCCCTGCAGCCACCTTCCTGGGCCCCCAGCCCGGCTCCCCGTTCACAGCCATGGGGAGGTGTTGTTTTAACAGCCCCTAAGCCCCCCTTCTCAATTTCGGCTTAATGCTGCCATCACGTCCCTCCCTGCCGCTGAGACAAAAGCCATTTATCAACCCAACCAACACACCTCCAGTAAGGAGGGATACTTATCTGGAATCAACTGCACTGCTTATGGACAAGAAAATCCCACATTTCTTTTTGGTTTTGGTTTTTTTTTTGTTTGTTTGTTATGGAGGCAGGAGCGTATTACAGCTGAAATGAGAAAGCTGAAGACAAACTGGGCAAACCAAAGCAAACCAGCATCTAAGAGAGAGAGCAAAACCTGGCATCTGAGGCAAAACATCCAGGGCCAGATTTTCAAAGTACAAGAGAGGACAAGGTTTGCAAGAAAACTTGGCACAGCTTGTACTGGGAGGCACAGACTGGGGTCAGCTAAGCACCCTGGGGAAACTGGGGTCCCAGCCTGGAAGGGAGGGCACCCATGAGCATCTGACACTGGGACAAGCAGGACTTCTGCCAGGGAAAGTGGCAGCAGTGGCTTGCTCTGCCCAAATCTCCTTCCCCAGCTGCCCAAGCCTCAGGTCACCCTGACCCACACTGGAAGGACCCGTATCAGTGCTCCTCAGCCCAAGAGTGCTCGATGGTGGGGGTCACCCAGGACCAGGAGGCAGTGGGGTGAAGCCATAGGTGTGAGAGCAGCCTAAGCGGGAATCCACCCCGGGGTGTGCGCGTAGGGGGGGAGTGTTAAGCAAATAAATAAATAGGGCAGGACTCGGCGAGGCACTGATCTGACACGCCAAGCACCCGCTTGGGCAGCCTCCAGCAGCCCTGCTCAGCCAGGGCTCTCAGGAGGGGGGTGCGAAGCTTCCTGGGAGCTGGGAACCTGCCGAGAACCCACAAAATCCCAGGAAGCAGAGAGAAAAGGAAAAAAAAAAAAAAAA
>VZTM01036423.1:96128-137382 GCA_013400555.1 Jacana jacana
CGCAGGGCAGCCCCGGCGGGGAGCAGCGCGGCCTCGCTCAGCGGGACGCGGGGAGCCGCATCGCCCTCCCGGAGCATGTGAGAGGCAGCGGAGGAGATAGAGCCAGATAGGGAGGTCCCCTCCCTCCTTCCTTCCCTCCCTCCTTCTCTCTTTCCTCCCTGCCTCTCTGCCTCCCTCCGCACACGCTGAGTGGCGTCGTTAGCATGCAGCCGCGGAGGCAGGGGCAGGCGCAGACCCTTTACCGGGGGGGGTGGGGTGTCCCCCACTGAAATCGCCTCCAACCTGCAGGAAGCCAGGGTCGGGGAGCTGGTTTGGCAGGGTACACACACACCCACACCACACACACATCCTTACACACTGAGGGTGTAAGGATGCTCCACCTATGGAGGGGAAGGGGGCGCTTGGGAAGGCACCCTCTTTCCATCGAGTCAGGCACGTATAGGTGCTGAAAGCATCTTTCTGTTGAAGGGGGGGACTGCAGCGAGGACTGGGGTGGTTGGGAGAGTGAAGGGGACCCAGGCAATGGGGAAGGGGTGGGGACCCTAGGTTGCCTTAACAGCCCCTCAGTGCAGTGTGTTCCCCCCCAGCTCTCCTGGCACTCAGCATCACCTGGAATTGGGCTGTGGCAGGCCACCATCGGGGTGAGCCTGGAATGGGCACCCACCTCTCATAAGAGGCCGGGGGGGATTGATTTTGGCATGCATGGGTACCAGGGTGCCTGCTTTTCTGCTGCTGTGATGGGAAAGCTCTGGGTGCAAGGCTGTGCCAGCCGGAGTGTCAGACACACAATTAATTACTGCAGCCCCAGAGCCACAAACACACTAAATATACTGTCGCCAGAGCATGTGGATAATAGCAACCCTTTATAAAGTGTTTCTTTCTCCCTGTTCTTTTTTTTTTTTTCCCTTTTTTTTTCATAGTCCAAGAGACAACGATTGCAGAGAGCACACAGCCGCCCTCCCCTGCCTGATTAAGTCAGCAGCGGAGACGAAATGTGCCTGTACGGCTCAGGCTTAAGGAGGGATTTGAGTGCGTGTTAGGTACAAATTAGAAAATGGATGTGATTTAATCACAACAAATCTAAACAGCCCTGCTACAGAAACCCCGCCATCAAAGAGGTCTTTTTCTTAAATGTGGATACTACGGGTGTATAGCCCCGACAAAGGAAAGATGGGTTTGGGGATGAATTGTTAAAGCAAGAACAGACAGAAGGCTGATGTATACCAGATAAGTTATCAGCTATAGGAGGAATGGCTTCCTTCCGTAATAATTACTTGCAAATCAGTTCACAGTTCTGGATACTGTGGTGTCTGGACACTATAGCAAAGACAGAGCTGCTTCTGTCAGGCCTGGGACGCTGCACAGACAGGAAACCAGGCACAAACCCTGCCTGAGAGAAGGTAAAACTGCTCGTTCAGAGAAGCCCAAGTGAATGCAGCAGACAAAGAGGAGGGGGGTGAGAGAAGTGATTGCGAGCCCAGGCCTTCCTGCAGGTGTGCGCCGTGAGTCAGGCTGGAGTCCCAGGCTGTAAAATGCTGGATGCTGGAGCGTTACTAATCTGAGCCCTTGGGGACTGTGGCACCACTGTTTGGGGGGTGGGGGTGGTGAAGAGGGGGGATCACTGCCTCAAACGCATCATCTTTGGGAGAGAAAACGGGAAGGTTGTGCCATGGAAGTGCTTCCCTGAGCAGACAAAGCACAAGAGAGAAGAAATGCTAATGCACAGGGGGGGCTGGCAGTGCCTTGGTAACAGCGGCGGAGCGTTGGGGCGGCAGCAAATTGGTGCTGAGCCTGCTTCCTGTTGGGAACTGGGAGCCCCGGAGCTGGCTGGCTCCCAAGGAAGCACAGCCATACTTGCGGGACCTCTCAGAAGTTTCCACTGGCCACTTCCCCCCATCTCTTATCAGCGCGCCCTTAATCTTTGGCACGGCAACAGGAGTTGGCACCTCCAGTTCCAAGTGCAAGGTGCATGTCTTTGTCGTTGCCATTTCCTCCATAAACACCCAGGTGAGATGTAGGTGTAATGGCACCCTTCTGTGGGCACCCTTCTGCATGAGCTTTGCTCCTAGGTGAGAACAGCACCCACCCAGGGCATTGCTGTAGATGCAGCAGATGGATAACTGCGGATCGTGGGAGAAGAGAAGGGCTTGATGGAGAATGGACTATTGGCCTTTCAGATAGTCTCCAAGAGCAGTGGTGTAAATTTGCTCTTGGTGTGTAAAGTACAGCCAGGTGGAAATTAAGTCCAGAATACTCAGATTTTCCTTTTCTTTGCTTGTCCCAGGAACCCCCAATGTAGTGCCTGTGACCAGCGTTACCTACTTGTTCTGAAGATGAATTTTCCCCCCTCCCTGCACTGGGACCTGCTTGGCCACAAAACAAGCAAAGAAAATAGTGCCAGTGCACTTTGTCCTTCCAGAAATGACTAAGACAACACAAGTGAGTAGGCAGTTAAAGGAGGAGCTTGGCCGTGGGAGAAGAGGGATGGTAGGGCAAGATCCCATGTCAGCAGGCAGGTCGCAGTCCTGAGGACTAGGACGGTTCAGATGACCTGGGTTTGTTGATGGGCTGGGGCATGGGGCAGAGATCACTCCACAGCTCACTGAAGCTGACAGAAGTCATCTTCAAGGGCCTGTGGACATCCCCAAGTTGAGATGCAGGGGCAATGGCAGGTATGAGACACACAAGCTTTTCTTTTGCTGTTTTCATCCATACACAAGAGATATCTAAACCTATTATTTTGAAGGCATTTTCTACACTGCAGCTATCTGCCTTGACCTCTAAAAGATCTGGCTGATCCTGATCTCAAGATGAAAGATTGCCACCTCACGGGTCGTGAACACCCGTCCATGAGATTAGGCTCTGAATTATTAATACAATCAATGACTACCTCTTTTTATCCTAGAAGAGGCACAAAGGAAAGCTACAGGGGCCCTGGAAGGGAGGGAGGGAGGATTCTCGAGCAAGGGGGGAGAAGTCACCAGTGGAAACTGGTTTTCTTTGGGTGGAAATGCCTCTTGCATCTATTTTTTTATTTTGGAGGCAGGAACAATGGCACCATTCATGAGGTGATGACCCAGCTACGTTTGTAGGGCTGATGGTTGCACTGAGAAACCCCCTGTGGGGTCTGTGTGTCTGGGGAAGGACATCTTTCCTTCCAGCCCCTTTCTTGTATTCAGTGCATCATGGGCTAAACCAAAATGGGGTCCCCAAGGGCCTAAACTGCAGAGCTAAAGCATTTGTCACCACTGGGGAGAGAAGGGGCTGGGGAACAAAGAGATGTGTTTATCCTTTCAACGCCACAAAGCTCCTGGCATCTATGCTACATTACCCAAGCAAGGAGGTGAGACTGGATCCCCGAGCAGATAATGGAGCCTGTGTTTTGCGGGGTTTCTTGGCCATGGGGAGGACATGGATGTCTCCAGACTGGAGCCCAGCAGTGAGCCAGTGGGGGATGAACTGCAAGGAGTGAGGCAGCTTTTCCTTTCCCCTCTCCCCTGTGAATGCTGTGGTGTGTGGGTACCATCAACATGTGCTGCTGGGTCTCTTGTTCTGATCTTGACACTTTTCCTTGGCTTGGGCCTGACCTACCTATTTGGGCTTTTTTGGTGAAATTGTTTCCTTTCTGCTCCTTTCCATATTGACTGTGGGAGGAAGGTACCATGGACCCACCCCAATCGAGGGACCAGGGAAAAGACACAACTCCCCAGTCTGAGCTCCATGGAGAAAATGAAGCCAACTGGAAACTAAAAATAAAATACTATCTTCACTCCATTTTTCAAAAGGTTAAAAAAAAAGCCATTGTGTTCATAGAGCTATTCTTTCCGGGTAGATAATGCAAAGCATTGCTTCAGAGCTGGCCAAAATGTCTGAGAAACAATTTTTTCCTCATTTTCATTAAAATGGATATCAGCATTGCAAATAAGATAAGAGAAGAAGTAAGTATACAGTTACAGTTATGTAGTGCTTTGTGATCACAAACAGATTCTGTAATCCCTACTCGGGGGGGGGGGGGNAAGTTGAGCTCAGCTAAGACCACTCTCCTACTTGGTACAATCCTCATCTGCACTCTGGTCACACGAGAGACCTGTGGCAAGAAAATCTCACAGATGCATCAACTGCCCTGGCAGGGGACCAAGCCTCCCTTCTTTTTTCCTGTACAGCCATTTATTAATATTCTTCTTCCTATGACTTTTAAACCAACTTTTGCTTTAAGTATCAAAACCCAATACTGCTCAACTGCAGCCTGGGCAGTAAATGGGGCTACTGAGAAACACCAGAAATCCTTTCCGTTGCCAAGTACTGCTAGAGAAAATATTTAAGCCTTGGTTCAACTGAGAATGTATAACTTTGCCACACCGGGACTGTGGCTGCGCGTGGGGACACCACTTGTCTACCATCATCCCTGGTGCAAAAGAGGAAGATGGGGCAAAGACACCATGGAACAGGCTGTTGAGCTTCACATCTCCAGGAAAGAGCCCATCAGCAGCTGCAGCCACGGCGTCCTCCTCTCCATGGCTGAGAGTGAGCATTTATGGGCTCTGACCTGGGCAGGCAGGCTCCTAAGCAGGTGGAAATATTCCTCCTCCCCCGCCTCTGCTTCTAAACCATCTGACCTCAAGGTATTTGCAACAGGCATGGGAATAATCCCTTGGGTTTTGGCGTGGCCATCCCATGCTTAAATTTAGGCACAAGCTGAAATACCTGGCTGAGCCGGGGCCTTAGCGTAGCATTTATAGTAGAGCAGCCCCTGTCAGTCAGACGGACTCAATGGAGCGATGCAATCCACGGCAAACATTAAATTCAGTGCCAGGCTTTGCACAGATAAAGCTATAGAGACAGAGAGATGGACAGGAGTCAAGTGCATCTGGACTTCTGGGGAGCAATCCCAGCTGCTCGTGGCTTCTGCTGTCACTCCTCGACTTTACGTCACAAGATGGAAAGAGCAAAGGACATAAGGTCAGTGGCGAGAGGATGCCCCCTCGGCAAAAATAGCCCCTCACTGTGATGCAGAGCTCTACCTCCATTTCCAGGCAGCTGTTAGATGAGAGAAACATTTTTATATCATTATATATCCTGCAGCAATCTGCAAAGAGTAGCTTGGGGAGGCATTTAGTTTTTATGTGAATTTAGGTTGCAGTTTGCAAAAGCGCTTCGTTCCCAAAATGCTGATTAGGTTTCCTGCAGAGACTGGTGCATTAGAGGCAAGTCTGGCTAGAAGGTCCATAAAACGTCCCCTGCCAAGCAGCCTGAACCTAAGCCTCCCTAGATAATGCAGTCCCATTAGGTGCTTTGTGCAGGACATCAGCCTGTATAGTCTTCAGTTCAGAAGGTTTCAGCTGAAGAGAAATGTGGGGACAAATTATCAAATTGGAAAATTCAGGTAAGGATTTTGGTGGTTTTCTGGAAAGACGGTGTTAACTTCAGTCTCAATCGCTTCCGGAGTTGATGGTTGAAACCTAGAAACAAAGAGTAATGGAGGTAGGAGCTCCAAAAAGCAAAGGAGCTGCGTGGAGTAGTTCAGAGAGGTTAGCCCAAAACCCCCATCCCCACCATGCAGGGCTGTGATGTCCCCCCACCCTCCCCTCGCTGTTGCTGGTGGCTCGCTATCGCCTGCTGCTCCGCTCCAGCGCCTCCTCACTGGGGGGAATACAAATTGGTCGGCGCTGAAGCATATGGAGGGGAAGAATGCTCAGCTGTGAATTTCGGGGACGGGCATTATACAAACCCAGCCACCAGCACATCACCTTTTCAAAGGCTTCAAATCCGCTACAAATTGCTTCTGAATGACAATGGGAATTTCTCGCCCTTCACAAAGCCTCCCATATTAGCATCTTTATTGGAATAAACTAGCTAATTTCTCCAGTTGGAGGGCTGGTCTGGAGAATCCCTAATTCCAATTAGATGGATATTTATCAACACCCTGACGCTTGCAGGGCGGCAGGGAAGGCTGCTGTCTGGTCCAACGAGTGGCTCGCCACCTGCCCAAGTCCGGATCAAAGACAAAGAGATGGGGAGCACTCAGTCCCCAGGGCCAGCAGCAAAGCAGGACATCACACGGACCATGGGGTCCTCAATATGTTCTTTGTGGCGTTTGGTAAGTCCCAGGCAGAGGGTGGGGAGGCTGCACCTGTGTTTGCAGGAATAATGATAAATCTGTGCCCTCCACTATCCTTCAGGTCCCTGAGTGACAAATATACCTGCGGCTGAGCCAGGCTGACTGACTGCAGCTGGACTGAAACACATATGGAATAAAAGGAGGTACAGTCTGTCTGTCTGCCCATCCTGAATCACTGTATGGCAGTTTGTCATCAGGTTCAGCATTTACCTTGTAAAATGGTTATTTGAAGAAAAAAAAAAAAAAAAAAAAAGGGAAAAAAAACAGAAGAGAAAAGCCAATCTTCATAAATATAAATATCCCAAGTGTAAAACCTGATGATCCCGCAGGCAAGCAGAGCTCATTTCCCACTATGGACTGAAAACATGGGATGAGAATTCTCAGCTGTTACCTTTGTATGTTCCCTGGAGCAGGGTTTATTGGGGTGTTTATAATGCAGCGCTGGCCCGGGCCACAGCTGGGATGGTTCAGGACTGTGCCAGCACTGTGCCCACCAACAATCCTGAGCTATAGCCCAGGCACCAGCCGTGCTGCAGTAACTGCAGGGTTACCAGGAGCAAGGAGAATGGGTGATGTACCCTTTTGCCTGTAGCAGGTATCATTCATCTCTGACCTCTTTGGCCAGAAGTAGATCAGTGGCTCAGATCAGTTGGATTCAGTGGCTCTGACTGTCAGCAGGACAGTCCCCTTTGTTTTTGTGTTAAACTCTTAGATTTAACCCACAGGGCACAGTTGTCCATGAGCACTGAGGAATCCATGGTGTCATTTGCAGGGGGAACAGGTCCCTTGGATTTTATTCTCTCATGAGGTCAGACTCGGTGGAGGAATTCTGAAAATGTCTCATTGTCGTGCTGAACAAACACAGCCCGAAGGCAGAGAGGGGCTACTTTTGACACCGTCTGCCTAATCATCAGAACAGGGAAAGGCCACCCAGATGTGCGACATCAGAGGCAAAGTTGGCGACTTCAGAGCAGTTATAGACAGTGTGCTGTGTATCAGGCAAAGCAGCAAGCCCACAGAATGAATCTCAGGGATTGGAAGGGACCTTGAAAGATCATCTAGTCCAATCCCCCTGCCAGAGCAGGAACACCTAGATCAGATCACTCAGGAACGCATCCAGGCGGGTTTCAGATGTCTCCAGAGAAGGAGACTCCACAACCTCCCTCCCTGGGCAGCCCCTTCCAGTGTTCTGTTATCCTCACTGTGAAGAAGTTTTTCCTCATATTTAAGTGGAACATCCTCTGTTCCAGCTTGCATCCATTGCCACTTGTCCTACCATCGGATGTCACTGAGAAGAGCCTGGCTCCATCCTCCTCCAACCCCACCTCAGGTTGCTGTCTCCATGCTTCCCCCATCAATAAATATTGGCTCAGCCTCTCCCCACAGTGTTGCCCTGGAGCAGCTCCTTGCCCTTCCTGCAGAGCAGCATCCTCCCAGCCTGGCAAGCCCTTTCCTAATCTCCCTCCCACCTCCTCTGAGGGCTAATGGAAAAAGGGCTGCTGAAATGCTGGTAAACAAGGCTCAGCTGCTGTGGGGGGTAAGGGGGGAGAAGGTCAAAGGACAAAAATGAGGACAAGTCTGTACTCAGCCCCAGTGGCTGCTGCTGCCACCTTGCCCCAGCCCCAGGATGGAAATTGCTGCTTGACTCTGCCTTCCTGCCATTGAAGGTCTCACCCTTCCCCTAGACTGTATTTAATTGGGCTAAAAAAATTGATTCATTGTATTTGTTAGAGGTTTTCTTCTCCCTTAGAGGAGTGGCTTGTGAAAGTCACATGGATGCAAGTTGTCTGGGTCTGGTTTGTTTGGGTTTTTTTCTGAGGTGGAGGCACAGAGGTTCCTGCTGAGGAGGGGATTTGACCCAATACATGCAGAGCAGTTTGTGTTTGTTGCCCATTGCTTAAACTGCTGGGCTACCTCCCTCCCCAAATTATATATGAGAGTTGCTCCACTGACCACTGATGGGCAGCCACCGCTGGGGTGGGATGTGAGAGCCTTGAGAAGACTGCAGGCTTTGCTGTCCCTTGGAAGTGCTCCTGTCCCAAGTATCAACCATCTTTCAGCAGTGCTCTGGTGATGGGATTAAGGTGCATTAGGAGGTTTTGTTCTCATCTCTCCCAGGGAGGATCAAATGCAGTCAAATATCTCATTTTGCTGGTTGCTTTTTTGAAAAATGTGTGGTATGTGTTAATGTTAGAAAGACAAGGTCAAAGGAACAGGACCATAGGACCAAGGGCTGGAAAAGCTTTTCTAGGGCAGGGAGAGGGGCCATGTTACTGTAGCCCTGTTCACTCTGTTTTAAAAGTGGTGCAGTTGTTTACCCTCAGCACATGTGCTGAAGGCTGTTGGTGGATCACAACTGTTTTCTGAGAAGAAATGCGAAAGAAAAGCCGTGGCTCATGTGTCACTTGTCCTTCAACACGAGACCAAACTCTGTACCAGCTCGGCGTAAGCTCCATCTCCTGCACCCACTGGCATTGTCCTTCCTGGGGAGGCTTCCACGCTACCCAAGCAACACAAGTTGTTGCTGATATTTATGCCAGAGTTTTAGGTTTCTCAATTAGGCTGGAGGAATGTGACCTTGAGTTTGAACAGCCTTTCAGCAGAAATCAGCTCTCAATGGAAACCAACTTTAGTTTGTCAGAGACAACCATGGGATGGTTTCAGAAGGGGGTTGAGAGTATAGAATCATAGAAACACAAGGTTGGAAAGGACCTACAAGATCATCTAGTCCAATCGTCCTCCTATCACCAATACTACCCACTGAGCTACTAATTGTAGTATCATATTCAGCTGAATGAAGTATTGGTGTGGGCAAATTTAAGCACCCAAAGCCATTTAGCAAGCATGAATACATGAAGTACCTTGCTGCTGGCATCAGATGCTGTTGTTAACTAAGCCCTTTGATGGACAAAGGATCCCATGTGAGATCCCTACTGACTACGCCCCCACGCTTGGGTTCCCTACTGGTCTGTGACCGTTCTTTTTATGGGGCCAATTCCTCCAGCCTGACCTGCTCAAGCTCAGAGTCATCTCAGCCTGAAACCATTCCTCATGTGGAGGCAGAAGTGTTTTTAGGTCAGCTGGTCAGGGATACTTTATGCTGTGGTACTTCTAGTTTGGTATGTATAGTATGGAGAGCCCTGGAGCAGTCCCCCTTTAATGGTCCCTCACATACTGGCCTTTCCCTCCCAAAATCACTCCTCTTTCCTGGATCACAGCAGTGCTGGGGTGGATTGGTGTCCAGAGAGGGTTCCACCTGCCTCCAAGAAGATGTGACATGTAGCAGCAACTAGAGGAGACCACCGTGTGAATCTGGGTCATGCACCTGCCATGTGGCTTGACGCGAGTCCCACACTGAGTGCTGTGAATGGTAGAGTTATAAACCCTTTCAGGAAACAAAGACAAGGGTTGTTTTACAAGTGGTGAAATGAAATTGGTGGTAGCAGTGGCAGAAACACTGTTTTTGTGGTGAAGAAAACATTGTGTGGATGATGCCAAGGCAGCTTGACCAGCGTCCTGCAAGACTCTTCTGAGCAGTTTGTTTCACTTTGGCTCTTGGCACCATCTCCCAGCCCTGCTCTGTTCGCTAGCGATTTTAGCTGTTTTCGAAAGCCAGGCCTCCAAACCCAACAGTGTTGCTGAATCAGAGGTAGATTTGCCAGAAATGCCTGGACTCAAACCTGACTCTGAGCTCTCTCCAAACTGTCCTGGACCAGAGCTGATGTCCCAACCAAGTCAGCAACCATGGAAGGAATGGGTGAGGTGCTACGGTGGTATTGGCTGGTGTCTTGGCTGCCGGGCTGGGGAGGTACAGGTTATGTTTTATGAAGGATGAGTCTTCTCCCCACTTGGCACGAGTATTGATGGTTCCAGCTCCACCATGCTGAAAGTTTTAAAGGTCTGGTTGTCTGCTGGATACCTGACAGGCATCCCTGGGCTTGGATATCGGGCAGACCCTTCTGCAGCACCTCTTGTGACAGTAACTTCTTGTACTTCCTATGTCTTTTATGTTCTTTGTGCCCACAGAACCCCAGCTACACTGTGGGGTTAAAATTGGCTGAATTGGGCAGTTCTTGGGGAGTTGTTACCTAGAAATGGGGCAACCTGGCAAACTGCACCGGGCTTTAGGGGGTGAAATAAGGAAGCTGGTGTTATCATGAGGGTGGAGTAGAGTCACCCCCAATCCATGCAGGCAGATGGGGCAATGAAGAGAAGCTATTCACACCAGCATTTATAGGGACACAGTAATTAGTAGCCACATCTCTGCTTGTGAGAGATTTCCATTTACAAAGTTAATAATGCACTGGCAGGGGAGAGCAGGGAACCAAAAGCTGAATTTTTCAACTGTTAATTGTCAAGGTCACATTGCAGTTATGCTGGGTTTTCCAGCTGTTGTTCTTTAATTTCATTACAGATGTGTTTGATAGGATATAGCTGGTATGAGCACAGAGGAGCACTGAGAGAATTCCCCCTGCAGAAAACAATCTTTTTTCCGAACAGGCACTTCATGCATTGCTTGTTCGTAGCAGCATATTTCTGGAAGACAAGCAATTTTCTTCCCTTTAAAAGGACTTGGGGGAAAAAAAGGACCATCATTTCCAGGCAGAAATTTTTCTGAGGAGGATATTTTTGTGCCTGGCTAAGGAGAGACACGAAAAGGTCAAAGAAAATTAAAATCACATGCTCAGAACATTTCAGGGCAGGTGTTTTTCCTAAGCCAGAACTCAGTCTTTAGAGGGTATATCCCAGGATTTATGCTCCTCCTAACATTTCACCTGTTGCACTAGTACTGGAGGGTGAATGATTTCATAACCCGAGCAGCCTGGTTTCCCTGGACCCAACTTGGCTTGAAACACATTGCAGTTTTTGCAGCTAGAATAAAGCCTCAGACAAGTGCTCCGGTCTGGTGGCTCATCGCTGCATTTCACTTGGCATGTAGGCTACGGATGAGGAATGCACAGAATTTCCTTTTCCACCCCGTCAGATCCTCTGTCTTGAGCCTGGCCCAACCCCAAGAGCACAACGGATGCAGCTGGAGAAGGGCAGGTCCAATCTTGCTGCTAAGCCCCAGTGACACTTAACCTCCTCTGCCGTGTGATCAGCCAGCAGCTGGAGGTGGATGCTAATAAGTGGCGGAGCATCAGCTGCTGCCTGTTGAAATGGGTCCTTTGTGAAGGAAGAGGAGTTTATTTCCCTGGCTGGAGGAGGTGATGATGGAGGTTAGGGCTCTTGTGGGAGATGAAGGAAGATGAGGTGGCCTTGAATCTGTATGAAGATGGTTTACTGCTTTTGCATCTTGATTTTTTTTGTTGGTGTTGGCCTACTCTAGCAGGTAATGGGTCTGTAGGCTTCCCCTCTACCTTCTAAAAGTTGCTGCTAGGAGTCTTGTCCCAGAGTGGACAACTGACTGCAGCTAATTGTAATTTCTTAGTGTCAGCAGTAGCTGGGAATCAGTATGGAGCTTTGAGCTGTTGAATAATGAAACCCGTTAATCCCCTCGTGTTGCTCTAGGAAAGGCGTTAGAGGGGAGCATTAGCCCTTTGGGGCAAACTGTCTTCTCAGTGACACCTATGCTCTCTGAGACAATGAGGCTTTCCCACAGGTCTGTTAGCTTGGCCTTGGTTGCAATGGGAGCTGTAAACATAAGATCAAATTCTGCCTTATCTCATCCCTAAAAATTATTTTTCTTGGCTTGGAATGGAACCCTAACTGGCTTCTTTCCTAAAGCAGCTGCACAGCAAAGATGGGATTGAACGAACCTCTTTCCCTTGAGCTTAGGAACAAGTCAAGATGGGTAGAAAACCGCTATTGCATCACTGATACAGAAATAACTATAATTCACACCATGTACGAAGATACCAGAGTCTGATTGCTAACAGCGATGGCTGTACTGGTCAAAACTGCCTTTACTGCATCAGGAAAGCAAGCTTTATCCCAAGGATGCTGCTAAGGAATGAACAAAAGGGTGTGGTTTTGTTTGTTGGGTTTTTTTCTTTTTTTTTTTCTTCTTTCTTCAGTGGAATCCTCCTGGCAAACAGTGCATAAATTGCTGGAAGAAAGTCAGACTTCAAAAGGCATTAAAAATATTCCTCTTCCTCCCCAGATTATAGATTTCCTTTATTGGAAGAACAGTGCCTTGAAAACAGACTGTAATGAAATTTGCTGTTTAATTAGTCTTAATTTTATTTATCTATTTAATATTGCTGGAATGGTTAAAGACTACTCAGGATGAGGGGGATTTCTTTTATTTTCTTCTGTGTTATTTCCTTGTCTTAAAATTTTTAGGACTGTCAAACATTCTCTTCTGATTTTGCTAGGAGGTCTTCTTTGGCTGTGCAGAGGCAGGTTTGCCTAATAATGTTTATTAACATAATCAAAATATTAACAAAGACCTCTTTTAAACAAAGTGCTGGCGAGGCACTGGAATGAAATAACTCTTAACAAAACCTGTGAGTTTAAACTAGAAAGGAACTTTCCCCAATCATTCAGCTTTGTGTTCCTAATGGTGTCATTATTTTGCTATTCAGTGACTATACAGTGCTCAATTCTCACTTGAATTTTTCTCATCAAAAATCAAAGAGAAATCAAAAGAAATTTCTGGAGTGAAGTTTTTCTGGCTTCTCTACCCAGCAAAAAGGAATCTTAATTTACCTACATTTTGCTGTCTCTGGCCTTTTGGCCAATTAGGTTGGGTTGGATTTAGTTTAACCCAAAGAAATCATCAGGTCATGGTGACTCTGGAAACTATTTATTTGTTTTAAAACTGAACTATTTTGTTCTTGTCTCTTCCCCCCTGGGTTGCTCTAAAGCAAAAGGCTTCAGCTGTCTTTTCTCCAGAGAGAGATCATCCAGCAGTATGTAGAACAAGTGCTATGCTAATGAAATCCTGTCTTGGTTTAATCTAAGCAGGAGTTTGTTAAACTTAGTTTATTCAGTGACCTCCCACCCCACCCCTCTCCAGCACCAAACTGCCCTGGGGGTGGCTCAGCCTGTGGGACAGTCTTGGAGAGATCGAGTCTGGGGACTAAACCTGAGGAATGGTGGCATTATCCCCAGCTCCTGATGCTTTGCTGGTTCTGAAAAGAGGGAAAATCCTATCTTTGGTCTCCTGTGTATCACCAGGAATAGCTTTGTAAAGTGACCAGCCACCATGGCGATGCCTTGGCACCTTTCTCTCTGTGCTGGGGATGTTGATCTCGTGATGGAAGGTTGCTGTTCCACTTGAGCTGCCCTCCTGCTGGTTGGCAGAGCATCTCGGGACCCTGAGCAGGTCATGCAGGCTGTGCATACCGTACCATCTTATCTCTAGCAGGCAGGTAGGAGCGTGGCCCCACCTCACCAGTGCATGGTATGGAAAACTCCCTCCCAGACTCCGAAGCATATTACAATGCTGCAGGATGTACAAAATGGACAGCATGTGAAGTGTTTCCTTATAGGATAATCAGAGGAAGTCATTGTATTAAATATCCATTTGTGTCATTAGCCTTTTATTTGGTGCTTTGTCCAGACATCCTGTTTGCTTCCCCTTTGAAGTAATGAATATATTTCCTGTGTGCCGGGTCCGATCCAAAGCTCTCGTGTAAGAACAAGGCACTGAGCTGAGATCAGCCGTGTGCTCAGTGGGGAAAGACATCTCCAGACTCACCTTGTGTGAGGAATTTGGAGGTAAATCTTGAGCAGTTTTAATTGCCTGCCTGTAAAAACGCGTTCCCTGAGCTTTTTCCATCCAGAGGTTGTAGCTACCTGCTCCCTGGGGAAGGGAGGTTTGTGGCATTTGACACCTCGCACTACTGTGGTGGGACACTGCAGCAACATCACTGTGTGGTCCTGAGTGGTTCAGAGAACTGGTCCAGCTCCCAGCGTGCACAGAGCAAATGCTGAGCCATAATTCTGTATATTAGGAGGTATTGGGGGCAAAGAATCGGGACCTGTGTGTCTTTAAAGGTGGGAAGTGGTGAAGCTCGCCCTTCCTCCTTCCAGTTCTTACTGAGAAAGTTCCCACAGCCTTTCATGCAGGAAGGATCAGTGTCCAGCTGCCTGTTTGCAATTTTTGCTTCATACCTGCATGCCAGGTCCTTTATCAACCTGAGGGGCTGAATCTGGGATCATCCCAGCTAGCAGCAAAAGCCACTTGTTTTTTTAAACCTGTATCTGAGAAAGGAGATGGAGATTTTGTATATGGGCCTGGAGGCAGAGGCATGACATATGCTAATGAGTAGACTATAGCCACATCCAAGATACACATTAAATACCAGGAGGAATGCTGTGCCAGCATGTGAGATCCTGCCCCAAGAAACAGCTGGAGGAACTGCATAACCCCTTCAAATGCCTCTTCACCCTTGACTGCCGTGGGGAGGGCAAGAGGGAAGGCAACCAACTACTTGTGTATATCAAACCAGCGCTAGTCGCTTTTGCTGCTGGGCTGGGAAGAGTTAATGAGGGAAGCACAGCCCCTGAGGACCAGGACTGTTGTTCCATGCAGATTGGCTTGTTCTTGTTTCTTCTATTGATCGCAATCACTCAGAGCTGTGCCTGTAACAAACTGCCTTAAATCATTGCAATCATAATAAGCACACCTTGGTAAATAATGCATGAGATGTCCGTAAGCCTATATTCATTAGAAGGAAGGTGCATATAGAGTGTGGTAATCATCTGGGCTTGAGTGGGGGCTTGGCCGGTTGGATTGAGACGTAGTAGCTGCTAGGGATCAGCCCTGAACTGAGTTGGGTTTCAGGCAGGCTCCCCAGCCCCTCAAGATGTTGGAAATATAGACAGGCTCCTTTTCACGTTCATGAATTTTGCAGGAGATGTTTAAAATGCCTCCAAGCTTCACAGCATAATACAGGTTGGGCGGAAGTGGGCTTGTGGCAAGTCTCCAAATAGCATAATAGCAAGGCATCACAATTAATAGTATTTAATATATCTTAATGACAACAGAACACATAGAGGGTAACAAGTTTTGCTGTGAAAGCCTCGTAGCCAAGTTAATGGTCTGGATATGAGATGCCTTTGTTTTAAAATGCAAATTAAAAATGCTTAGTTTTCCATTTGTCTTGAGGAGCAGAGCGGTGTTAAAGTGTGGAGCTTCTTTAAAGCAACTTTGTCTTCTGAGGCTGGGGGTTAGTGTGGTCCTTTGCCAGACCCCCCAGCAGGGCAGGCTCAGGGGCTGTAGCCTTCATTAGAAGATTCCCAGGGCAAATTGCAGGGAAAATTAGTTTGGCAGTAATTTCTACCTCCCTTTCATCCTAGGGTGACAAGGATTATTTTTTGTATTTGTTTGTTTGTTGGTGATAAGGACAGTTTGACTTTTGTACAGTTAGAAGAGATGGAAACGGAGGCAGAAACATTCCTGGTTATATCAGACAGCTGTGGATGGTGATGGGTCATTTCACTCCATTATGGTTTCTGGCAAGTGAGTATTAAAGGGTGTGTGAGGGCATAGTTTCTCAGGGATGACTTCATTTGGCTGTCTAAACAAATAGTCGATCCTTACCAGGTGCAAAAGGCCTTGTATTTGTTTTCTTCCCTCCATGAAGGGAAAAGAAATACCTAAAGTGAAAATATTACCAGTGGATTGTATCTGTTTGACAGCCGTGGTGGTCTCTGTCTCCTGCAAAAGAGCCATGACGTGGGCCACGGCAGGGAAAACTCACTGGTCCATGCTCAGCCCCAATGGGGTGCCTTCATGGCCAGGTGAGTGGGTTCAAAAGCCTGGACCCTCAAACTCACAGGCCTTCTGTTCATACTGGTCAGCTCTAGGTTGTCTGTGTCCATCATGCAGTTCTGCTGGGTAGTACCCACAGTGGGTTGTGTAAGGTATGAGCTTGCACAGGGCATGGAAGTCTTGTAGGAGCAGTTGCTAACCCCCTGGAGGTATGTGCTGGAGGGAAGGCTAAGCCTCTGGTGTGCTTGATCTCTCTGAGATTGACTGGCTCCTCCTAAAATGCGAGTGTGCGAATTGATCTTGTGGATGGTGTCTGAGTCTGGCCTCCAGTGAAGCGAAAAACCTGGCTGGTAACTCAATTATGCAGCCCATTTCTAGCTGTCCTCCTGCACCCCATCCTTTCCTGGTGCAACTACTTGCATCTGAAAGCTTATGCTCACCATGCATCAAACCTCAGTGATCTTGGAGTCTTCTTGACGTCGGGAAATAGAAAGTGTGGAACTGTTGGGGAATCTTTTGTCCCTGAAAGGAGATACCCTCTTTGAGAGCGCCAGGGGATCAGCTGGTTTAAGAAGATCAACTCAGCTTCACTTCTTCCTGAACCAGACCACACCAGACCATTTTATAGATGCAAACAATTTAAACTTACTTCAGGCTCTTAAGTAGGCCACGTCTTAGATAAATTAGAAAACCCAACTCTCCTGTTGGCAGCCACATCTTTAACTTTCATTAAACTGCTCTACCCTCATCTCTAATGCTGTTTTTTTGTCCTTGATACTCCTGCTGGAAGGCTGTCGCAGCAACTCACAGCTGGTGGTTACGGTTAAATATAAGGAAGAAAAGTAAAACTTTTCCTCTCTAAAAATACATTTCTGAGTGTCAAGCTCAGTCTTATCTCTAGGAACAGTCTGAAGAGGTTGAGATGATTTTTGGGTCCTGGGTTTTTTCCAGAATCAATTCTTTTTGCTTCTTCCTAGTGTAATTAAAGAAATAAATCCCCCAGCAGCTCAGCTCCACATAGATCAGAGCTCTCCCCCCCCCCCAAAGAAAAGTGATGATCGTAGCTCTTTTATACTTAAACTATTTTATTTTCTGTACTTGTAGCTGCATCATCTGTCACAGAAGCAGAACGACAAAGAGAGAAAAGGTCAGTAAATTTTAAGCTGTCCCAGTTAGACTGGGGAAGAAGGATCAGGTACCTGAGGGAAAGCAGATAAATGGGGAAACGTCACCCTGCTTTCACCTTCCCACCCTGCTGGCTCAGACACCTCTCACTTCTGCAGCGCTCCCAAGAGATGTGGCAATCTGTAGCCACAAAGCTAGCAGTCCTGGCAGGGTCCCCTGGAAGTGGAACTCCAGTAAGGGCACCCTGTGTGGGGATGTGGGGGTGAGTGTGGTGGGTAACACGTCTCTGCTGGCCCTGCTTCTCAGGGAGGCAGCTTCTTCCTCCAAATGGTGGCTAGGGACCATCAGACTCGCTTTCTTCTTCTTTGTTGACTTGAGCCAGGATTCCAGCCAAGACCTCCAAAGGTGAAAGGCTAATATGCTTGCCTCCCTCCCTGCCACCGAGCTCCCTTTGCTTTGTGAAGGTGATGCCCTAACTTTGGGAAATCGCTCTGGCAACTTATAAATGATTAATTAAATTAGAAAGTCCTGCTTGGCACATGGAGATAACATGCTGGCTGCTGGGCTGTTTGCTCTGTGATATTCAGCAAACGGGCTGCAATGAAAGCTCAGTAAGATCCCAGACAAAAGGAGACGACAATCAACTGGAAAACTCACAGGATTCAATTATAGGCCAGAATTTGATCCCAGTAGGTTTGGTAGGGCTTCTGCCCCCAACCACTTGCCCCCCACAATCCTCCACCAGCAAAAATCCATCTCGCAAATAGGTTTCTCCAAGGTGGCAGGACAGCGTGCAGAGGTAGTAGGCTCATACAGGGTTTCTTGTTCACAGAAAGCCCTGAAGATATCACAGAAGAGTGTACAGATTACTTCTGGGTGAGGCCGTTATCCTGGAAGTGAAAGGAGCCGGGATGCTCTTGCTGCTGGGAAATACAGGCTGCAGAGAAGAGAGGGTTGGTTAAAGCCTATAAATAGTTCTCAGCTAATCAAATTGCTGGGGAGAGAAAAGGGGGAAATGGGTCCTTTTTAAAGCAGATGAGGCAAACATGCCTCCCAACATATTTTCTGCTCATAAAACTCAGTCTGGGTTTCTAGGTAACTAATGGAGAAACCCCAGGGAGAAGTTTCTAAGGGTTTCCCACACTAGCTAGATCTGAAGAACTGAATGGAAGTGCTGAACATCAACTGCATCTCCCACAGAGTGCAGCTTACACCGTCCCACCTCCCCCGAGGCTCACTCATGTATGAAGCAAACCTGAAAGCTGATGGGTCCTTCACATTGGGAGACCTTCTCTTGGGATCCAAATTTTACCAAGTGCAAGAGTAAGAAGCACCATTATCGTATAATCTAGTCTGATCTCTGGGTTATTTCTGCTAAAATCCCAGTTTGGCTATTTCCTATTGTAATGCTGGATTCTGCAACTGCCCATCCTCTTGCAGAGCCGTCTTAGATGCTCTTGAACAAGCCCTTAGATGGCTTGTTCACCTGCTAGATGGGGATTCAGAGCCTGATGGGCATTCATAGGGTACTGATCCTGCTCCAGATCTTATGGTTTCTTTATTTTGTTTTATTTCTAAGCAGTATTACTTTCTGGAGCTCAGATTCTCTCCTAGTTTCAGGCTCACTATGAGTTCTGCTTATGGCCCCGCTGTGCTTAGTTATAAGGTAGTGAGTCACATTATTATCAAAGGCACAGCAAGGTTCAGGTATTGGGATGGATTTTTTCCTTGCTGGCCATGCTTTTCTCACGAGACCAGGTTGGAGTGAGCAGCAGTCCTATTAAGAATGAATTTTTAGTATTTCTTCCTGACTTTTTAAGACAGTTTGGTTTACCCTAATTATTATTGCACTGGAAATAAGCATTTGACTCCCATCTAAGCCTTGATGTGAGCAGAAGCACTACAATGAAATCAGCTTTGATGACCATTTGGTTTAGATGAGGCTTTTTCGATACTGGCCCGTCTTTACTGGGATGCAGACCAATTAATCCAGTGAGGGAACGATAGCCTGGTACTTTGCTGCCATCCAAAATAGCTTAGGGTTCTTTCCAGTTGTAAAGTGAATCTCAACTCCAGGGAAGCCTCAACTGGCAAAGCAGGGAGCCCAGGTGGGTTAAATGCGCTAAAGCCGTTTTGTGCGGAAGGACAACATAATCTAGGTAACAAATAGTCACTGCTGTTAAAAAGCAGCTATAGAGAAAATAAACAGCCAGCTGATCATCCCTACTATATACGTGGGCCTCAGGATGGAGAAGGCGTGGATGCTTTTCCTGTTTGCAGCCGGTGCTAGGGGAAGCAGACAGGGATGCCGAAGGGACAACAGCAGGGAGATCACTTGCTGTTGTGACCGAATTTCGTATTACTCCTACACCTGTGCAGACTGGTGGCTGCGCACACTGAAAGGTGCAGGGCAGTGCCTTTATCCCTCCCCTCACGCTGAGGAGAGTGAGCTGCTGCTGTGGGTGGGAAGGACAAGTTTGGAGGAAGGAAATGGCATGTGGCTGCTTCCAGAGGGTCAGGCCCGCACAGGCAGGGTGGCTGAATACGTCTGCGATGAAATCTGGTGATAAGTACATTAAAAGAAGGTGTTGTTCTGCAGATGTAGGGGTCAGGTGCGACTGTCTGCAAAGCCTGAGAAATCTCAGGATTAATTAACACAGGCTGCCAATCTCTGCAAACACAAGCTGCTCTTGTGTTTGCAGAGTAGAAGGAGCTGTAAATGAAACACAACAAACTGTGCAGCTGAGAAGTGATGAGCAAAGGTTGTCTCATTAATCGAAGTCTGGAAAAATATTGTCTGGTGAGCTAGTTTCAGACCAATCTTGCCAGGCCTGGGACTAGCCAATTCGTAGTTCTGGCAGAGATGCTGGGCACTCCCACCAATTGCTCTTGCCTTTGCAATGTGCCATTTGCTGTAGCTGTTCTCCTGGGTTCTTGCTTCCAGGCACTTTGGTCTAAAAGATGGTTTCTGTTTCTCTTCTCTCTGCTCTGAGACAACTTCTTCTACTGTGCCAACCTGGCCTTTGTTGTACAGGGTCGTCTCAAAAAAGCTAGGAGTTTTCAGGATTGGTGCAGGTGACAGGCTTTCTCTGACCTGGCCCTTGCTGTGGTACACCTGCCTTGTCTCTGGACTCTCAACCCTTGGCATCCCTGAGCATCCCAGGCTTATGGTTTAGTACAATCCCAGATTTCTCTGTTTCCTAGTACCTGCTCCATACCCAGTTCTAGTTGGGCTCTAACCACGTCAGCTGCCTGTATCATTTCCAATCTGAAATGATAGTTTGAAGCCCATGTGAGCTGTGAATGCCTGTTCAGGCATTTAGCAGAGGCTGACTTGTGTTGCGAGGAGAGGACTGTATGTTCTGTACATCCCTCCTGCCCTCAAGCCATTGTTTTATCTTCAGATCTATTTTATTTCCCCCCACTAAACACTCTTTGGGAGGACAGATATAAATTAAAAGCAAATTATGCAACCTGATACCATCAGTCAACAGACACCTATCTCTGCCCACATACCCTGAATAAATGAAACCTCCCTCATATCCAGCTACAGACTATGGAAGAGCTGGGAGCAGGGCGGAGGTTTGAAGGTCAAAACACTCAGACACTGTATCCATCATGCATTCGGGTAGATTTTTAAATAGAGCTGCATCAAGCAACTGCCTTTCTCTTCGTGGTCGTGCTTGGAAACGCTGACAGTTTCAGGTGACAGCTATTGGATCAAAAAGCAGGAGCGATAGCATGAAATTCCCTTCGGAGGAAAGACGGATGATGCAAGTTTCTGTTCACTGGACTGATGCAGTCTGGGATCTGCTTCCCGTTACAGGGAATATTCTCTCCTGTAGCCTGTGCCGCAGGTGCACAGACCTCTGGAGAGTGCTGACACCACGTGAGGAGATCTGGATGACAGGGTGCAGGACATCCGTTCCTCCCTTATTGTGGAAAGTGGGTGTATGATGACATTTTTTTTTCTATTTTTTTTTCCCCATCGACTCCGGGTCCGTAGCTCTCCAGCTCGGCTCCAGCCATACTGGAAATCAGACTTGGCTGCATCTCGTTTCCAGCCACCTTTTGACCAGTGAGAGATGTGGTGTATCTGGATTCATCCAACACCGCATACTCCATCCGTCCGACCACCCCCTCATCCCGGCTGCAGTTCATCATTACCTGTGTAAATGCTGCTCCCTGTTAAGTTCCTCCTTGAAAAGCTTTAAAAGGCTCCAGACACTGAAACTAGACAGCTCGGGGTTGTGCCACAACCAGCTGGGTGCTGTTTATTGCCCCAAAAGGCTGTCCTTAACTGCAGGAGCTAGTGAGGCAGCACGGACCAAAGGGCTCAGTGCAGGCTCCTGTTCCATCGGAGGTGCCTGAGCGCAGCAGTAACTCTCTCCTGCTTTCTTCCACATGAGGATTTTTTGTGTCTCGGGATGAGATACAGGTCTGGCTGCTCACTGTGAGCTCTCAAAGGTTGCATGAGAGCCAACATCCCCCCTCATCCTTTCTGCCTGCCCTTTCCTTTCAGGCAGCATGGGGCTAACCCCACCCTGACACGAGGGGTGGTCCAGCCCTTGTCCCTAAAAGAGGTGCCACATCCTGTGCTTCTGTCCTGTTCTCTACAGAGCTGAAGAGTTGAATTTTCCCCTGAAACCCTCCTGTCCCTCTGGAAAAGGGTGAGGCCAGGCCTGTCCTGAAACTGAATGCTCTCCTGTGGTGGAAGGTGATGCAGCTGGGGGAGCTAGTAGAAAATGAGTGAGCTCAGGGGTTCAGCTTGAGAGTCCCGTGGAGCAGAGCATTCAAAACAGATTTCCTTGTGGCCAGGGACAGCCTTCTGCATGGTCTGCTCTCCATCAGACCCTGCTAAGCTTCTCTGATCCCAATTTAGTTGGTTGTGTGCTGAGAAGCTGTCTCTGTAGCATGTCACCATCTCTGGGGATGGTGTTCCCTTCCTCATGTTTGCTTCTGTGACCGTGCAGTAAGAGCAGGAGGATGTTTCTTCTGCTTGGTTCCAAGCTACTGTCTCCTTTATATGACTGCAGTGGCAGGGGAAATGCACAGTTTTTCTGTAAATCACCAAATTCTCTGCTCTTGGTGACATCCAGACAGCACTGCAGGGACTATCTGTGCAACTTTGAGGCACCCTCTGCCTAGAGCTCAAACAAACCTGTTGCGTTTCAGGTTGCTTGCATAACTTTTCCAATGACAAGCTCAGCCCACAGGTGGGGCTTGAAGGATATTGCTGCATTTCCCAAGAGCGCCCAGCTTTTGGAATGCCATTTCCTCAGGTATTTGGAGCTCTGGAAGCTGAACCCAGCCAGAAGATAGGTATCTTTAACTGTATTGCAAGGACTTCTTCTGGGAAAAGGCATCTGTATAATGGATTGTCAAAGGTGCATGAATGAAAGTGTTGAAAATCAGCTGAGGGGAGAAGCATATGGGGGAGGGTGTGTCTCTGGGTGTGCTGAAAGGAAATGTTATCTCCAAATTGCTCATTAAGAACCTCATTTTAATGTCCTGATTCAGCTCCTGTTTATTCCGGTGCAATTGGGAGCAGCTCCCCCAAAGGAAAGCCTGTGCCCAGCAATATGGCAGTACCAGCCAGTGGGGTTGGGGCAGGAGGAACTTGAAAGTAGAGCCAAGCCCTGCATCTTGAACTCATCCTTTTGGAGCACACAGCAGTTGTGACTCAACCCCGAGAGAAGCCCTTTTTGAGGGAATTTCTCTGTTGATATTGAGTATAAACCCCTTCTTGTTGACACTTTGGTCTATCTGGCTTTGACCATTGGTCAGCCCTGGGACTGCTGGTCTTGACATTCAGTCAAGATGTTGTCTTGACATCCCAAAGATGCTTTGGCAGGTTTTTGAGGCAGTCCGTGAGTAGTCATTCAAACACTGTTCACAACCCTCAGCTAATAAGCAAGTAGCAAAGCAGCTTTGAGAGCTGTGCTCTATTCCAGCAGCTCCCTTTGCCAGCTAGAAATTATGCTATTTTCCAATTTCATTATTACCTCTGTTTTTTATTATAGCATCATTAGAGTGAGAAAACTGGAAAGGAAGTGGGGATTGTATAATGCAGGAAATAGTGAATTAATACCTCTACCATATGATGTAACGGTGCAGAGCTGTGACAGTGTCAGGAAAATATAGAGCAAATAAAAATTGTGCTGGCTGATTGAGGATGAGACTTCTCCGCTTGCTCTGAGGAGAATTAACTTGCAAAAAGACTTATTTCTCAGAAGTGCAGGATCTGCATTTTTTTTTCCACATGCACGTGTGCTTCCTGGTGACTAAGGTCATCACAGTGATATGGAATATGGAAAAAAGGCAAAAAGCTTTTATGGTACATAGATGGGCTTTAGCTTATTGGCAGAAGAAAGCTGATTTATTGCCTGAGAAATGGTGTCAGGGCATTTTAAGAAAGGGGTTACGTACGATGATAACAAAGAATTGTCTATTCCTTACCGTGTGGGTTCTCCAGTGCTAAATCCTGAGAAGAGTGTATTAGCTCTTGAGCATTTATAACTACTGGCTTCAGTGGGCTGGGGTCTGAATGGGAAAGTGCAGCTCACGACAGCCAGGAATGTGGAGGGGTTTGTCTTTTTTATTATTATTTTTATTCTGAAAGAGTAGGCAGCACTAAATAATGAAAAACACCCTGTTTCTTTTATTTTCTTCTTTCTTTTTTTTTTTTTTCTTTTTTCTTTCCTGCCACTTTTCAAATGACATCTATGTTTTCAGGCTTGCTGGCCTTAACGCTGCCGCACACAAATCAGACAAACAGCCCGTTTTTGACCGTGCACCCTAAAATTCCTGCCAGAGCGTGGAAATCCCGCTGTCGCAATACACGGAAACGGCATTGCCTGCCGTTTCTGCCACTGCCCAGAGAAACCCAGCCACTTGTTAAACTTAAAGCCCCATTTTGTTTGCAGTCACACCGGCAAGTAATGAAACGCTGGTGCGTTATGGTTTTTATTTGGACACTCTCTTTGGAGAAGTGGAAGTGATCAGTCGGGGTGAGCAGCTCGGCAGCAGAGAAGGGTCTGCGTTCGCTGTGCGGTTGTCAGACCTCAACAAACGCGCTTTTAATATCGGCTTGTTACTCAGTTCGCTGGGTTGCAAATAGAGGCAGGTTTCAGGAACAACTTCTTATTTATATATCTTCTGATCATTCTGAGTGCCTGACAGCCCTGCAATAAAGATGCCTCTCGGCTGAGTTAATGTCTTCAAAGGAGCTTCAGGCAAGCTGGTGACGAAGGGGAAAACGCAAACATCGGCTGGAAAGCTTCAACGGGCAGGGAACTATGAATTTTCAAAGTGTAAAAATCCGGATTATACATTTCTAGAGCCTCTTGAAGCTCTTTGCAGCCTGTTGAGAGCAGAATGATCCCTGACTTCCTGCGAGGAGGCCAGCGCCGGGGTGGAGAGATGCGGCTGGAGCAGCTGGGAAAGGCCAGGAAGGATGCGGAGAGGCTGTCTGCAACACCTGAAGAATGTGAGGAGGAGGTGGAAGGGAGCCCGTCGCGCTGACCTGTCCTCAGTGAAGTCCCTGGAAAGGCAGCAGCTCTCAGGCACGTTCCTGCTGCGTCTAAAGAGATGAGCGCGGCAGGCGGGGACCACCCCCAGCAACGCTTTGAAGGTCCCAGAGTTATATAGGAAAATTATGGGATGTGAAATAAAATACTAGGCGATCGATGAAAAACATACATTTATTGAGATGTAACAGTCAATTGCATGGCTGTTAAACAGCTATAACCATGTATTAAATAATCAGTTCAGCTGGTATTTATTTAATATAATCGCAGCCTATTAAACCTGAATTAAGTACAGAGTTAAGTGTCTCTGGGACACACAGCTGAAACCGGTGCCAGGAACATTTTATGTTGCCTGAAACCCTTTGTGGAAAACTCCCAAAAACACAGGGTTTGCAAAGTTATCCCTCGCTTGACGGGAGAAACACAATGCGAGATTTCTAATTTTGACCTGAACTGGGGCAGAGTTGTCACAACTTTTACCTAGAGCGAGACTTAGTGTGGGCGCGTAACCTCAGTCGATCAAAAACACGCCGCTGCCTTTTTGAACAGCTCCTTTATAGGTTTGGTGTGGTTTGGTTTTGCTTTACTTTGCACATCTTTGCTCCCCTGATTGCCTGGTCCTTATGCAGTTATTCACACCAGCTCAAAGTGAGTCCAAAGTAAATGTAAAACGCCGGTAAATCAACACGGAGTTTGCTCTGACCCGGCTGGGCTCACAAATGGGAGATGGGAATAAGGAGCAACTCTCACTTTGGAAATGCGAGGTCAGAAGACCTGAGGGGATGTATAATCCTCAGCTCCCAACAACTTCTACCAGCTTTTGGAGGTTTGTGCCCTGGCTCACGGGCTGGGGCCACTGGTGTGGTTTGCTCACGGCGTGTTCAAGTGCTCCTCTAAAGGATACTGGTGCCAAACACCTTGGAGCAAGCACACGCTCGTTTGTACCTGGGATGAGACTCCTGTTTGTTCCTTGGGGAAACTGCTGCCTTTGATGTTCTGGGTTTGGGTCAAAGCGTTTCTATTTTTGCTTACTTTGTTCCTCTTCTTTCTCCCTTTTAGTGACAAGTGAAACCAAGCAAAGACTCTGGTCTTTCAAAATAAATATCCAGACTGAATGCCACACAAACGGCATACGGTGTGCGTTATAGATTTATGTTCATGTGAGCTTGCAAAGGAAAGCTGCTGAAGCCTGGGCAGACCCTCACACATTAGCCCTCGATGCCAGGGCTGGCATGTGGTATTTTACCGGGCTTTGTGCCTTTCCCTGGCTTCCTGAGCCCACATGTCATTCCTCTCTTCCTGGGGCGCAGGAGCTGATGGTGATTTGTTCTCCCCATCAGAGATGACTCCCCGGATAGTGGCAAATACAAGTGGAGAGGAGGTGAGTGAACCGAGGTGGGGTGTGATACTACCTCCCAAAGTCTCTCCCGTCTTGCAGGGAGAGCAGAATCGAGCCGGGATTGCACTAACGGGGCATATCCCAGTTTCCTGTGGAACCTGAATGCCTCTGTGTAATGAATGCTGCTGCCGCAATCCCGGATCCCCTCCCTCCAGCTAATTAGCCCGTGTTTAGCACTCAGACAAAACCCTGCTGCACCTGCACTGCTTTGGGAAGCACAATGCTGGGACAGCCAACAAAGCGGCATGGCAGGGACCCCAGTGCACTGAAAGCCCTGCCATCCCTTGCAAGCAGTACTTTGAAAAAGGATGATAGAAAAGGGAGGGGGGAGGAAAAAAAAAAGGAGGAGGAGATTCACTCACTTGGACTTTTTCACTATTGGAGAGAATGGATGAAAGCCCCACAAAAGCAGCTTAATAAAGAGGAGAGGGAGAACAAGGCGAGAGGGGAAGCGCAGGGCAGGCTGAAAGGAAGGAGGGCTTTCCAGGTTGTATTGTCCCCTTCGCCCTCCAGAGAGCCTTAGTCAACGCCTCAAAAGCCGTCGATGACATCAAGTTGATTGGTTTTGCAGCCACTGTTAAAAGTAGCGGCTGGAGAATCGATGTGGCCATCTTCCACGCAGGACCCACTTGTTAGGAGGACAAAACGAGCCTCATTCATGGGCACTACAAAGAGGCGCGCTCTGCTTTGATGTGGTGATGGATGGCCCCTTCACCTGTTTCTTCCCTTGGAAGGAACTGTGCGGTGCATTTTCGCCCAGCTCCCCTCCCTGGCCAACTTCTCCCTAGAAATCGCTGCAGTTCAGCAATAGGTGAAACTATTTCTTTTTAAAAAAAATACCAACACATTTGTAATGAGAAGAATATACATAATACTCTATCTCACATCCAAGAAGGGTAGACATATTCGTCTCTGCTCAATGCACATCTGGAAGGAGACCTTATGTAGAGTTTGTGTTATTTTATGGCCATATTGGATGACAATTTGGCTTGCTTTTTGGACGTGCCTTTTAGAAGATGTTGCTGCTTTGCCATAAATAGGGGTTGTGTCTCAGATGTGCCACGGGAGCAGGATTCAGGCTCCCGTGCTGACTGCTCTGCAGTGGATGTAGGAGAGAGCAAAGCGGGGTGCATTGCTCACGGTCACCCGCAAGGCGACCTGAATTGCTACGATTGCTTGTGTGATAGATAACTAACCTCTGCCAGAGGAGGGGAACCACAGATGGGACAGCTAAATGACTTTCCTGAGATTGCTGGAAGAATAAATATTGAGGATGGCTATGGATCTCAGGAGATTCTTATTTCCAGGCCAATGTGATCATAACTTTAGTCATCCTTTCTTATTATTATTAGTCCAGGATGGAAAAAGTGGAGCCCATGAAGCCCAGTTAGGATCACAGATCTGTTGTGTGAGGTGCTGTCTTTCTCCTTGCCTCAGATAGCATTCCCTGGTTCAGAGTTTGGTGCAAAACTCCTGACAGGGATTTTTATCAGAGTGGGTCTGTCTGCTGTGAATGAGCTCTCTGACTTAATGATTCACCTTTGCTTGTGCTTAGGAGGTCTGGGACCCCCCAAGCACATCCACATCACCTTCACAGCATCCCCAGGAACACCAAGGCATCCTAGACAGAGGTGGGTTGTCTGTGACTGACAAGTCACAGGGTGGTGCCTGTGTTAGTGGGATGTCTGGCATCCAGGACTTCAGGACCAATGGTTAATTAGGAGATTGCTCATAAAAGCAGTAGTAACAGTCATTACAAGCTTCAGGCATAACGTTGTAGATACCGAAACATGAGCAGAATACATTCAGGCTTAAATAGGAGAGTGGTCAGAAGGTCAGTCCCAACAAGAATCCCTAGGAGTCTAATATGCTGGACATAAATTAGTATTATCAGTTCAAACACCTTGAAAATTGGAAGTAAATTACTTCAGACATTTAAGACAGATGGTATTGATGCACCAGGCAGCGCCTCATTTCTCAGGGCAGTGCTGGTTCCTCCCTCTCCCCTGTGCTGGACCGTGGCAGTGAGATGGTGGGACTATTGCTCGATGCTCATGCGAATTCCCTGAATTTCCTGGAACAGCAGATGAGAGGAGAGGGAAAAAAGGGATTTGCATCTGGGAACGGATGATTTTTCTGGAAGTACTGCTGCAGTTTCATCCAGAACACAAGCAGCAGAGAGAAAAACTAGTTCACTAACACAGTCTCCTGCTGTGTCCTCCCCCAGTGATATAAATATGGCTGGAAAATGTCTGTACTGTTTATTACTTTGAAGTCAAATGTGCACCGGTTATTTTCAGAAACATGGGAGAAGAAATGCTTTCTGGCTGGCTCTAAGCTGCTAGGTCATCTGACAAATTTCCCTTTCCCCGTCCCCCTGCTTTTATATACATATGGAAATACAGCCATGGATATTTTAATGTATATATTAAAACTAGACCAAATGTTGGTGTGCTGTTTGGAGATGCGTGGCACAGAAATAAATCACTGAGGAGAGCAAGGAAGGAGCTTGTGCTGCTCCCTGGCAGTTTTGATTTGCTCGGGGCTGCACAGCCGAGCAAGACCCAGCTCCTGAAGGAACAGGCAGGCAGGTGGATGCAGATCAAACCCTATGGGCAGAAAAACCATCTACCATTTTCCTGTGGGTCTGACAGGGGATTTAAAATGTGTTTAGGGAGTAGCTGGAGGGGGTTCAGCTGACTGCTGACAGCTTCAAGCAGGGAGAGGGCTCATGGTGAGGAGAGGGGGGAGAATGGCTGGTTTTTCCATTCCCCAGGGCTTCGTGGTTGAACAGGGGCTGGAGCCTTGGGGGACCCTGCAGAAGAAGCTGCTACAGAAGTGGTGGAGGAGAGAACATAAGGGACAACTGGGCCAGCTTCCTGCCTCACCCAGCTGCATGAAAGTGTCCCAGGACATCAGCTCCAAACAGTCAATCAAGACTTCAAAGAAACTACAAGGTTAAAGAATATTATTGAGCTCTTTTTTTCCTGCATGTCAGGTTGCTATTATTTGTTTTCTGACCCTTATGATTAGATAAAATGAAAAAAAAAGACCTTGAAAAAGGTGACTTAAGTCGACCCAAGCCCATGAAAAGTGGAGGTGCTGTTCTCACAAACAATGAGGTAGCAGATCTAGCACACAGCAGAAGACACCCAGGGACTGATTTCCCACCTGCTGCCTCCAAAAGCAAGCTAGTTCTGCATGGGAGCCCCCCGTGCTTTCCAAATCTCTGCCTTTTCCTCAGAAAGCTGGTGTTGTCCTGTCTGTGACACGGGGACGAGGTTAATTGCATAGCTCAAATGCTAGAACGGCTATGTGCAAAGCTCCCTGAGAACATGGCCTGCTCATTACACTCATTATCATTATCCGTGCCTTTCCAGACACGCGATGGATGGACAACCACATGGCCTCGAGAGGATTTTGTGTACAGACCTGTGCCCTGATAAAGAAGAGAGCTGTAATGGGCAGGGGGAGGGCAGGGCCTGGGGTTGTCTTAATTGAGTGTTAATGGGTCCCAACTGGGAGACAGGCTCAGCTGGGTGCCAATTACCCTAATTGATAAGAAGCTCTGATTGGATCCTTGGAGGAAGCAAGTTCCTAACTCGTCTTACTAAAGGGAGGCTGGAAAAGAAAATAGCTGTTGCCTAAAAGGGGCAAGGTTTTGGTTGTTGATTTTTATTTATTTATTTATTTGTTTATTTATTTATTGGGTGGGGCTGTTCTTGTGATTTGGAAATTAGTTGTGAAGCAAGTGGAAAGGCTAGAAAACAAAACTAAAAGAGCTGTGTGTGGCAGAAATGAAGATGCAGGGGAGCAAACAAAAAATACTTGGAAGACAATTTTGCAGAGTGGGTAGGAGAAGGGAATCTCACTTGGGCTTCCTGATGCGTTTCTGCTTGTTCAACTACTTGTAAGGAAAAACTAGAGCTGCTTCTGCTGTGGCACATCCCTAGCAAGCGAGGGGGGCTGGGAGGGTGATGAGTGGAAGCTCCAGGCTGTGGGGATGGGGGTGTTGTGGCTGTGGCTCCCTCCTTGCTTGCTTGCAGCTGCAAGATGCAGAGCTGTCTGGTCAGCTTGTAGGGGCTGGTGTATGCTGGAAGGTGGGTTCCCCAGAGACCTGCAGTAAGATATGGCTCATCCATACAATAGGATGAGGATGGCTATTTGAGCTTGGGATAGCTCTGTAGTCAGTGCTGTGTGAAGTATGTCAGCGCTGCATCAAGAAGTGGGGTCAGGGAGAGCAGGTTCTTTTTTCCTTTGTGTCTCTGTGCTGGCAGTACTGATGTGAATGACAGGTTTTGATTTAAAGTAAGATGGTTTCCTTCCTCCTGAGATTTAGGAATTACAGCTCTTGCACAGTTGAAGTAGATGAGTCTAAAAGAAGTGGGACCTTCTGGTTGTCCTTAGGTCTGTCAGAGTTAACAGCTTGCAAGTAAGAAGGAAACTGAGGCACAGAGAGGTCACACACCAAATGCATTCCAGCAAGTCTAAATTAGCTCCATTCTGACAGATAAATCAAGACAAACCACAAAAGCACATCTGCTGGTGGAGGCTCTTTGCTGTTTATTTTGCTTTTGTTTTGCTGAAAAAATCCAAGAAATTTTTCCTTTTCTTGCCAAATTAATCCGTGGCCCTGACTCCCTCTTGAGAGATGGTATCTTTGGTGTGTCAGTCAGAGCCCTTATATCCTTCCCCCAAAGGGTTTTCCTTTCCTGTAGGAGGAAGGAGTGCAGCAGGCGTTGTGCAGCCTTTCTGCAGTGCCAGGCACTGGTAATAACCTCATTAGAGGGTCTCCTCTTCCTCTCCTTTTTTTCTCTCTAGGACCATAAAGCACTTGCAGATGTGAAGGCAGCTTCCAAGCATGGCTCACCTGCTCTTTGCAGTGCTTGGTCTTGATGCAGCTCCAGGGAGCTCTTTAGAAAGCCCTTGTAAAAGTATCAAAGGGATGACTGGATGTTTTTGTTAAGGTGGATATATCGCCTCTGATTCGGTTTTCTGGCCCGGGCTTTGTTGCACTGTTAAAGCTTTATTCTTCTACGAGTAGCTAGGGTACCTGGGCAGACCAAAGGTCTGGTTTGCTCAGCACCCTGCCTCTGAGACTCCACTTTCCTACTCATTAGTACCAGTTTTGAGCATTGGACCAGTCAGTGATACCTCTGATCTGGATCAGCTGTTAGCACGTATAGGACGTGCACTGTTTTCACCCTTGTATGCTGGGGAAGTAGCCATGTAGGAAGTCAGATGTGATTTAATGCAACATAGAATGCATCATAGACACCTGATTTGTCAGAAATAATCTGCTAGTGTTCTTAGAGTTGGGAATTTATTTTTTTTTACTGGTCTGGTACTCTAACACCTGTGGTTTTTTTTTAACATTTATTTGAGCTATAACTGGGCAACAAATGTTGCATTTAATGCATTTTTTTGAGTCACAGCCTTAGATGGTCAATATTAGTTGCCTTTGGAAAGAGGATCAGAAGGGGGCAAGTAGAGTGATTCACCTCATACTAATATCTCTGCTGATCTTAAAGAAACAAGACTGGCCATAACCATATGAATTTTATCTGCCTCTGCCGGTGAAAAAGCAAAAGTACAACAGACATCAAGGAAACCAGCACAGTCTCAGCCCTGAGTGAGCACTGCTGACTTATCAGCTTTTAAATTGCTGACAAATGACAAGCTCCTGTAATGATCCAGTTCAGAGGGTACCTTCTTGGAGAAACACAGGGATGCTCCTGGCAGGGTCATTACTGGAAGTCGTTAATCACTGATTTGATATTCAAAGCTGATGGCGAAGTCAAAGCAGGTCAGCATGCTAATGGCCATCAGCGGTGGCAACGACCAATTTCCACAGAATTATTGTCAGTGCAGGCAGCAATAAGCTTCTCAGAAAAAGCAATCTTTTATTTTTAAATGGGAGCCAGAATGGGGTGGGCTGTAGGGGCAGAATGAACCGCTGCCTGACAGGAGGCAGATTTGCTTCTAATTGGGAGAGGCAAGCAGTCAGGAGAGATGCAGCTGTAACTCCAGGAGCAAGCAACATTTCCCAGCTGAGACCATCTGCTGTCATTTTCAACTGAGAAATTAAACGAGGTAATGCTTCTGGGTAGTGTGAGGGAGCTGGTGTTCATCGTGGGTGAGCATCGGTTGGGGGGTGGTTTGTCCCAGGGCCCAGGAGAGTTGCCCTTCCTCAACTGCCTGCTCCAGGCTGGGAGCTGGGCAGAGCTGTGTGCTGCACAGTTTGGTGGTGGAAACCAAAGCCTAGGAGCTCTTAAGTCATTGCTGAACCTTTGTATGAGAACACAATGTCTAGAAAGATGGCAAAATGCCCTCTTGTATCCAGTGCTGCTGTTTTCTGACAGCCCTAACGGCACCCCAGGAACAATGGTAGCAGGTGTTTTCCTCCAGTCCCACATGGTGGTACGGAGGTACCATCTGGAGCATAACTGGTGTAAACTGTTGGTTTGCCAATGTAGACAACTTACTGTGGATGAGAAGTGGGAGGAGTGATTCTCAACAGGAGCCGGAAGTGGTGCTGCCCAGTTATGGCTCAAAATGGTGAGGGGCTCTTCAGTCTGCAATTATTCCTGCATTTATGGCTGAGGAGCTGCCATGCAAAATGGGAACAAAAAGACTGTCCCTGCCCTATAAATCTCCTGATCCAACTCCATCCTGTTATCTCAAACATTTTTCTTTGGGAAAGAAAGATTCTATCATCATGTTAGGGATTACTCAGTACTCTGAATTATTGACTTGGGGTATGTGAATCTGAGACATCTTGAAATTATTTCTCTACAAAAGCATATGTGGTGTGAGAGCAATACCTCTGGAAATAGAGAGAGCAGGACAACAAGCACTATTTGGTCACAGTGACCTTTGCTAAAGGCAGGTTTCCATCTGGGGATGAGGCAGGAGCTTCATCACCCTTCACTTCTCTGCCCCTGTGCTCGAGTGGCCTTTAGCTTGGTGCAAGTCTTGCTGGAATGGACACACATGTACTAGGAATTGGACTTGAGACCAGCAATTAATTTCACATAATACCTTTGTTGTCCCTGACTTGGACCAGATTTGAACTGGTGACCTGGAGATGAAAGTCACCATAGTCCCTTAATAGTCCCCTGAGGCAGGCAGGCAGCCTTCTTGCTGGCTGTGCTAAAAATCCATAGCCAGGCTATTTTCCTGCCTCCCCTCAGATTTAACCCTCTCCCACCCCCGCTTCCTTCTCCCCACCTCCTCCACTTCTCCATTGCCTGCTGGGCATGACCAGGATAAAAGGAAGAGCAATGAGAGCCATATGCGAAGCCTTTTAACCCCTCTGCAATGGCCTGTGGTGAGTTTGGTCCATTCATACTTCATTGGATGCTCATGTGGTCTTTACCCTGCTCTAGTCCCCTGCTTCTCTCCCTGTGTGGTGGCAATGGTTGGTGGGAAGACCTGGAATGCGAAATCCCAGCATCTGTGGTGCTGCAAGTCTGAGTGCAAACACAAGGCATTACCCTTTCCCATAAGGCTGTCTTCAATCCTGTTCCTAATGTAGAGTAGGAAAACCCCTCTGGCTTTGCATCTTTCAGACAAGATGCAAGATCATCCATTTTCCTGTTCTCCATGTTGCTGAGCCATAAAACCTGGAACTCCAGAAGCTGGTGTAATACTGACATGCCTTCAGGTGGGGAGGTAAATTGAACATGGGTTTTACTCTTTTCTGAGCCAAAAGGTTTACAGCTGGAGCTATCTTGACTCGAGGACCTTCAGAAATAGTGCTTGAAATGTATTTCTAAAAGGGGATTAGCCAGGTCTGAACACAGCAGGCAGGGAATACCTGTTTGCATGTCTCTTACCTTGACTTGTCTTTGGCCAGTCTTCTTGCCTCCTCTTGGTGTCCCGGAGCTCCTTGTCTGACCCTGACTTTGAAGGGGGAAGGCGGGAGAGTGATGCCTTAGCTGAAACCTGGGTTGGGTAAGGACTGAACAGAGACTTGTCCCTTCTGATGGCCATGCAATTATTCTTGTGGAGTATCCATAGCGGTCATCTTGTTCCCAGCAATGTCCAGGCCTCCTCTGGGATGAGAAGTAGTCCCTCTGCACTGGTGAGAGGTCATGCTTTCACTTGAGGCAGAGGTGCCCTGTTTTGAGCTGCATCCTCACCAGTGGGAGCTGGACCTGCTTAGTGCCAAGTTTTGTAGCTGTGGTTGCATGGTGAGGAGGTGGGGTTCTCTGAGGTCTGTTTTATGCAACCTAAAATCCATGTGAGAGGAAGGAAAAGTGAACTACATCCTAGGAAAATATCATACTTTGGTGCTTCCCAGGAAGTGTCTTGCTGTGGTCTGGCGAACACCAAGAAGTGACAGGCGTGCTTTGGCAGCAGAAGGCGGCAGTAAGGTTTGTGCTGCAGAAAACTCCCACCCTGGAATGCGAAAGGATTTTTATGGGCACTAATAAATTAAACCTCATGTGTTGACTCTAAAAATGCAGTGGTAATGAACCAGCCTGAATTTACAGATAAGGGGAGCAAAGCACAGAGTAATGTGATCATTTCTCTGAGGCTGCAGGACCATCCAGCAGTATGGGTGGGGTGATATCTAGGAGCCCATCTCTCCTGTACAACAGCCTTTCCTTCGGGATTTAGCTGTTCCCTGCAACATACCCAAATATTCTCTTCCAAAAATCTTCCCTCTGATTTTCATCTAGCAAAGCATGTTGTACTTGTTTGTTGTCTTTGACAGGTTCCTCAGAAAACCAGAATTATTGTCATTGGCCTGGCATACTCTATCCAGAGGAATGCCTCTCTGCTGGGGAAAAAAAAAAGTTCTGGAAATTAAATAAAAAAAGGGCAGACAACTCCATATGCCCCCCCTCTGTCTTTTCTCCAGAGCTGTGGTTGCTCAGCAATCCCCTCTGAGGGCTGGCTGCCAGATCAGTGACATGAGTTGGTTAGGAGGGGGAACACGTTTCTGCAGGTCCCATGCTGAGGAGTGTGCAGGCAGGCGGGAGCTCTGCAAGGCCTTCCACATCTCCCCACCAGCTGATGTGGAAACAGGAGAGGCACCCTTTCCCCAGCTAATAATTTTTCTTTTCCCTCTGTCCTCTCCCTCTTTCGCAGATGCCTTAAAGGACCTTAAAAAGTTTCTTGCATGTGGGCTCGTGGCCCTGCTGAGGCAGAAGCTGCCTGCAGGCAGAATAACCCTCTCTTGGATGGCTGGATGAAGACATCACTCATCAAGCATCAGCCCTCTCCAGGTAACAAATCTCCTGTTCCTGTTTTGCAGGAATGTCTGCAGTCACACGCTCACACCTGAGGCTGTCAGTCTTCAAAGCCCCTTCTGCCCCACAACCCCTGCTCTCCTGGGGTGACCTCCTCCAGCTCTGCAGGAGGAGGAGAAGTAATAATACACACATCCCAGTTTAGGGGTTGGCCCCATGCAGCCTGAATGGGCTCCAGTCTCAGCCAAGCACCTCCTGGCTGTTGGGGTGGTGAGGAAATCTTAGTGCAGGGCTAAGGGGAAGGGAACAAACTTTTTCCATGATAGAAGGGATTTTTGAGGATCTGGCACTGCACTCCTCTTAAGCTGCAAGACTCTTTTTCTTGCCTCTTCCCATCCACCCAACCTGGCTGCTCTACCTGGCACCCATTGCTACCTGTGCCTTCCAGTCTCCCCTAATATATATATATATAATAATGGTATGAATAATAACTATTGCTTTACACTTTTTTCTCTTCCCCCTCCCCCCCCCCCCCCGGGGGTCACAAAGTGAAATGGGAGAGCACAAGAAAGGATTTACGTGAATGTGAAGGACACTAGTTCAAGAGGTTGGTCCTGGTCAGTGAATTAGTGTCCCTTGGTGTCTTGCCACAGGGAGGTGATGAGATGACATCTCGGTCATCCTGCTGTCATGCAGGAGAAAAAAGGTTATTGAGCTGCAGGAGTGAGGGCTGGCAGTCCTGAGAGACCATGCCTGCTGTATGTTGCATGACAACAGGAGATGGGGCTAGTTATGATGACCATGTGGCTGTTTAGACGCAGGTTTGGGGTTTAGGTTTGTGTCCAGGGAATTTTGGTTAGATCCCATCCAGGGATCAGGCAAGAAGATCATATTCCCCTTGTGTAACAATATCAAGTGCAGTAACACAGAGTATGTTTTTGCCTTAGAAATTGTGTTGCAGTAGATTAGATGATTGACTTGTTAAGCTTTCTGGGTCTCAGTAGGGTTTTCACTTTGCCTGCTGTCAAAAGCCACTTTTTTCTTCTTTTTTGAGTACTGCATCTGCTTTGTGTGCTGTGCTGTACATGGGGAATAGGAGCTTTGAAGCGCTATTGTGTTTTTTTGCTGGAGAAGCATCTCCTTGGAAAAACAGGAAATATTTCTGCAGTCGTTGCCTTGTGTCCCAAAGCATGAGTCGCCTCTAGCACATGGGAAAGGTGCTGAAAATAGCAGCATGCAGACCTTGGGGGTGGAGGGGGTTAAAAAAAGTAAATGGACACATGGTAGGCACCGGGAGAGAGGGAGTGATGGAGCCCTTCCAGGGAAAACAACACTCTGTTATGGGTCATGGAGTAAACACAGATGTCTTGAATTGTAAGTAGCCAGAGGAAGCAGAGCTGAGCCTTCGTGTGGTTTGCAGGAGAGGGTTTGCCTTCTGGGCAGGACTGCTGGAGTATTGGCCACCATGTTGAGACAGCAAAGCCTGACTTGGAAATTAGCTCTGGGGGTGGCATGGAAGCCCTGTGTGGGATTGTCCAATTGTTCTGGCCCCTCAGCTGTCCAGGAGTAGGTCCCAGGTTGGCTTTCACCCTGCAGTCTGGGACCTCTCTGTCTCTGAGCTCACTGCACAGAGAATTGCTTTGATTTTTGGCTTGAACTTTTGATACGGGTGGGGAATTTATGGCACAGAAAAGAAAAGCCAAGCAAGTCATGTCTCATGCGTGGTTTTATCAGAGTGAAGTTTCAAAGCCTGATCTCCTGTATATCACTTGGAAATCCCACCATTGCTCAAGGTCTCAAGCTTTGAGAAAGGACCCTTCAAATAAATCAAACTCATTGTGGGTGAGAATTGGCAATGTGTCCTGAGAGGGGAACAGAGGAACTATCCTTCCCAGACAAACGTTGGTCCTGCTGCTGGGCTAACCTCTGCTCCAGGAAAAGTTGCCTGGAGAAGTTGTGGATACTGCATCCCTGGAAGTGTTTAAGACCAGGCTGGATGAGGCTTGGAACAACCTGCTCTAGTGAGAGGTGTCCCTGCCCATGGCAGGGGGGTTGGAACTTGATGATCTTTGAGGTTCCTTCCAACTCTAACCATTCTATGATTCTATAAAAATTGTTTATATTACTTACGGAAAATAAAATAAAGTCAATGATGATTTACAAAATAACAATGAAGCAGTGACAAGTAGATGACTGACTTATTTGTTTGTGGGTGAACAGTTGTTGGGGGAGCACTGTGATGGGGTATGTAAGTGCATCACCACCCTCCTGTGCTCCTGTGAGCTCCTGGCTCTGTGGGCTTGGTCAGCTGAAGACTGTCCCACCAGCACTTTTCATGAGTTCTTGGCTCATATTGCTCCCATCCTTTGTAGTAACTGAAAAAAGAAGGGAAAATATAGCTTGAAAAATAAAGGTGAGAGATATTACAAGGATATCATCCTTTTGTTAAGCAGGTGCTGGGACATCTCTTGGCGAGGTTTCCTTTTGAAGCTGAATTTGACTGTATTATGGAAGGGAAACAGGAGGTGCAGCTGCAAAAGTGCTGTGCAATGAGACACGGAGCAGCTCAGCTCACTGCAGGGAAAAGGGACCTGGATTCTGACCTCACCCAGGCTGCTGGCAGTTGCAGGAGGAATAAAAAGTAAATCTGGGCTTATTGCCATGAATAATATGATGTCTTTACATCCTGACCTAATTGTATTAATTCTTCATGGCAAATATCATATGGAAGTGGCTGATTAGTACCTAGCAATGAGAGTGGTGTTGGCCATCTGGTGTGCTTGGAAGAAAAAAAAAAAATAATCAAGGTGAAATAAAACTGAAAAACATAAGTCTTTCAAATAATGAATTAGCTGGATTCATTAAATTTCAGTTCAGATTTGTCTCCGCTGACACTTGCGTGTGGGCAGCGGCTGGACGGCTGTGTCTGGGAGGCAAGTGTCTGATGGTGCAGTGACCTGTGGTTATTCTGCCAGCGAGACTCTGTAAGAAACAACGGTGTCAGCTCTGCTGTACCTGACCTACCGTCAGGTTTTCCCTTGTCCTGGGCAACCCTGCATTAAGTTTCTGTGAGCCCTTACCCGGGGAGTACAGCTTGTTTATAGGCAAAATTAAAGTCAACCTCTCTTTCCTTCCGTGAGTTAAAGCAGACAGGGAGAGGGATCTTTCTCTTATGTCTTCCCTAAGCTTGGAAAAAGCATCTGAGCCTGGTCTGGCAAGGTGGTCATATAAATCCTTTCTGCTCACATCTGGCTGCACAATGACAGGCAGCTCAGAGACAAAAGACCTGTCTGTGCTTTTGCTCTTGTTGATTCTTATTATTTATTTATTTGTTCTCCCCCGCAGTCCTGAGAGGTGGTGGTGTGAGAGAATGGCACTGCATCAACCTGAGGAACACCACAGCTTTTTTCTTGGGGTTTGGCAGCAAAGATCTTCCATGAGATCTACCAAGGCTGAAGGTCCTCTTCTGGATCATCCACACTCACTTAGATTTGGCTTCAGATGCTGCAATACTTTTGTACTTTGAGACTCTTTCTGAAGAATGTTACTTGGTTTTGGTTTGTTTTTTTTTTTTTTTTTTTTTAATTTGTTGTTGCTGTAAGTAGCCAGGAGGAAGCCCAGCTTGGTTTGGAAAACAGGGTGGGAAGCTTGAAATGAGTACTAGAGGGCTCCAGGGGGATGACAAAGTGGCTGGGTTCCTTGGATGGGTGGGGAGAGAGCGGTCAGGGAACCTGGGTTTGAGTCAGTGGTTTCCATCTGCGTAAGGGTTGGCCAGAGGTGAGCTTGAGCTTGCTTGTCAGCCAGATGTCCTTGCTGGACTGGCCACTCATGAAAGACCTGGGTGTGCCAAAAGTTTGCTGTGCTCTGCAGCCCCTCCTCCTGGAAGGTTTTGGGGTGAGGTTTCATTTCTTTTTGCTCCCAGGGACTTTCCTGCACTTCGCCTGTGTGGGCTGGAAACAAGTGAGTTTTTTGGATGGTAGGGCACCGGAATGGGTGGTGGGAAGGGGATGAGACCTTTTGGCTGAGACTGTAGAGACCATGTCTGTATGCTTACACCCTTAAAGCCTGGCTAATCCTATGCTAAAGAATAATCAGCGATAGAACAAGAGGGAATGGCTTCAAGCTGCAACAGGGTAGGTTTAGGCTGAATATTGGAAAAGAATATTTCACAGAAAGAGTGGTCACACACTGGAATAGGCTGCCCAGGGAGGTGGTTGAGTCACCATCCCTGAATGTGTTTAAGAGTCATTTAGATGTGGTGTTGGGGGATATGGTACAGGGGAGAACTTCATTAAGTAGAGCTGATGGTTGGACTTGATCCCAAGGGTCTTTTCCAACCTGAATGGTTCTATAAATATCTGAATCAAGGAGGTATTGAAGACAACTTCAAGGACAGTAAAATGATAAATTTCTCAAGCAATTGAAGCATTTGAGGAGCTCATAGAGCTTCACTTAAACAGAATACGCTGTTACAGACTAGGTTTAGGTTCAAGTGTACAGACTTACTCCTGTGGTTCTGACTGTGGATCAGATGACACATCCCCTGCATTGGGAGGCTGCGATGCTTGTGCATTGGTCTGAAATTTTAGTGCTGCTGTTATGCTGCTAAGAAAGGAATAGGCCAAAGCAGACAGACCGTGAGGGCTGGTCCCTGCTTTTTGGAGGGGGTCATTTGTGGGTGCTTATACTTGTGAGACATCAAAAGGGATGACTTGGGGCAGTCAAATGATGTTTTACCAAAGAAGTCACTGTAATAAGCATTATGAAGAATCACTAAAAGTTGTTGTTGAGTTACAAGAGGAGACAAATATTTAGGGAAATATCTTTCCTCCCTTCCCCTGGCTCAGCTTCAGTCCCATCTCTCTTCCCCTTTCCCTAGTCTCACCATCCTGGATCTTTGGAGCAGGACTCCCCTGACTGGCTGCAGTTTTGAGGTGCAATGGGTTGTTTTCCATGGGCTTAAGAGTGGTTGGGAAGAGGCGATGTTTGGGCTGGGGTGGTTCACAGCCTTCCCCCCCCACAGGACACCCTCTAGCCCCAAACCCTGCTGTTTATGCTGGATGGAGCATCATGCATGAGCACCATTTTCTGCTGCAGACTCAAAGAGATGTCTCTGTAAGAAAAATGCTCTTCTAACAAAGAAACAGGATGTTCAGAGAGAAGCAGAAACATAAAGTTACACACTGAGCAAGAGCAGTGCTGTGAACCTGCATGAGAGCCCTGATCACTCGGTCCCAGGCTGTGGGGAGGAACCGAGTGCATTTGTCTTTATTCTCCAGTTATGATGTGCCTAAGAAACCCTGGCTTTGCTTTTAATTTAAGCCTGCCCTTCTTCCCCCCTCCCCAGTAATTAATGATCAACATCATAATCCAGCCTGATGGCTTGACAGATGAGGAGTGCTCTATAAGCATGGCCCTTTAAACAGGTTCCTTATTAAGTGTACTTGCTGGGTAAACAAGCTGGGGGAGAGCAATATATTTCCCAAACACTCCAGAGTTGCCAAAGCTGTGGGCCAAAGTGTGTGTCTGTTCGGAGCCATGAGAGTGAGTGTCATTTGTCACCAGATTTACTGACAGATGCTCTTAATTGTCCACGCCTTTCTCTGAAGGATGAATCATGGTCGTTTGGGGAGAGCAGCAAGGGTTTTTCTGACTTGGGTTTCAGAATAACTGTAAGCAGTAGATGTATATGCTTATGGCAAAAAAAGCCCTTAATTTGTGATCTTCATGGAGAATTCAGATTCCTAGAACACAACAAGCATCTCATATCCCATATTGATGGTTGGACTTAGAATCATAGAATCGTTTAGGTTGGAAGAGACCCTTGGGATCATTAAGTCCAACCATCAGCCCTACTCTACAAGTTCTCCCCTATACCAGATCCCTCAACACCACATCTAATCTACTCTTAAACACAGTCAGGGATGGTGACTCCACCACCTCCCTGGGCAGCTGATTCCACCGATTGACCACTCTTTCTGTGAAAAACTTTTTCCTAATGTCCAGCCTAACCCTACCCTGCTGCAGTTTGCAGCCATTCCCTCTTGTTCTATCACTAATTGCCCGTGAGAAGAGACCAGCACCAATATCTCCACAGTGCCCTTTCAAGCAGTTGTAGAGAGTGATGAGGTCTCCCCTCAGCCTCCTCTTCCTCAAACTAAACAACCCCAACTCCCTCAATTGATCCTCATAAGCCTTATTCTCCAGGCCTCTCACCAG
>VZTM01036423.1:137614-161852 GCA_013400555.1 Jacana jacana
TTGGGATTGTCCTTCCAGCCAGTTCTCAATCCGGCAGATCGTACGCTCATCCAGGCCATGAGCAGCCAGTTTTTCTATGAGAATGTGGTGGGGGACGGTGTCAAATGCTTTTCTAAGATCCAGATATATTATATCCACTGTCTTCCCCCCCATCCAACAATCAGGTCATCACTTGATGATCTTAAAGGTATGTTCCAACTTAAAACATTTTTATGATTCTATTTAAGTGGGTGCTGGAGGATGTAGTGATTTGAAATGTAAAATTAGATTCTCAGTAGAATCAACAGCAAACGTTTGACATGGTTCACATAGGTTTCATGGTTGGACTAGATGATCTGACCACTTCCAACCTAAGTTATTCTGTGATCCAACCTGATGGTATTGTGGGATGAAGGCTTATGTGCTGTGGGCTGTGACTGTCCAAACATCCTCCCATCTTCCCAGTCCTTCTCTACCTTGACTAGATGGAGCCTTTCCCTGTGTATTCATTTCCCTTAGCATTATAATGATGAATTTCAGACTCCTACTGTAGGTATTAAGCTGGTTCCAGAGAAGTGTTTCATGTCTGTGGCTGCTGATGGCTGCAGTGAGCTGGGGTGTGGTGACCCCAGCATGAGTCTCTCTTGGACTGCAGGTTTTGTTCTTCTCTAAGGTGTGGGACTGCTGCTGAAAATTGTGCTGTTGAGTGCTGAAAGGTGTCTGTCAGGCTGTGAGAAGCCAGGAGTTGGACTGAGGCTTTCCTATTTATTTTACTTAAAGATGCAGACAGCAGTCAGGCAGGAACCACTTTTGATCATTCACAAAATCTGGCTGGGTTTTGTACCAGTGACCTGCAGGTCAAAGGCTCTGTGCCCTCTGCAGTCTCTAGAGAATCAAGTCTATTTTTGTCCACAAACTGCAGGTACAGCCTGGCTTTCAGCCACTGCTCGCTTTTGAAGGGTAGTATGCAGCTTCTGAATGTCCCCTCATTGTCACACTTGGGCTTTTCACTCCATATTTTCATTTTGCAAGGCTAACAAAGTGGGATGGCAACCAGCAAGCCAGGCAAATTGTGATGGGCCAGAGCAAGGCTCCTTCATCCCTCACCTTCTTGCCAAATTGTTGTGGCTGGGGTAAAGCTCTACTTAATGGTAGATCTGATCAGCTCACTGTATCCTGCAGCCTATCTTGAAGATCATCTCATGAAATACATACTGCTGGTCCTCACCATAACCTGCCAACCTGTTTCTTATGTAGCTTCTATATGTGAACCTCTTATTTCATGCCCTGGGGAAGCATCTTTGTGATAACATGCCCACAGGTGAATAGTAAGTTGAGGCCAAACTGGTATGTTATTCCATTTATTTGGAAGGAGGGTGTGATGTAAGGAGCAGTTAGGTGTTGTCTCCACATGGCTGTTTTCAGTGACAGCACTAAGGACAAGCACTTTGCTCTGGGATCACTCCATTTCCCAGAGAAGTGATTCTCCCTATATTTCTCCTATGGGCTCCCGATGTTTGTTCATTACTAATCTAAAAATAAACAGCATCTTGCTTGAAAGCAAGCCTTTGCCAGCTGATTATGGGAAACCTAAAATATACTGAACTTGGATTCATCAGGGCTTGATAAGGTTTGATCCTTTTATAACTAGTATGTGTATGACTGATTGCTTTGTAAATAATATCATGTGATTAATATGACACATAAATTATAATTAATAACATTCCATGGGGGGAGAAGAGTGAATTCAGTCAGACACCTTTCCCACCCCATCCCCATCTAAAACAACATGTCCGTGGCAATAAAGCAAGTGTTAAAAGTACACCTGGCACGGCACAGCATATAATAAATGTTACAAAGTGACTCACAAATAAAAAAACAAACTTCCATTGAAAAAAAAATAATATTAAGATAGTCAGCAAGTGACATCAGCTGCAACTGACAGCCCTGTGCAAACTTTCATTTATGTGCAAGCAATTTGCTGAGCATCGATGGTATCTGTGATGAGGTAAAACCAGCCTGGTGTGCTGTGGGAAGGTCCATGTAAATGGTAACAGGGCCAGCGCTTGCTAACTTGATTTAGGGCTTCACTGAACTATGGATTGTCCCTGCAACTGCTGGGCCTCCGGGGAACTGGAATGGTTTCTGCTACCTGCATTTTTCCACGCATTCGCTACAGCTGTGACCAAGGCGGAGATAACTCCCACCTCCAGGAATCGGCAGACTAGGCAAATATAGAATTGCATTTGTTTGATTAAAAAAAAAACCCAGACCCACCCAAAATACCTTATACCGACCTTCATGTATGTTTGTTCACTTGTTCCAATGTTAGCAGGATCTGAACATATTGTTTTCAAAATACTCTTGTTCCTCTCCAGCGGTTTTACTGCTTCCAAATACGTTCTGTGCCCCAGCTCAGCAGTAGGTAGTTATTTAAAACAATACAGTTCTCCTCTGTGCAGTGCTTTCTCAGAGGTCTTGGCTGTTCAGACTTTAACTAGGCTTTTGCATGCAAATTTAATGTGTCATTGTGGCATACTTAGCAATAATTAATCGAGAAGGGTTACTTGTAAATTAGTACTGGGGACAGATTTGTGGACCCAACCCCAGCGGTGTTTTTCCTTTAAACGCTGGAGCTGATGACAGGTTTGATGTGAGAGTGTCAAGTGCCATTTGCTAGCCAGGAGTATTTATATTTTGGATGTGTGTGGTGGGAGAGGTTTTTGTTGGGGTTTGGTTTCCCTGCACCCCCCTCACTTTTTTCTGTTCCCAAATTTTGCAGCTGTGCTTTGATTTACACCAAGCAGACAAAGTTGCAAGTTTTACAGTGTTCCAGTTCCTTCCCTCGTTAGAAACCAGAATGGCAATTCCAGCAACCCCCCCGGGGAAAGGGGCTGTGATATTTTACCTACAACATGAAGGCAGCTGGACTTATGAAATCTTGGCTCAGATAGGGTGAATATAGATGTATCTGCTACAGCGTGAAGCTTTTCTCTGTTAAACATCACAGAAGGCTGTAAATACTTGCGGGGTGCAAAAGCCAGCTCTTTTGCTGCCGGAAAAGCTGACTCCTTAGTAGTTGCAGCCCTTTTCTGAAAGCACAATGTCAAATATTTGGGAATATTTTGTAAAATAAATAACTAAATCGGAAAGCTGCAAATTCTCTCTTAAAAGCTTGGAGGGGAGGGAAGCCCTCCTGCTTGTTACAGAAAGGAATCGGGGATAAACCTCCCCTGAAACAGCTGGGGCTGATCCCCGTCGGGGTCAGGATGCAGGACCAGATGGTCAGATCTCCTTTGACAATTCTATTTTTTTATTTATATGAAAACACACTTTTAGCTGGGGCTGGGGCGGGGGCCCGGGGGGAAGTCACCAATTCTGCTGTGAACAGACATAACGAAAGTGAGGAAACTTCTCTATTCAGAGAAGGTCGCTGGCTGTCGTATCCCTGGGAACATCAAACAAGGGGCAAGCAGATCAAGGAGGGAAAGCTTTAGCTCTTTTTTTTTTTTTTTGGCTTTCAGGGACCAGCAGAAATACGGAGAAAAATTGCTGGTGGTGGATGCATCGACCTGTTTTCATTATAACTTCAGTGTTTCTTTCAGCCGAAAGAGAAGATATGATATGTCTTGATTAAATGAAATGTCATCTGAGTGTTGAATTAATTACGTAGAACATGGGCAAGGGCTTGGTATTATATTAATTTGGCTGCTCTGGAGAAAACATCAATAGGCTGTTTGCAAATGATAACTTTATACTCTGTTGTTTTCTATGTAGGGATATTCTAGCCCTTTGCAAGCAGTGACGTATTAAGCTTGGTAGAGGTAGGAAAACATTAAAATTTCTCTTTTGTACAAGGTTGAGTAGCACTAAGAAAACTTTCGGGCTTTTTCTCTGCAGTTCAAAGGCAATGGGAGTTTGATATGCAAAGGTGTGTAGGACTGGACCCTAAATAAACCATTAAAAGCCTTTCTGGTGCCTCAGTCTTACCGAATTATACAGGACTGGTGGAAAAGCTGGTAAGGGAAGACCAGGTTTCCATGATTTTCAGTACTGAAGTTCTTCAGTTTTAAGTTGTTCCCTGCCTGGTGGTTCATTAATAACCAGCCACAGCCAGGGTTTGGCAAAGATCAGGATAATTTTTACAAGCCCAGGTTGACTCAACTTGAGTTGTCACATACTGCTTTCTGGGAAAAGGCAATTATAACTCAGGAGGTTCTGATTTGGAAAGTATTTTGGCAGGTACGTTCTTTTAAAATGTAGTTATGCATACTAAAGCAGTAGTGAAGATGAGGTGATGGGAAAGGTGAATCAAAGCGAAAGTCTGGTTGAGTGGGGTCACTGTTTTATTTCAGAGATGTGCTAAAAGGAAATTTGAAGATATTCCCTGGAGGTGACACCACATTTAATAGGTCATACAGGACTTGAGGAAGGGCTGAATTTGACTGCTGAAACTTTGTAAGCGTTCTTGAAACCTGCCTTTTTGAAAGACCGCATGGGCAGAGCTATAATGATTAATCTACCCACAGCATCTCAGCCCTGGTTTGGGTTCTATTAGGGGCATGGCAGGGTAATTGTGTGGGTTCACTGCCTGCTGAAGCCTTCACCTCCTCCTAAAGATGGCCAAGGCAGATTCTGTTGTGTATTGAAGTGCAGAGCCCTCCCCAGCCAGGTAGTGTATATAAATAGCAGGGATCATTACTGGCAATTGTTGTGTGAGATTTTATAGTGCAGGCGTAGTTTTATGGTTATGGTTTATTTTTACAGTTCATTGGATCGTGGCCCCCAATTTACTTCATGGCTCTCCAATGTCAACAATTATCAGGCAGCCGCTAATTGGGGCTGGATCAGGATCAGCAACCTATCACTGAAAATCTCCCCGGGTGACATTTCTGACACCCCCGAAATCAATGGCAACAAGCCGGGTGACACTGAGAAAGCCAGAAACTTCCCTGCTCCCCCTTGCCCGTCCCCGATGACAGGTCTGTGGAACACAGAACGAATCCTGATTTCCATCCTGATAAAAGCTAATGAAGCATGGAGAAGCGCCATTATGTCAGAAGCAGTTTTTGCATTAGTGGCTGGATGCAAGGGAGGAGGGATCAGAGGGGGTATTTTTTGTGTGTTAGCGGTTGTAAAACCGAGTGGGATAGTGTTCTGGAGGATTCAGCCTGTGGATAATGATGAGATAAGGGAAGAAGGAAGAATTATGGCATCATTAGCAGGAATGGAAAATAATTAATAAAAGCATTAACTTTTTTGACAACTTAAATTTCAAATTCCTAGAAAAGTAGCAAAGATTTGAAAAGAAAATGTAGGCTTGCCATATAGATTTTTGGTTCCAGAAAAAAAACCAACAAAACTTTCATGTGTGATTTTTGGTCTCAAAACCTTTTTAAGCTGTTAGGTAAATTCAGTTACTCTATCCAAATTCAACACGGCAAAATACTAAACAGTGGTGTTCCCCACCTGCTCTGATAGTGACAGATACCAACATGTGCTGTGTGGCCCTTGATGTCCCTGTTGCCACCTTTCCCATGGCTCTCAGAAGGCAGAGCCTGCAAACCTCGTGACAGCTGTAGTGTAGGAGGGGCAGGAGTTTGGTGCATCCAACCTGTCCCTTCTGCGGGCTTAGATGGCAGATCATGGTAATCTTTCTGAGCTGTGCAAACAATTGACAGATGTGCACTCAGGACAATTTACAAATGTGGATTTGATAGATTTTTAAAAATCTAACCTGCTCTTGGTGGTGTTTCTCTGAGAAGCCACTAACTCTATCGGGTTCTTCTTGTCTGCCGTGCAGAGAGGTTGCAAACACCCCAGAACTGATTCCCCCAGACCTATATTTCACCTTCCTTTTGATTGCTCTGTCATTTTAAGACTTTAGATAATAGGCCATTATTCTCAGAATTGCTATTATATTTTATTAATAGAATGGGGGAACATTTATTGTCACAAACTCTGAAAGATTTGCACTTGGAGCACTCACAGCTCTTGAAAAGGGCAATTCATTTAGCTGCCTTGTTTGATGGATGTAGACTCATATCTTCCTCCCTGCTTTTCCAGGTCCTACCAGTGGTTGCAGCCTATGGGGCCAGGTCCCCTTCAGTGTTGGAGGCGAGACCAGCAGTTTGGTCTCCTGGTCTCCAAGCATTGTCTGGAGCTGATCCTTCACCAGCTGCAGTGGTGGGTTGTAGTGGTGGAGGCTGGAGCCCAGAAGATCTGAGTTTTCCTCTTGCATCTGAGTGTGTGGGTGTGTGTACACGTACATACAGCCAGAACAAGTCTGTTCCTGTTTGGGAGATCAGTGTCAAAAGTATATTTTGTAAGAGCTGGCCAGGCTCCTGTTTCCACATTACTAACCAAAAGCAGTTAGCTGGGGTTTTTTTTGGGGGGGGCTCTGCTTTTCCAAATCAGTTCATGGCTCTGTCTCTTCCTTTGGAGTAGGGAAGGAAAGGACATGTCCCAGAGCCTTTTTTTATGAAACGCCTCTCCGTGAAGGTTCCTTAACAGTTTGTTTCAGTTTGGTGGGGCTGGGTATGACAGTGTGGGCAACTTGTGACTACAGCAGTAAGAGAAGGAAAACCTGTCCTGGGGGATGGGGACCAACTAGCATAAAGTTTTCTGCTCCCCGGATGCTTACAAGAAAGGAGCAAGTACGGACATGTTGGATCAAGCTGTGTCTTTCCCTTTGTCTCTACAAATCTACCTTCTCCAAAGCTCCAGATGCTTAGAGCAAGGAGGGGTTTTTTACCCCAAGGTGCCTGAACACCTGAGGCTGAAATTCCAGTTCTCACTTCTGCCTTCCCTTCACTGTGGTGGGTGTCTCCTTCATTCATTATCCTTGGTGGGGGCTAAGCTACTAATTGGAGTGTCCTGCAAGTGCCTATAATTTTGTTCAGCAAAAAGCATCATCTTGAGGGTATTTTAAACATCATTATACAGTTGGAGATGGGGAAAGCGTGTTGGATGTAAGTGGCTTTGTGAACCCCTCGGTGGCTGCAGGCATGTCAGTGGCTGGCCTGCCTCTGCTAGTGGGAGGAAGAGGAGGGGGGGAGGAAGGAAGGAGAGTATGGCTTGCTCCAGTCGGTGCATTAACCCATCCTCCTGCCTCTTGAGTTGTAGCATCTGGAGTGTGTGTGTGTGCGGGGAATGGGGTGGAGGAAAACAGCAAGAGGTGGCCCTCAGGGGAAATAAGACACCTGTGTGGGAATCAGCTTTTAGTTACTGGCCGTTGCCTGACTGTTGGTTTTGTGTTGTTTTTTTTTTCTCCTTTGACACATTTTTCTCCAGCTCCTTTTTCTGTCAGACCCAGAAAAAATGGTATTTAATTTGCAGATAGAGCCCACAGCTGGAATAAATGTACGCATACTTGCACCTTTGATGGGCTTTAGGTATTTGTCTGGGGGAGCAAAAGTGCTTCCATATTCATGGATAAGTGTTGTGCATTTTATGCAAAGGAGGAATATAAATTCATAGCTACCTATTACAGAAGTAGCAACTGGTCTTATTAGACTTGCTTTTATCCTAACTCATCTATTGTAGTGACCAAAGTGCTGTTTTGTGGTCTGAAAGAGGATGGCCTGTGACAGCTGGAGCACAGGAGGGCTCAATGAATCCCTCATGGGCAAGCCTGGATGGTGGTGGGTGCTGGAAAATAACTGTCCTGGCAGGCAGCCTGTGCATGGAGCTACTGGGCATCCTGCCTTTAGCATTAATGCAAAGACCTCACCGTCATAAACCAACATTGACAAATTGATATTCTGCATGGAAAGGTTTGAAGATGATCTTTCCTGGAAGAAATGCTCCCAAATATTCTTATTGATGGAGTTGGAAATAGAAATGGGAATTATTGACTCCCTGTTCAATCTGTAACCAACAGATTCAACTGTAGAAAGAAATCAATTGGGAAGTCAGTGGGTGCTTTATGATATTTTAGTGGTTAATTTCCAACGTTTCTAGTCATACCCTTTCAAATCTCAAGCTTCAAAAAATCCTTGGTTGGGTAAAAGCAGTATGATCTGGTTTTCAAAGCTGCTGAGAAACGAAAAGAGGGATGAGAAAATGAGAACAGGGACGCTGGATGTCCAAATATGTACTCAGGAGCCCACGTTTAAGAACCCGGGTTCGCACGCTTTGCTTCTGCTATACGCACCTTTAAAAAGCAGAAAACAACAGCCATGTTACTCCCTACTTATCATTAATCCAAACAATTTGAAGATAGTTCATTTTGTTATAAACCAGTCAGTTAATTCTGTTTGTTAATTCATTTTGTTGCAAATTATCAGGCTGTGGAAATTTTCTGTACCTTAACACCATAAATCTTGCTTTGATACTGCGTTTTTCTGAGTAACCCACAGTTAGCAGCAGGCAGATTTGTTAATAATTTCCTTTTGGATTTTTTTTGTTCTCATTAAGTCCAGCTCTCACGCAGCTTCTTCTGTCTCTTTGCTGCCCACAGAATCTTTAAGGTCCTGTCAGTTCTGGGGATGGGGCTCACAAGGTCTTTGGGGAGAGCTGCTTTGCATCCTGAACTCAGGAGCAAGTGTTGCAGGTCCCAATTTGCAAACAAGGAACTGCTGACACTAATTATTTTTGTTGTTTATTTATCTCTTGATAATTACTGCAATCCAATTAAAATCATTGTTCCTTGCAGGTGGCATACTCCTTCATTTGAATTTCAGGAGACATAAACAACAGCAGCTTGTGGAAAAGATCCTTCTGTGATGGGAAAATTCATTTATGGTTCAAAAATGAAAGGGGGAGGGGGGGAGAGAAAAAATGTAGATGACAAGCCTCTAGCATTGAAGCTTTAAGAAGGTAAATATTCTAAACTTTCTAAGAAGGCTTATGTCATGACTCAATTTTAATGGTATGGATGAATGAGGTCTTGAACTACCAAGAATTTCTGAGAAAATTCTCAAGAGAAAGCACATCTATGCATGCTGGGACAAAATGTGTTTTAGAAAAAAATACAGTTTAAAAAAAAATAATAAAAAAAATCACCATCATCTTTCAAGTGGTTTCTGAGAAAATTATCTTTAAGTGACTGGGGAAAATTGGCATGGTGATTTAAAGTCGGACTGGAAAGTCACACACTACATGTGGGTCCTAGCGGTGAAATTAGGAGTAACGTATACGCTGAGCTATGAGACAGATATTGCTTTAATGAAAGGCATAATGGTGACATTGCATGAACTTAATATTTAGCCAGTGACGCTTACACTTCGCAAGAGCCCAGGGGAGGCAATTAGGAGGGCTGTGGAAGGAGGGAATAATTTTACCTGTCACGTTTCTAAGTGGGCAGCTCTCTGTATGTGTGTGCGTGTGTTTGCATATTTGTATGTCTATGAAAGATCCAGAAACTAATGAAATGGAGAGGCTTGGCGGGGACTGTCAGGCCTGTTGGTTAGAGGTGGGGAAGGAGCTATTTCCAAACCCACAAGATTTATTTGTGGAACTGGTGGGTAGGTGGGGGGTGAAGTTAGCAGACTTTAGCCTTCAGGGCTTTCATCTGCTTTAAATTCAGTTGAAAAAAAGCTGCTAATTGTAACAGCAGGCAGGTAAGTTACCCATGTGCATCTTACAGATGACTTCATTATATTTTTAATTAAAATTTGTTTTCTGATTATTTATTTTTCCTCATTTCTCAGAATGTGGCTGGGGAGTGGTAGGTGGAGGAGGCTCCAAATTCGGCCCTTGCTGCTCAGGGGTCTCTGAATGGCATGGTTCTGCCCAGAGTTAACCTGGCAAACTGGAGCTTTCCTTCTGGGCTGGAAAATTAAATGATGCTAAGCTGGTGCAAAGAGCTGTGCAGAAATGGCCCTCGCTCTGGGAGGTGGCAAACGCCAGAAGTGCAGTGCAACACATGCTCCTGCACTTGCAGGAAGGTTTGGCTGAAGTCTGATTTCAACTTTGTGGTCACTTTCATCTCTTTTTTTTTTGAGAGATGTAGATCTGCAGTATTTCGCACCCAAGGCAATTAAAGCTGATGAGGGACAAGAAGGGCACAGAGCACCAAAATGCCACATCCAAAAAGTCCTTTCAGTGTCAAGGTTTTAGTGGTTTTCCATTTTCCCTGAGATGTTCTTGGTAACTTTTTTGTTCATTTGTCTTTTTCTCCCCAAACAAACCTTTTGCCCCATCTCAATGCTCACTCTAAGTTCCATTCTGTGGAACAGGGTGTTGGGTACAACATCATAGATATAACTGAGACTTCCTCATCACCATGCAGCTGCCTGCACCCAACTGGCCTGGACCATCTGAGGTCCCTGCTGGACCTGCTGGCTGATGCAGCTGAGGCCAACCCCTACCATAGGTGCTGGGAGGGATTTCAAAGTAGGGGCCAAATATCTCAGGAAACTGGCTCTGGTGCTGTGAGGCAAATAGCAGTGATGTGTCCAGGTATCATTGCTTCTTCTCATCACTGACTGAGGTACTTGCCCTGCCTTTGCCAGAAGTTATTGGTCAATATCTGTTGGTAGCAGGAATACATGGATCAACTGTTGCAGCAGAGCAAACTCTTCATCAGACAGTGCTTTGAGCTAAAACAAAAATGATGACTTTAAACATTACTGTGACTCTGAGGCACTTGTTTTAGGGGGAATATGTATGAACTAGAGCTTAAAGACTTGGCTTGAGCCAAGGGCAGAGAACACACCTCACTCTAGCCTGAGGAATGCTTTTGGTACCATTGTCGCTGGGACCAAGGTACCTTTCCTGAAAATGGAAAGATTTCACTGAAGTCCAACTGCTGTAGGAACAGCAGCTTCTCTCTTGATCATGGTTTTGTTTTAAAACCCGTTACTAGTCCAGCAATGAGGAGAAAACCCAAAGCTTATGATTTAACATGACTCAACATTAGATTTAACGTGACCTTTTCCATTCCAAAGCTCATTTAAATGAGCTTTGTAATGGAAAAAGTCACGTTAAATCTAAACCAACTTCACAATCTTGTCTGTGTGGGTCGTGACTTCTTAAAAGATGCTGCACTTACCAGTTGTGTTACCAGTGCTCAGCACTTAATCTGCGTGTAGAAAGGTGATGGTGGGGAGGGGTTTGTGGTGTTATTTTTCCGAGGGCCTGGTAGTTTCGCTATCTAATTTGGGAAGCAGGACTATCTCTGACTGCCTCTTATCACCCTTTCAGCGAGGCAGATAGCAGCCAGCGCGTTACTCACTGTTACCCTGTGGGTATCTGGTTTCTGAGTATGTGTTATAAAACGTGGCAGCCAAAACGGCCAAACCTCTCAGCACCCGGCACGGGGGAGGTGGCTGTAGCCCCACAGGGAAAGAGTTGGATGGACGTGTCCTTGTCACCTGCTCTGCTCTGTTGTCACTCAATGAGTCACTTCTCCTGGGAATTAAAGGGTGAGGAGGGGTAAACCGTAAATTCCTTAATGTATGTTACTGTTGCCAGTACTGCAAGAATAAGGGCAACTTTATTAGAGCTAAAGAAGAAAAAAAACAGTCCCTGTCTATCTCTTGCTGTCTGCTCCCCAGCAGCTGGTTGTGAGGCACCAGGAAGGGGTTTAACATCTTAGGAGGAGCACTTTGCAGCTTTGTCTTCCACCCAGAGTTTCAACATGCTTAGCTTATGTGTGCAGTTTTTATTCCTGTTTCACAGGTGGAAAATAGAGCCACGCAGTTCAGAGGTGCCAACAGCTCCTTGCTGAAAAACCAGCATCACCCTGGCTGTGGGTGTCAGTGGTACAAGGAGCCTGGATCATGCTGCACTCATCCGGATTTACCTCTTAGGATGCTCCTGTGCGCTGGAGCACTTTGGTGGTGGGTCTGGACAGGCAGCAAATCCTCCCACCCTTGGGAGCTCTCCCTGTTTGGTACTGGAGAAAGCTGTGGGGTGTTGCTCTCAGTGTTCTTCCAGTGTGAAAAGTTTTCAGAAGTTTTCAGAAGATGGGCTGAAGCTTTCCCTGAAGTTTTGGAGAATGTACTCGGCTCCTTTCCAGTAAACTCCCATTTGCTCTCACTGGGGGCATGGGAGAAGGAAAGGATGGTGTGGGAAGTGTTTTCCATTTCCTACAAATGTGATAGAGAGGATTTAGGATTGCACAGGGCTCTGATACCTGCAATACCATGGTGCTGGATGCCTTTAAAACAAGGTTCATGTTTTAGCCTGTGCAGATGAAGAAACATCAACAGAGATTACACTTATATTTTTTTGCTAGTGGCAGAAATGTTTGTTTGTAGACAGTCTTCTGACAGGAAACAAAGGAACCACCACCCCTCAACCACCCCAAAATCATTTAGCAAGTTCATCTCTTCTGACGGATCCTATGGATCTTCAGACCTATTGGCTTGTGGGTGCTCGTTCTGTGTAACAGTTAAAATGGATATTGTGGAGGCTGGGTAAAGCTGTGGAGCTGGGTTGGTAGGAGGAAGGTGCAGGTTGCACTTTTTCATCATGATGTGATGTGTGCCAGACTGACTGGTGGTACTGAGAAGCACCTGGGGCTTCGTCTGATCACACTTAAATCTGTCCCAGGGCAAACTGGCCTATGAGGCAGGAACCCACTGGTTTGCATGTATGTGTGTAGTGGGGAGTAGAGACAGAAAGGAAGTGACAGTGAGTCACAGCAGTCAGGAAGGATCAAAGATTGGCAATTTTTGACACGGGGTAAGTGATGCTGAACTCTTTCTAGTCTGATTCCATAAAGCTTTTTAACTTCTGAATCCTTACTGCTGAGTTATAGTTCAGACATTCAGGGTTTTATGGCTTTTTGGAGATTCTCTTCTGTGTGTGACCATAGTCTCAAGCAAATAGCAAGGCACCCCAGACTGTTGGATGCTGTGTGTTGAATGTTGAATGTGGTGTTAATCTTGCAAGCTTTTTCGTTGTTTGCCTCCCTCGCTGACCGTGAGGGGAATTAATGGGAAACCTTCCTGAGAAAGCAGGAAACCTAAAGTCGCCAGGGGTGTAATATCTCCTTTCCCATTTTGATTTGTGGAAGCTGAATCCAAGTTGCTCCACACTCTTCTGAAGAGACTCTTCACCTTCCCATGCTGCTTTTGAGGAAGCTGTTCCTGGGCTCTCCTCTGTCACCACCCCACCTAAACCATTCACTTACCTTCTCGCCAAATGCTGAAAGGTTCCTCTTTGCTTCCCAGTACATGGACTGTTGTGACTATGAATCCGTGACTATTGGTTGTAGATATGAATGTGCTGTTTTGTTTTGAGCCTCCTTTGGATTATTTTTGGTTTGCATATTTGGGCTTGACATAAAACCCAGCGGAGAGGCTCTCATTTAGCCAAGGCCATTTCTGCATTCGCTGCAGATGAGCATGGTGCTCCAGGGAACCAGTTTTATTCCAAGCATTGCCAGTGATTCATTTCTGGATGCTGTCTGTGTGATTCCCTCTGGGCCTCAGTTTCCTGTTCTGTAAAATGGAGATAATACCCTTTTATGGCACGGGGTTGCTTTGAAGCCTTCACAAAATACTCTGATGTGTTTGGATGAAAGTTTCTATAAAGCAGATTTTAAAAAGCATGCAGCTCTCATTGAGGGACTTGTGTGAAGTGATCAGGATCCCAGAATTACTCCCCAGGATGAATGTGTCTGTGTCGGACCCTCAGACAATGCCGAACACTGAAACAATATTCGTGTAACTTTTCTAAAAGCATCCACTGTTGGTGCCCATGGCAGGGTTTGCTGCTATTCATTCTTTTTTGTTTATTTTATGTAAATCCTTTTTCCTTCTCATTGAAAACACAAACAAAAAAAGGGGATGACAAAAAAAAAAAAAAAAGAATTTTGCCCTGTAAGCCCCATAAAATTGATTCATCCTGAAGAAGTTTTTAAATCGCCAACCCTCTGCTTGTCTGTCTAATTTTAAAAGAAACTCTCCTCTTTCTTCTGACTGTGGTATTATGGGGGGGAAAAAAACCCTGCAAAAGCAGAAATGAAAGCGGTGCAGAATTTTTGTCTCCTCTCTTTTCTCACTCCGGTGCCTTTATGTGTGTTCTCCGGCCTCCCCCTCCTCCATCACCCTCCCTCCTGCTCTGCCTCAGTTCCCATTGAAATGTCAAATGCAGCAGTTGTCTGCAAGTGAAAGAGGGGCTCCCTGGTGGGAACAGCCTGCCCTTCTAACCTGAAGGCCTCGGCTGTTCTCTTCTCCCCTTTTTGGTGTTTCCCATCCCACTTTCTCAGCAGATGTTGTGTGGGGCAGCACAGGCTGTAAAGGAATGAGTTTCTTTTCACCTGGCCATGTGAATGGGCTGGCACAGAAATGCTGGCTTATTCTCTCAGACTCTGGCAAGAGCTTACACAGAATGAGATTGTTTCTGAGAGCTGTCTTTTTTCCTTTCTTTTTTTTTTTNTCTTTTTTTTTTTTTTTTTTTTTTTTTTTAAGACGAAGATGGTGGGGGGGGAAAGGCTGAGAGACGCTGGCTGTATTTTAAGCTTCCTCCTTGGGTGCCAAAGGGGTCCGTAGAGTTTTGTTGCTGCTACTTTTGTTCCTTTTATAGTTTCAATTCAAGCCCCAGGCTTTCAGCTCCCCTTTGTCTTAGCCCTGCTTTTCCCAAGGAGTTGACATGAGAATCGTTTCAGTAAGATGGTGGAGGTTCATCCAGGAGCATTGCCCCGGTTTAGTCCAGGGCTGCAGTTTTTCACTTTTTCAATGACTGGGTGGTGGAAGTTTGCAAGAGAGTGACACTTCACATGCTTCTGCAGGGAAAATATTTGGTTTCAAAAGAGTTCTGTCTGAAAATATGTGACAATGTGGTGCAAAAATGCTCAAACTCTATCCTAACACTGAGTTTTGGCACGTGCTATTTGAGAAAGGAGGGGCACATTAGAAATGGAAGAAACCAAGGGTGCTTGAGTTTTTACTCTTACTCCCTATTTTGGCTTGCTGAATACCTGACTTAATGTGGCTGGTTGTCCCCTGTAGCCTGCTGATTCTCCCTCATCAAGACCTTGGGCATCTAGGGTTGGCCAACCACAGCGAACCAGAGAGGTACTGGAAAGAAATATTCCCCTCCCACGTGCAGATGTCTTCTCTTGGCACCTCCAGAGCAATGTCACTTTATGAAGCCCACTTTTGGCCATGTCCCTGTGCCCTGAGCCCAGCTCATTATATTGAGACTTGATCTCTATTCAAGAACAAATGATGTACCTGGGGCCGTGGATTGTTTGATCCCCGATGAGAGAAATGCACATGCTGCTGATCCTGAAAAATGGAGCTGTCGTTCACTGATTTAATGAGTAAATAATGAGCTATTCTGAAATACTGTAGGGTTATTATGCCAGTGGTTCTCTTTGGGTATTTATACACATTTTAACTCCAGTTGTTTTTTTGTTGTGTGTTTGTGTGGTTTTTTTAAAAATCTGAAGTTTATTTTTGCAGTGGTGCTTGGAAAGCTGTAAATGATCCACAAGGAATTAACAGACAAAAGTCCCTGGCTCTGCTCCACCCTATTGAAGCTGATGGCAAAACTCCCATTGACTTCAGTGGAAGTAACAACTAAGGCCTGTGAGAGTAAACAATAAATCAGTTCTATAATCAGAATATCTTTCTAAGTCCTGCCCTGGCTGCTTTACGTGACTGAGGTGTGAGGTGCTCATATGATGATGAAAGGCATAAACAAATCACGGGCATCTTCTCAGCTGAAATACAGAATCGTGAAGGTGACATTTCTAAATTTGAAAGCTCTGGGTAGACTTCACCTTTTCAAAATATTTTGGAAACTTTAAATTCTCTTAACAAGAATACAGGCAATGTGTCTGAGAGGTTGAACTGACTCTCCATCCAGCAAGAGTATGAAAACATTTTCCCTTTCCTGTTTGTAAAAAGCATAGTTTTTATAGATGTGGGACTGGAAGAGCCAGTAAACTGCACCTCCTGCCTGAACAAGTGGACGTGTCACAAATCTCATTCAAAAACTAACCAGGTTCACCTCCAGCCAGAACTCCTGCACGTGTGATGCTTGTGGTTGGAAGTTTGCAGAAGCATTTTCCTCTGTGTCTGTTCTGGCACATCTACCAGTGTTAAAATTATTCCCTTAAATAAATGGATGGTAAAAATAACTCAGACATATAGTCTGTATTCAACCTGTTTTGCTAGCAGTCTGCAGATGATTTTTGAAGGAAACAAATGCCATTATCTTACATTTTACACACGAGAACCCAAGGCTCTATGGCACAGCCAAATATGCAAGGGTAGAGTTCACCTCTCTCCTAAATCCTAAGTCTAGCATCTTATCCCCTGCCTTTTAAAAGCTTTATCCCCAAAACGTGTCTTGAGCTAAGGTCTCTGTATTGTAAAGTTTTCCTATTGATTCCTTCCCTGGAGTTTGTGCCTTTTGGAGGAGATGGGGCATTGCTAATTGCTTCAGCTGTTCTTGACTGTTACAGGGCACTTGAGCAGAACTGTGTAGCCTGGGTGTTTGTGCTTTGTAAAATAACCCTTCGGCCTCACAGAATGGAAGGATTAACAAGTTTAGCCTTCTTGATTTGTTTTGAATTAATTTGTATGCAGTATTCATCTAGGGCACAACGTAGCTGAAGGTAAGGCAAGGTTGTCACTAGATTGTCCTAAGATGAGTGCCATGGGAATAAAGCACTAGTGTTGCTCTTCAAGCAATGACACTGACTGAAATAACAGACATTGGGGTAGGAAATAGCAGGCTGCTCCCAGGGAGCATTCGTGGTGTACCTCGGATTGCCATGAATGCTAGCCCTGCTAGGCAACCAGTAAAGGGAGTTGCAGGCAGCCACAAGCCATGCCAAAAAGAGAAAAAGGAAAAAAAAGACTAACCCTGAGAAAATGGGGTACGTTCTTCCTAATCGTGCTCTGGAGGCTAAGTCTTTTTATTCTTGTCTTTTGTTGCATTTTCCCCCTTCCTTTTCACACCCCAGCAGCTGCCAGCAGGTCCCAGCGCTGGAGAGTGTTGGGTGGCCATATCCCACCCCTCCTGCTCTGCCTGACCTCCAGGTGGGTTTGGGGTGAGTTGCAACACGTCCGCAGGGTGGGCTGTGCCACACGGCATGTGGCCATATGAGTTGGGTCAGACTGCAGTGCTGATCATGTTCCCTTGGCAAGGGAGGGTGAAACCCACCATCCGCTGAAGGACACAGAGTCAGGCTCTGGATGTCAGTAGAGCTGTGGTTTCACCTAAGGGTAAACATCCAGCTGTAATGGACAAGGCTTTCTGAAGTGCCTAGTGGCTAACATCATGTTCAAAGTGTTTCCAGCCTTTAACAGCTATGCTTGAACAGGTGCTTTGAAGAAGGCAGTGGTGGACAGCAAAGACATGAAATAGCATGCCTGTGGCTAGAGAAATCAGAGAAATCGGTGGCAGAGGAGAGAATCAAATGTGACTCTCAGGCAATCACCCTCACTTCTGGGCCACCTTTTCTCTCACCAGCCTGTGCAAGCAGACTAGACCTCAGTTAAAATCACAGTGTGAGGGACAACAAACGGGGAGGGTTGCTCAAGGGAGAGACAAATAGCTTTAGGTGAGACACATTCCTTGCTGTCTGCTTTGTCTCTGCCATTTCCCTGGGCAGATTTTTATTGTAAGATGTGGATTGGCAAAAAAGTGGTTCTCAAATCTTTATCAAACTTCTTGCTTTGATTAATCAAAATTTATCATATACACCTCCTATCTTTAAACACCTGAGTTGTGTCACTGGAGCAGTGATACCCTCTGGAGATCAGGAGTAACATGAGGCACCTCTTGCCTCTTAGCACAGGCTCTGGGCTGAAATGCAGGGAAGGCTGCTGGCGTGGCCAGCTGTAGCTCAGGAAGCAGCCTCAAGAGGGAGAGAAGGCTTTCTCATAGGCTTCTATGACCAATGTTCAAAGAGAAATGCCTTTCGAGAAGAAAAGGCTGGGCTTTCTGGCTGTACAAAACTCAGCCTTGCAAATCTGCTCCATGGCTTTGTTTTACTTGGTGCTCCTCTTCTGCCTGATCCTTCCCTTTGCTCCTGTTGATGACTGGGGGCTGCTTTCTAAACCTGGGGACTACACAGGTTGGTCTGGGATGAGGAGTCTCACCTAAAGGGATGCAGGTCTGTGCCTTTTCTCCTCTGTCAGAGATGTGCCATCCCCATGTGTGATGGGACAAATGGACTAGGCAGGGGGGAACAAACTGATTAGTTCCCTTGGACCAAAGAATGCCCTGGCACTGTCTGGTTAACCACTGGACAAGGCAACCACAATTGGACAAATGACCAAAATAATAAATAACAAATGGGAAACACTCTATTTCCAGCAAAGGAGCTGGCTGTTTAAAGGCAGCGAGAGGTTTGCAGCACCAGCCCTAGCAACAAAAGTTATCCCAAACACATAAATGAAGCAGAGATCCAAACACGTGAGGCCAAGCCACCGTGAACCCACTGTATCGTGCTATTAATAGGAATGGGGCCTCCATTAACTACTTAAAGGATGACGCAGACGCATCAGAAGAAATTTGCGGTGCACGTAAAGAGGCAGCATGTTTCACCGTATCTAATTGCCAGAATAATTATTTTCTGCTATGCAAATTACCAGGAGCAAATTCACTGCAGTACATTTATGTGTATTTAATTATCATCAGGAGCTGGAATTGAGGGACTAGATTTTAATATGTTCATAATGAAGTAGCCAGCATTTGTGTGCGTATTTCCAGAGAACTCGTTATTTTACCACAGCTGGATTTGTTTATTTTAAATAAATCATTATGGCAGATACAGTTTCTGCGTGTTTGCCCATTTGCTGGTTTATCGTGAAAATTGTGGTTTCATTTATATGGGTGGTTTCTATCAAACACACATCACCCCTCTTGCCTGCAAGCTGCACGTTTCTGACTGTTTTAAGGAGGAGCTCAATGCAGAGAAAAGACGTTAGTTCATGTATAAACAAAGAGCAGAGGAGCAGGAGGTATTGGGATGATCTGGGTGGGTTAAGGTTTTGTTAATGGGCCACAGGTCTTCATACTTGTAGGCTGAAAACTTGAATTTGAACTTCACTTGTTTGTAAACCAAAGCTGTTATTGATCAATGGTTCTTTGATGGTGTGCATGGGGCGAGTTAGTGCTTTTGGTTTCTAGTGAGTATTTTATATTTTCTCATCATAACAAGAAACAACAGAAGTGGATGTGGGATTCAGGATTATCACTTCTGAACCCGAGATGGTTCTTCCCTTCTTAGGCTTCAGACTTGCTGGACCAGAGGTTTACTGAAGATATTGGGATATCAATTCAAGGCTCAAGTTATAAGAAAATACTGAAAGTGGTAAGAAATACTTTTGCCACTTAAATTTGTGTTTTGGATGTTGTCCATTAATGGAATTCTTGCAAAGAATGACCTGAAAACCAAACTGTGTAGGCGGCCGTTCAGCTAAGAAAAATCATGCTGTGTCATCTGCAGGAGTGGTGCATGTGACCTGATCTTAGGGAAAACCATGGATTTGCAGCTCTGAAGATGGTGGTCCATATCAGTCCAAAGCTCCAGTTGGGAAAGGTGATCATTAAGGAACAGATGTATTTCCTGAGCCTGCTGCCCCATAGCTTTGCTTACCCAGATCTGGAAGCAGCAGCCTGGATGAAGCTGGCTTCTGCTTATCACCCAACTGTTTGTTGTGGTCACTGTTTCACAACCAAGGAGGAAGGATCCTGAGCTGGCTGGTGCCATGGCCGTGCCAGGTGAAAATGCTGTTCCGATGCAATTAAGAACACGAAATTAGGAACACAGATCATTGCCAAGCCCTGCTTTGTATTTCTTTATTTTCTTCTTGTGGATTTCAACTCAAGATGCAAAACCAGGTGTAATGAAGGGTGACGAAGGTATCGGGCTGTGTCACGAGTGGCAGGATGGAGCCAGCTTCTGGTGACATCACCACGAGGATGCTCACAGGACCCTTATTTGCAGTGTCCCTGAGCTGGCTTGTGTATAATTGATGGGTACCCTGAGGTTCTGTCTCTCCCGGACATCCTTTTCTGTGTTAGTTTATTTTTTAAATAATTAACAGGCTTTGTGACTGCCTGTCTATCTGTCCCCCTGGAATTCCTCTGCAGCTGCTCTCATCAGCTCCCACAGTCCCTCCCTCTCCTCCTCAGGATGCTTTTCCTTTCACTGTATCTTCACCTTTCACTGTCTTTTAACTTCACTGTGCAATGAATGAAACCTCTGACTATTTTTTGAACGGGATACCCTTTGCTGCTCTCTGCTATCCTGAAATCTTCCTTTTCCTTCCAGAGGCACAAGGGAACCTTCTGCTCCTGACAAACAAAACCTGATTTCAGTCCGAATAACTCAGCGTGGGGTAACTCTTGCCCAATGGGCTCCTTCTTCCTCTCCAAAACGTCGGTACAAATTGCCTGTCCCTGCAGCATGAAGGGGTGGATGGGTGGGTGCAGTTGAGGATGGATGAGGAACACCCTTCCCACCCTGTTTGTCCCTTTCTGCTCACCCTCCCTGTGGTCAGTTGGCAGTGGCTGCAGCTCGCTGTCGTCTGGCTGATGTGTGGGTTGACACAGCTGGCGTGGACATGAGGTTATTAGAGGAGCCCAGCATGCATCTTCTGCAGCTGTTGAGAGCAAGTATGAGAGCTTGTTCCTCTTCTCTTCCCAGTGCACCCACCTTGCCGTGGCACTAGCAATGGAACGGGCAGTAGAGAAGCTGTATCAGGTCTTCATGCCACTGGGAAATCACTATTGAAGGTTCTGGCTTCCCTTCAGCTGCCATGCTGGCCTCTGGTCCCAGAGAAAAGTCCTACTAGTAGAAGAAGAGAAGCCCCAAAGTGCAGCAGAGCTGCTAGAGACATTTACTCCGTGTTTTATGCTTTGTATAAGTGGTCAGCAGCAAGGGTGGATGCTGTGGCCTGATGGAAATGATGATTTCTATGTAAAAGCCCAGGATACAAGGGAATTGCAATTTTCTGGGCATCTGGGAGTGAGAAATCCTAGGACTGTGCTTGTTGAACCTGGACCTCTTCTCTTTGTTCACAGAAGACTTTGTCAGATTGTTCCTCTTCTACCTCATATGAAGCCCATCCACCTATTTTAGTAGCTTTATAAATAATAACCTTCTTTTCCATCTTTACTTGCCTGGGCTTGCTGCTCTGCAGATCCACATTTTAATTGACACACAGCTTGTGGCGTGGCTGGAGGCGATGCCAATAATGCACATATTCATGGCATGGCAGGCAGATAGGCCCCCTCCCTCAGACACCAGCATTCAAAGCAAACATCAGACAAGCAGCTGGCTTTGATGTGGGTCCTGGGTTTGCAGCCTCAGAAGAGAAATCTTTGGAGCCCCATTTGCACTGTTCCTCGTGCCAGACACTGCAGCAATGTCATAACGGCCAAGCAACTGTGTCCTCAGCATGGTGGGAGGAGTATTTTGCTGTTCCTCAGCAGACAAGGTGGTGTCAGAAAGTATGCAAGAGCAGCCTGGGCTTTGCAGGGATGGATGCTGTGAAAATAACAGTAATACTAATAATCAGGGATGGGGAATGGGGCAGGGAGGGTGGTTGATAGGGCTGCTGTTGGACCATCTGAGGCACTTGTCAGAGGACATTAGCCCTGCAGCTAGGAGAAGCTGAAGAGGAGGGAAGACAGCAAGAGAAATGCTGCAGCAGGGAGAGCTTTGTGTCAGCACACAAAGCTTTTTTTCTCAGCGGGGCTGCTGGGATTTGCTCAGGTCTCCTCCCAGATAAATTAACTCAGCACAACACCTGCTCCTTTAATATGGCCAGGCAAACTCCACTGCAGACCTGGCCTTGCTTTCTCTCCCTTTTTTTTTTTTCTTTTTATTTTTTTAAATGACATGGAGGTGGCCTGTGAACTCCCTTCTCCTGTTTCCTTCCCTCCTAAACCACCCTTTCTCATTGAGGGTGAGGTTGTTTATCTCAGAATAAGGACTGCAAAAAAAAAAAAAAAGATAATAAGACCGTCTGAAAGATTTAGAACAAAACCCCACCAAAAAAAACCCAACCCCAAGCTGGCAAGAGGTGAAGGGTATGTAATTGCTATTCCTTATGCAGCCCACTAAAGCTGCATGTTTTAACCATCTGAGGACAGCAGGGAATTTTCTCTTTCAAGAGAGTCAAATGTGGGGTTTGCATTCTCTTTCTTTTCAGGAGGGGTGCGGGCAGAAAGAGGTGGACTTCATTTTCCTTGGGCTTAGCTAAAGCTCCTTCCACTTTTATGTTGGCAACATGAGGTTTCATCAGACCTCTGATCCTGCGCTGAATAAAAATATAACGTTACCCTTGAACTGCAAAACGGAGGGCTTGAACTTGACTGGATTAAAGCACATTCGATACAGCATTCTTTGTTTAATGGAGTGATAGTGAGTATGTGTGGGGACGTGCTGCTGCAGTGCCCGAATCAGTGACGGAGCATAAGGGGGGGTTCTAGTCACTGTTCCTGACTGGAGAACCTCAGGGTGAATTTTCTTCCAGGATATTTGGCTTGATGCTCAGGTGTTCCATCGCTGCAATTCTGTGCATTTATTCTTGACGATGCACCGTTGGCCACAGGCTCGCTAATCAGTGGGGTGCACCTCATATTCATGGAGATGTATGCACGAGCCTTAATTGCAAATAGATGCGCTGAGCCACATTTGCTTATAGTTTGGCGCTTGGCTTTCCCATATGAATAAACATCCCTGGCTGCTGCTCTCTGCCCTGCCCGTGCTCCCATAGCATTTTTGCAGCCTGTTTGCCACTGTCATCTCGTGCTTTGCTCTTTGGATACTTTTCTTGCCAGATTTTGCAGGCTTTTCTCCTCCCCCAGGCGGAAGCAGACTTTTTCTGACCTCGGCTGATGCCCCAATGTATTGTGGGTTTAATGGTATATTTTACAACGCAGCAGAGGCCTGGGAGAATCCATTCGTGCCATGTTGTGTGTTGTGTCTCCCGACTCGATGAGTGCCTGCGTGCTTGGATATATCCCCATATGTCCAGTAATGAGCATGGGCTAATTGCCTCGGCAGATAGAAAAATAGATAGGTAATTTGTAGCTATTTAATTTTACATTAGGCAGAGGGATGTAGGGGCAGAGGCTAATGTTGTTGGCATTTCTTTTCAGGGTTGTTAACCAGATATGCTGCCTCTGGGGCATAACAATGCCTCCCTCGGTAGAGCTCTCTAATACTTTTATTACGTTCTTATTAATTTAGCAATGGCCTAAAGTCTGTGAGGCACCTTCCAAAGCATGATCCCTGCCCTGAGGACCTTACAGACTAATTCCAAAGCATGATACAACCGGGGATTACTCAGTGAGGGCAAGGGCCTAATGGAGTAAGAAATGGTTCGTATTAGATAAATGGATAAGAATGAATCAGTGGAAGAGTTAATCACATCGTTCCTTGCAGGCATGCAGGGATAGGTGGCTCCTTAGGAGGTTTGTGGTGTGGCTGGTGGGCTTAGCAAGGTCTTTCCAAGCAGGGAGCATGGACAATGGTTGTCTCCCATCTCCCAGATCTGTTTTGCACCAGCTCCACATGGATGGGTTCTCTGCAAAGGAACGTGCTCCAGGTTCAAAGAAGTTAGGTGAGTAAATGGTCTGGTCAACGAAGGCATTGGCTGTAACTTCCAAAAGGGGAGAGGTCCTGTCTTCTCAGGAACACAAACAGCTCTCACTCCCTCTTAGTTCTTGAGATGCAGAGAGCTAGGGGATTTTTACGTTTGTTTGTTTTTTGGAGTGAAAAGGCAAAACTGTGCCTTTTTGCCATGGATTTCAGTTCTTGGGAAGCCACAAACTGATGGTCCCAAACAAAAGAGCTACCCAGGAGGCTGGGGAAAGGGCCAGAGAGGAGCAGGGGCTGGAAAAGGACTCCTGCTCAGGGGTGGCCAAAGGGCCCCGCTGTGCCTCCCAGCACCTGTCCTCCTCGTTTGAAGCCTGTAAGCTGCCCAGCGAGGCCAGCGGCTTGTGGGACAGATGGGGCTGTGACAGCTGAGGGAGCTCAGGGCAGGAGGGATGAAAACGAGACGGCATTTTCCCTCCCCTCGGTGCCTCGGCAGCGCGGGCTGGTGTGAGCCGGTGGAGAACATTTGGTGTCCATGTGGCATCTGGCAGCAGAGTTTGCTTCTCTGGCATTTCCTTTGGTGAAAGGAAGAGCAAAGCAATTTGCTTCCAAGCAGCTGCTCTGCTCCGCTGGGAGGGAACAGCATCCTCCTCCTCCTCCCTGCTTCAGCCCTTCATCAGGGTGCAACAGCACAGTCCCCTAAAACAACATCTCCAGTTCCAGGTAAACATCCTTTGCCCTCATTTACTCCCTCTTTCTTTTCTTTTCTTTTCTTTTTTTTTTTTTTTT
>VZTM01036423.1:161888-243569 GCA_013400555.1 Jacana jacana
TTACTACTGAGAAAATGAAAAGTCTCTGCATCACTTACTTTAAAAACTAGTTGCTGTGGCAACTGGACGCAGGGTTTAAAGTGGCCGGCTCTGTCTTCTTGACATCATTGTTTGACTTGGAGTTGCTGGAGCAACAGATCGCTGGGAAGAACCAGTGAGGTCGAGGTTTCTCTTTCTTTTTTCCTCCACATTGCTTTTCTTTGGGGCCCGAGAGCACCAGCGATGGTTTGCTTTTCATTGAAGACACAGACTGTTAACATATGATGGGAAGATGTCAGGCAGTATTAGAAGAAATGGAGGTTAGGTCAAAGGCTGGTTACAATGGGAGAATTCCTACAAAACTGAAAAAAAAAAAAAAAAAAAAAGAGAGAGAAGATGAATGAGCCATTATATTTCCCAAGATCAGAGGGTTAGAGAAGACATGGCTCCAGCATGCTTAGTGTTAGGTGTTTACCATGTAATGCTTTTCTACTAGTTGTCCTGAACCCCAAGTTCAGGATATATAGGGGATATAAAACACCATCGGATGTAACTATGTAAGTTAATACCATAACGTAGCTCCTTCATTTCCTCTTAATGAATCATTACCCTTATTGCTTCCTTCCAAAAAGTTTTTCTTTCTCTCAACGTCAGCTCTGGCTATAGAATAGCTATTTAATCCATCCCAGACAGCCTTCCTCTGCATTGGGATACAGGAGAGGATATGGGACAGCTATTTACTTAATTACTGCTTTCTAAAAGTTACATGTCCAGGACTCTGGCTACAGTCACAAGGGTGGTGTGAGGGTGTTGCCAATCTGCACCACCATCACCCTGTGCCAGGAGCACAGAGGGACTGTGTCCCTGTTGGGACAAGGGTATTTTGAAGGTGATTCACTGAGACTTCAATAGGCAGAATACTGTCCTGTATCAAAAAGTTTGTAGCCAGGAACGCTTGACTCCGTTTTCCTAGACTCAGACTCTCTCCTGTGTCTTTATGCACTGCGATGGCTAAGAGCATCCTGGTCCTAGCTAAGCATTTTGGGTGAAGAAACTACTGTGCTCCTGCACAGAGCTCTTTGTCAGATTTGCTTGGCTTTCCTCTGGGGTTAGTGTTTGCAGAGCATGAAGTGACAACAGCTACTAGCTTTTAAGCTGATGCTGAATTTGCAGTTCTCTGGGTTCAAGTTTTGAATTTCTTCCTGGCATGAGGCTGACCAGGCGTGGTGTAAGGCCAGAGCAAGGGGGAGGCTGGAGGTAGGATGATGCACACACTGGAATACAGTTCTGGCATTATGCATTGAATTAGTAATAAGTGAAATGTCAAAGCAGGGGCTGTTTTTTGGCAAACTCTTTATGCTTAAAACCTAAACGATAAAACTACTGCTCTTTCAGGAGGATAAACGTCCTTGACTACCTGACAAAGTATCTATAGGATTTCAGTTTGTTTCAGTAAATTAGGAGTGGCTTTACGTGATGCTATTGGATGGAATAGGATAAATGAAATGTAAAATGCAGTTTTTAATAAAAATGCAACTGGAAGTTAAAAGCAAATTTTGAAAACAAGATTAGAGAAATAGTTTTTGTAAAGTGAATTCTGCTGGCATCAAAACAAAGGAAACTGTCATTGAAATGTACTTCAAAAGCTGAGCTTTTCTTGTTCTGAGAGTTCCTGCTAATGTGTCTGATTGTCCAGCTCATTCCAGGTTTCCATATATACACATACATAAAAAAAGTGCAAAACTTTTTCACAATGAGGTTATGGTTTCCGTATTACACCCTCATTGCCCACAAAATTCACAGAATTCAAATTAACAAATATACATGCCTCAAAGTCTACACAATGTCAGCCACAAATATGCATGCAAGAATGCTGGTTGCTAGAGTTTGGAGTTAGCTATTAGTGAACATTTGTATGGCGTTCAGATAATTTGCTCTTAAACGCCACACACGTACCACATGGTTCAGATGTGGTTTGGGGAGCGACAAAATGGGATTTCAAACTGGGTCTGTCCCTGCTCTTAAACCCATAGCTCAATTAGGGCTCAGATGCATCTCAGCTATAGGGCTGGCGTCCTGAGTCTGGGATACTGTGACTAGCTGGGTTTTGTGGAGGCTAAAAGGCATGGATGCAGCTGCTTATTAGTGAATTTGTGCACGTGCCAGTCTGCAGTGAAATGTACTTGAAATAACCTATCCTAGATGCCTCTATGAGGATGATGGCCCTGATGATTTAGCTATTTCGGTTCCAGCTTGAATTATTCATGTATTTGAAAACACTCATGAATTATTTGTGTTTTCACTAAATATATAATTTAAAAACCCAAATCCTTCCGATGCAATATAAAAATTAAATTTTATTTATTTATTTATTGCTGCTGCTCTGAGATGCTGCCCCCACCCCAGAGCAGCCCGTCGGCTGTAGGCTTATGGGGAGCTGCAGTGGTGTCTCGGGCATCAGCATCCCTGCCTTAACCTGTGCCAGCAGGGCATCATCCCCATTTCAGCAAGAAAAATGGAGATTCTTATAAAACTTAGACCAACTCCAATTTGTTTTCTTAACTTCTGGGTGTTTTTGTTTTTTGAGAATGGCGACTGTCTTGCACACGTGGGCTGAGGCTTTAGAGTCTGCTTTCAGGAGCAGAAGCATCTGGATTTAAGGTGCCCAGCAGTGGATCAAAAGAGATTGTTCCTTGTGATGCAAAGTCCTGATCTGGTATCAATTCACAAGCTGCTTCAAATGTGTTCGACTGGTTTGGTGACGTAACTTTACCCTGGCAGCCTTTATGCCAGGTCCAGTACTGCCTGTCATCTTCAGGCTGACATAACGTGGCCAACTAACTTGAAGCTGGAGCACATCATGTCACGTGCTCGGGTTAATTCAGCAAAAATGTGTTTGTGCTTGATCCAGATCAAATCTGTCCTGCCACGGAATCTGGGAGTACAACAGATGTGATATTAATAGATGTGGAACCACAGCGGAGCCTCTCCCCCTCCCCAAACATCTGCAGCAGCGGGGGGACAGCAGCGCTGGAAGGAGGCATCCTGTAGGGACAGCAGTTCTGCTCTCGTTTAACTGTGTGAACTTCCCAGTGCTTACATTAATTTTAAAGAAAGTACTTTGGCATAACTGACCTAAAATTCTGGTCCCCTTGCCTCAAGGGGTTAGTTTCTTCCAGGGGAAGTCTGAGGAACTGCACTCTAACGAAGGTTCTTAATGTATGATATAGATTTTCTCTGTTTTTTTTTTTTTTCTCTTGCAATTCTTTCATGGCAGTAGAACTTGGCTGGCTACTATAGCATTAGTTTTTTAACCTCTTTGGTCTTCAGATTTTCTGAATGATCAGGCTGGCCCAGAGGCCTTCATTTCACCTGGATGTGATATTGCCCCGAACTGCCCAGTGCCACTGCTGTAAAAATTGTCCCTTCCATTTCATTGCTGTAAGAACAAGATATGTGCTTCTCCCTAGTGAAAAAAAAAAAGCCTCATAGGTCTCCATCAGATTCCCTGCTATTTTTCCTCTTGTATTGACTCCGCATTCCGCTAGAAATCTTTCATAAGAATTTAGATTTCCCCTCCCCATTAGCTGATTAATATGCTTTGGTTTTTGTCTAAAAGTACCAACTGCTTACGCTGGCTGCTTGGGGTGCGTGTGTGCGTGTGTATGTGTCTGTGTGCTCAACAAAAGCCTTTTTTCTCTTCATCTTTATATTCTGGGACGGAGGCCAAGTTGTGATTGTAATAATGTAATCTCTTCTGAATACTTGAAGCGATGGGAAAAAACGAGATTTTGAAAATGAAATAGATTAATCTATACAGCTAGAGGGGGGATATCATGCATTTTAATTAGCTCTTGAGAGTAATTTTCCTTAAAGTAGTACAAGCCAGGTGTGCAAAACTATTCTCTTGCCTTGAGAGTCTTGCTTCTCCTTCTGGAGTCCTTGGGAAAGATGGTGACAAGTGACAAGTTCATTTGGGATGCTTCTACTGAAGGGACTGAACATAAGGCAACTTGAAGGTACCTGATTTTTGAGAGGTTGCACTTATGGCGCTATCTGAAAATCAAGCCCCTCTTTCCCTAAAAATGCCTCGAAAATGGAAGCAGCTGCTTACTTCAGTGTGTAGGAGGACTCTACTGCTTTGTGTGCTCATGCACGTGGAAGAACGAACAGTGATTTATCAAGTTATTTTATTTAACTTTTGTTCAGGATGAGATCATTCCCTAAAAGGTGTTTGCGATTTATTATCCCGCTGACTGGGGCTGCCGGTGCTTCTGCACGCAGCAAAGGAGATCACACATGCCTTTCACTGGCCATGGGCTTGCACTGGAGGAGGAAAGTTGACCACTCACCAGTGGTTCTGCCAGTCCTCACAGCCTGGCCTGGGAGATCGCTCTCAGGGAATGGCCATCACTTGGCTGATGTACACCACCTATTAATCCAACAACTTTTGATTGTGTGCAGTGCTCTTTGAAAGCCCTTCTCAGCTGTGAAGCCATCTAATTTTCACCCTCATTTCCTTTTATTTTAGTGGGGAAGGGGCAGCTTTCAGATGTTACAGCAAATTAAGCGTAGTGACTGGGGCTGAGGAAGTGTTTGGTTCCTTGACAAAGATGTTTATTGACTGATTGTTTAAGTCTGGTCTTTGCCTGGAGCCTCCCCTGCTTCCTCCATGCCAGGTGCATAACAAAAATCTCCCATCCTGGAGCGCTTACAAGCTCTTCAGCCTCTTCTTTCAGCCCTGATCTATAACCACTGCAACAGACACATGTTTTTAGGGCATGTGCTGCTTTACCTCAGTTGGAGTTTTATATCCCAGCTAGGCATACTGAAATTTTTGAAACTTCCTTTTCAATCAGTCACTTTGGCACCACAATAGCTTGGGTTCCTCTTCTCCTAAGTCTGTTTTAATTCTTTACCTTTGTATTTTAGCAGCAAGTTGCCTTGAATTTACAGTTCCTGTTGAATTCCTCTATGAATAACACCTAGGTTTCCTACTCTGCAGCTGCAAACAAGGTTTAAAAGCTCTTGGGATTTCTTGGCAGCTAATAACTCCCAGACTTCAGCATAGTTCATTTTCAAAATGTTTCTCATGCTTCAATCTGGACAGCGTTATGCAGGTCAGGGAATCCTGTCAGACTGAGGGCCAGGGGAGGATGTTCCATCAAAAGCTTTTTTGGCAAATTAAAAAAAAAAGAAAAAAAAAAAGGGCCAAAAAGAACTTTAGGAATACTGCTGCCTTTCCATCCAAAATAGGAAAAGCACCTGTGACTGATGCCAAGCACACAAGCACAGGACAAAATAAATAAATAAAAAAAAATCCCCAAGCAAAGACCTCCAACTGGAAATATTTCCTGAATTATCTCACTGAGAATCCCATAAGTGGCTGGGTCGGTTTTAGGGAAAAGGGAACACGGGCTTGAGCTCCGTACTGAAAGTCAAGAAAAAGCTTCAGGAAAAGAATGAGCCAAACCCAGAGACAAGTTGTCGGAGGTGCCAGGATTTTTTGCATTCCTCATTGGGTTCTCTTGATGTTTACCCATAAGATGTCATAGGGATACAGCAAGACTTGATGTAAGGAAACAGGTCTAAAAATGACATAAAATTACGCTTGTGGCTTTCATCCTATGCCTACCCTGGTATAGAGGTTGGGCCAAGCAGGGGTGGAGCCTGTAGGATGAATAATATCTTTATGGACCTGGTATCAGTAGACGAGGGATGTGGCATGTGATGGACGGAGCAGCAGAGGACTTGTTTCATGTCATCTTGGACATCAGCAGTGCATTCAGCTGTGCTGTACAGTAAATGCGCATCCATTTGGTGTGTTGCCCCAGAGACGGGAACCTTTTAGATTTGTCCTAGCACATAGATTCCTGGTTCCCCTTTATTACAGCCTTGCACTGTTAGAAAGAGTAGGCAGCCCCATCAAGCTCATCACCAAGTTGGGGTTTGTCCTTAACTAGGAGTGGATCTTTGTTTGCATCTGACCTGCAGTTTTAATGACGTGTCTATGATTAGTATTTATTTTAGATTTAATCAGTCTGTGCATGTCAGTTGATACCTCAATAATTGTGAGCTGGCTGTCAGGGAGGAAAGAAATTAAACCTCACGAGGTCACATCAAAACTGTGAATCTGGTATCAGAGCAACAGGGGTCTGAGGCAAGGCTGATGATATTAATGAGGGATGGCTACTTAGCAGATTTAGAGGCAAGATCCAGACAAAACCACACGAGATTTTTTTCTGTATGGATAGGCCAAACTTAGTGACTAAGAGACACTTTTGGATGTGGGATTTTTAATTAGCAAAAACACCTGCTCAGAGCTGAATCTCTGTTGTCCAGAATTTCCGTGACTTGTGCTCTGCTTCATTTCTACTCTTTTTAATTTTATCTGTTCAAAGAGGTTAAACTGGATGTAAATACAGACGCAAAATCCACCAATCTTTGCTTCTAGCTGCATTGAAAATATTGCAAGGCATTTTCTTGTCAAGGGTAAGAAATGTAAAACAGCTGGATCATACAGATGAGATGTTTTCAACCTGTAAATTGTAGATGAATACAAGAGGCCTTCCTCCTATTTTGACTGCCAGGAAAAAGTCTTGAGATGTTTCTTTTCCATTGCAACATAGGATCATGAGATAGAAGAGACTGAGACCTGCCAAAATAAATCCTCCTTGAAAGCTTACTTGGAGCTGTAGAAAAGATTTGAAGAACTTATCTGAGTTGAATTAGTTTGCCTAATCCTAGTGATAATTTGACTGGAGATGTTCACTCCTCTCAGATATTCTGCAGGCTGCGTGTTACAGCACTTAGACACCGACTTAACAAGAACAGAGAGTCTCAGTGAACTTTCACACCACCATCTGAACACCTTCAACTTGCCAGACTGATGCGTTTCATCAAAGTGGACTTTTCTGTCACAATACGACAGCTGAATGCGAGGTATGAGCCTGCAACTGCAAGTGTGTTTAGAAGGGAAAGTAATGCATACGCCATATGGTAGAAATTGATGTCTGGTAATAGATGTTTCATATATTCCAAGAACATCATTTGCTCCAAAGGAAAATTCATACTCTTTAACTCTTTTTTAACCCACACCTTGTAGTTTTAAGTTGAGGTCTTGGTTAATTCTGTGTCTGCATTAATGGTTCTGCTTTCTTGGAGATTTCATAGCATCTTACCCTTCCTCCACAAACGCTATCAGTGGTCTCAGCTTCATGTTGCCCTTCATCCCGGTGCCCCTGCCGGGAGGGCTCTGCGGTGCTGACAGCTTTTAATGAGCTGCAGAAATCCAGGGCAGAGGGGGCTGCTTTCAACGGGGGAGGGTGAGCTTATCTCTTTATTTATAATCTCAAAAATACTCTGGGGTCCTGGGAGATGAAGGGCCTATGTGTGTGAATGTATAAGACAATTAGAATGAGGTTACTGGCAAGCACTGTGAGATTGAACTGTCCCCAGGCAAAGCTCTGGTTGGAGAGGGCAGTGCTGTTCCAGGCTCAGTGCGCTCCAGGACCCTGTACATTTCATTGAATGCTTGTTTAGAAGAAATAGAGGAAAGAGTTTCCAGCATTATTGCATAACTCAATATTTCAATGGGTTTGGGTTTGGAGTTTCATGTTCTGATGCTTTATTTAAAAAAAAACAAACCTTTTTGTTTTAAAATTTTTACAGTACTCAGTTGTAAAATGATCTAGGTTACTTATTGTGGTCTTAAGGGGGAAAAAAAGGAAAATTGCTAAACAATTTGCAAGGCTGAATCTTATTTTCAGGAGAGAAGTGACCCTTAAGCACTTGATAAGAATGGCATTGGTAAGTTTCCTCTGGACAATTTGAACCCGACTTAGTTCAGCAAAAGCAGTGCCTCACTCTTTTTTGGGTGTCTAGAGTAATAATCATCTCTGAGTCCTTTTTATGCATCTCACTTTAGGGACAATATGGAAATGCTGTGGTGTCCAAGGAGGAGGATGAACAGTGTTCAAGACAGTGCTTTCAGTGCTCAGCATTGAACTTTTCTGGGCTGGAAATGAACAAAAATACTATTTTTTCCCTGAAGCTCTTCAGGGCATGCAAGGTAGCAAAGTACACTCAGCAATTAGTTTAGGAAGAAACATGCAAATAGTGCTACTGGAAAACAACCTGAGGTCTCCTCAGAGCTTCATACAGTGCTTTATCTAAAGGGGAGTGTTCTCCACTGGTCCCTGACCCCTCCAATCTTGTCCAGTGGAAAAGGCACCTGCCAAGCCTCCATCTCAGCACCTGCAGCCTTGTGTGGACATCCTCAAAGGCAGCTGGGTTCTGGATTCCTGACCTGGCATAGAATGGGCCAGTAGAGGTCTTCACCATGGCAGAATGGTCCTTCAGCTGCTGCGCACCCCCCATATAAATATATATATATATATATATATACACATCTATAAATTATGTCCAGGTCTTGGACACAGTTATACTTTTCTCCCTGACAGGTTTCCATTTCCTCCTCACTGTATATGGCTCTGATCAAGCTGTGTAACTTGAGGTGTGTGTGTGTGTGTGGAGGTCTTGTGAGGATGCATGGCCAAATTCAGAGGCATTTTAAAACACTGGAGCTTTGCACTTCAACGTGGTACCTTCTGGTGCCAAAGAAGCTCACAGATTCTTATGTGAGTTGGAGGGATGTGTGGTGGTGTTATATGTTTGCTTTGGAGGGCAGCCTACAGCCAATCCACAGGGATCACAGCCCATTGTGCTAAGCAGTTTATACACACATAATGAACAGCTGTATCTGCCCCCCAAAATGTAAAATGCCTCTATAATGAGTCATTTCAGAGAGGGAACATCCAGTCAGGTGGAAAAAGGAACAGCTGAGTGAAAGAGCTGTAAATTGGGCCCGAAATTTGACTGTGCTCACAAGGCAAATCTTGCTGAGGTTGCCTGCATGGGTCTGCTTTCAGCTTATTGCCAGCTGCAGGTGAATGTCTAGAGAGAGAGGGCTCAACAAAATATTCACAAAGAACAAACAAGAATTCTTCCAATCTACTGCTTCCCCACGGCGTGACAGGAGTGGGATATTAGAATTGTGGTGTCTGTACTTCCCTCCATGGCTGATGTGCTTGCTCTCAGCTCCAGAGAAGGCTGGAAAGGAGAAATGTTTTCTCCTTGCTTCTGCACATACGTATTTCTGAAAGCCTCAGGATCAATAGACAATTTCTGTACTTTTGCTGGTGTGTCTTCTGTCATTGTGTCATTTGCTTTTGCAGCATGCAGGGAGGAAACTCAATTAACTGTCAGGAAGGTGAATGAGCTGGACATGCAGCTGCAGCCTGAAAATCAGGAAAGTGAATGCACTCCCTGTTTGTATCAGCCATGGGATGGTGGGAGGAACTGGTCCAAGTCATAAAGTCTTTTAACTCCAGTAAGGCAAAGGACCATGTGGTTCAGACCCCCATCAAATAGGGTGACAAGAGTTGTTTCTGATGAAGACCAGGGGGGCATGTCATCTGTTCAAAACAAGGGAACAAAATCAGAGCAGAGAATTGCAGCCAATGTGCTGGGAAGGACTCCAAGAAAATAGCGAAGCTGCCTCTTTGTGTGAACGAGACACGTTAAATGGACAATGGAGTGAAGAAACACCAACAAAAAAAAGAGAAGAGCTTTTATTTTCAGAGAGAGGCCTCATTCAGTGTTGTCTTCTTCCTCCTGGACTGGTGCATACACATTCTGGTTGGTGCTAAGAGAAGGTGCAGAGGAGGTTCCTGGGATTTTGTGGCATCCCTGAAGACTGTAGCTCTCTCTGCTATGTGACACACAAATCACGTGTAGCAAGAGAGTAAAGTTTTCAAGCCATCTTTTCCACCATTTTATGAAGCCCTGGCTGCAGCAAAGAGAGGAGCCCAGAGCCACTTCCCATGGATTGCTGGTATATTTCGCTGGAAAGATATTTGTGATGCACAGACCCAGGTTTCTTCCCAGGTATGAGAGGAAGAGAAAGTTGAGGAGAGGGGAGAGTGCTGGTAAGAAGGAGAAAACGTATGAGCATGTAAGCAGTCCACTGCTATACTAGATAGAGGTGTTGGCTTGTCAATTTTCATGTGGTAAAAAGGCACCAAGAATAATGGTTGGGCTCCTGTTAATGGTTTGTATAACTAGTACAAATAAATCACTATGTAAATCTCCAGCAAACTTGAAGACAACTTTAGCTGCCTGAGGAAGATGTTTGTTGATTTTTCCTAATGACATTACTATTTCCTATCAACATAAGATCTTGAAGGGAAAAAGACTGTGAGGAGTGTTTCTCCTGCTGAGACAATCTGTGATCAAATTTTATGTATGGTTATGGAAAGAGAGCCTAAATGTTTTAACTGATCATTTAAGAAACTTTCTCTGCAGCAACTGGCATAGACACCGGCACAAATCATGAGCTGCATCCTATACGTGTGAAGATCTGGAAAGTGGAATGCACCAAGGTACTTGCTTAAAACCTGTGTTCTACTCTTAGATGACTACCAAGGGATGGAGAGCAGCCAGGAGTTATTGCATGTTCTCCTGAAGAAGCTAGACAGAAAGAAAGAAGGCAGCTGCTGGAAAATACCCACTCATCAGGACATCACCTGGCTTTTGGCCTACCTGGTGTGACTTTCTGCAATCACTCTTATAATTTTTACATTGGCTTAACCAGTCAGTCCAGTCAGTGCTGGCAGGTTGCATTTTCACGTCATTTTTCTCAACCCATGGGCCGGGGATGAGATGAGTATCTGTCTCATGGTGGCACAAAGAAGAGGAGCTTCCAGGACTTGCAGCCTGCAGATGGACAGATAAAGATGAGAGGACATCTGGTCTCAGCCACAGTCTGTTGTTAGCCAGCTGCAGTACCAGAGAGACAGGCTCTTGGCAGAGGTTTCTAAAGTGGCTTGAAGTGGGGTGGAGGGAGGGGTTGCTGAGGATTATATGTTCTTATTCTTCTGAAAAAGCAGGAGGGTCCTGGGGAGAGGGCTAGGTGAGAAAATATGCCAGATGTGAAAAAGATGCTCAACCAGAGTTAAATATCCAAAGACTGAATCTGGTTTTCTAAGAGAAGGTGTGCAGAGGTATTCCCATGCAAACCTTTCATGTGTGTCTCCAGACAGACCTCACCATCGCTTGCAATAAGAACATTTTTCAGGCTGGTGGTACCCTTCCACACTCTCAGCCAACCCCCCAGAATGCACCTATCAACCAAAGACATACAAGTTTTGGCTTTTTTTCCATGTTCTTGTTATTTAAAAAATTGTCTCAAATAGAGACAATCTATAATCAACCTGTAAAGGTACCTCAAGGTTTTGCTGTATGATAAACACAAATAGAGATTGACTATCTAAAATTCAAATATGCCCCTGAAGCCCCCAGCTCAGAAGTACAAATATCTCTCCCACACGGGACCACCTAGGGTCAATTTTTCTGCTGGTGTAAACTGGCAGAAATCCATTGAATTCTCCCATAAATCAATTTAATTAAAAGTGTCTTCTGATGTGTCTTTGCTTAGCAATAAGGTTCGTTTGAGAAGGTGTGATGGCAGGAAAACGAATCCCTTCTTTACACTCTGTCCCCCCACCCCTTGGCTCAATTTTAATGTTTTTAAAAAATATTTATTTTTTTAAAACTGGAACAGTAGAATTATTGTTCACAAAGAACCTTTTGTTTTGCCAATATGTTTGTTCAGAGGAACGCTTATCTATGGTTGTGTATTGGAGAGGGAGGAGTTCTTGGAGCTGTGTATTGGAGGAGGGAGGAGAAATTGTCCATATATGTAACAAAGATTAATTCACTTGATAAAATAAGACCACCCTCCTGCAAAACTATACCTGAAGCATAAACAGTATAATACTTTTCTGAACTTCTGAGATAATGTGATTTATTTAAGAACTTTTGGGGTTTTTTTAGCTTTTCTACAAATCTGACTGTTCCACTGGAGACAAACTCATTGGGCCCAATTCAGCGCAATGCTCCACAGTCAAAATTCACTGGCAAATCACTTAACCACATGCTTAACTTTAAGCAAGAGCTTAAGTTTCAGGCATCCAAACCATTCGTGTGTGATTTATTCCTGGCCTTTTGGAGAGCAGAAGGAATGCAACGTGGCCAATCCACAGCCGATAAGGAGGCAAAACTGAAGTGACAAACTGAGGTGGGAAATATTTGCTTGACTCTGAACTTATGTATGGGCTGGAAAGGGTTCAGAAGCTTTCTTGAACTCTGTGGGGAATCCTCATGATTTGTTTCCTGCTTTTTGTGTAGGTTCTAGCACACCTGCGGGCTCCTAAGCCCCAGGTGTGCAAACTCAACCCTTGCACCACGACAGCAGGTAGCATGCAGGTGTCAGATTTTTGGGAAAAAATTGAGACAGATCATCAGTTTGCAAGACTGCTGTGGGCATCAAGGATCAGTTTTCAAACAGGTCTCCATTTCAATCTTCAGAGCATCTGTGATTTTAGGTTACTGTGTGGAATATGTGTCTTCAGCATTTTCTCACCTTTATATCATATGATGTCTCCCCCAAACCTAGTCCTGTAATGTCAACACCTGACGTTATGATATTAACCTGAATATTATCACTATGCTTTATTTGTCCTATGTCAAGATGGTCCTAAAAAGAAGCCATGCTGGAGTCTGTGAGTTCAGTCATCATTTTAAGCAACCTTGTGATCATATAATTTTCACTTCCAACCTCTTTCCTCTGGTGAAGGAGCTATCCAAACGGTGCACTTAGGTACCAGGTAGAAGCGCATCTCCCTGTTGCAGCAAAATGATGCATTGTGTCCACTTTTTACTTTCTTCTGGTTTTTGTCCACCCCGGCTCTCTCCCTCCTCATCTCTCTTGGGATGGAGGAACTGTCACTCAGCCATCCTTTCTCTTCAGAGCACCCCACAGGTTCACAGTCCTCCAGGCAAGTGGGTGCTGTAATGAATGGTTTCATCCAGTGATTTGCAGCAAGAAGAAAGTTCTGGCGTCTTGGGGACTAAAGAAGAAACTTGGGAAAAAATCCAGACATTGAACAAATACTCTGACTAGGAGACTAAGGATATGATATCTTGGAAGTACTGGAGGCTTCAGGTCCCCTCTGGCTTTGGTGGATGGGCTCCAGTCCTACCCCACAGCTGCTGCCTGTGGTTTCTACTCTGAGGTAGATAAGGGCTACAAATTCCTTGATCTTCACTTTTACAGTCCTCAGTGAATATAAATGTGTATTCTTTCATGCATGAATAAGAAGGCCGCATCAGTGCTGCTATAATAAGACCATCCACCGAAACCATATTTGCTTTATTAAATCCATTTTTCTCTGAAGTTTTCCCATCACATGCTGGCTGTGTTGAGCTGATGAGACCTCACCTCCTGAGATGTTTATAGGCTTTAGTAAAGAATTTGATGGACAATTTCATCCTTCGAGAGCAAGGGTGCAAATTTTAGCTTGCATTAGGCTGGGATATACTGGGGGATAAACTAATATTTCTTACTTAAAAGTCTTATCTAATTTGATCCAAAGCACCTTATTTTTCAGAGTTAAACATTATTGCTGGAAGTAATTTTAAATTTGCACAACTTTGAATTCTAAGAATAGTTCTGAATTGTCTTTACAAATGTATATGTCCTTTTGGGGACTGAAAGAGGAAAAGAGAATCAGAAAGGGAGAAAAGAGAAAAGACTGCAGGAGCTAAAATAAAAAAAGGCAGTCCATTCATCACCTAAATAAAACCCACTAAGTGTTGAAATGAGGTCGAAAGATATTCGTTAAGACTGTGAAGTAGAAAGGCAGCAATTACTTCTTTGGAAAGTCTCTCTTAAGGACTTAAGTAGAAGCCTGGAGGAGGCTGCCTCCAGCAACAAGGAATTGCCCCGGGCTTTACCAGGAGTGAGGGAAAGAAAGGAAGCAATTACCCACTGAACAATGGTGCATTAAGACGCTCCTTTCTGTTTTCAAAGCCTAGCTCCCTCCTCAGTGTGTTTTCCAGCTGGCTGAGAGGAGGAGATGGCCTCCTAGGGAGGCAACCAGCTGCAGGCTGGGAGCTGCTTTCTGCAGGCAGGGGTCCTCTCTCTGCTCTCCTGCAGGGCCCTGGATGGCTGGACAGATGCTGGAGGTGGAAGGGAGGGAAGTACTGTGGGACCTATGAAGCTTGCTTCTTCCTTCAGGTCCAGAGGCAGCTGGAAGAGGATTTGCCAGTTTTGGCAAGTCTTTTATCATTCCTCTTCCTCCCCACACTGTCATCTCCCTGCCCACTGATTCCCTCAACTGTCCTCCATAGCCAAAACTCATCCAGAAGCTTCTAGCCAAGAGGTCCTTCTGTTCTGCTCCCTCCTCACTTTCCCTGATGGTTTATGATCTGGCTGAAAAACTGATGTGGTTTTCCACGTCCCCATCTCCTTCTCCTTTCCCTCTGCCCAGGACAGAGATGGACTGCCCCAAGAAACCAGCCTAAGCCTTGCCATGGCTCAGAGTAAGCAGAAGGAAGATGGGCTGGGGATGAAACTGGAACACTTCAGGCAGACTCAGCTCTCAGGCATGGGAATTGGCTGAAGAGGATGCAGAGAAAATGAACTGACCAGCAGGAAGAGGTGGAGGACATAAATCCTCCAAAGCTGGGGGCTCAGCAGTCCTGCAGCCCCATCCTACAAGGTGTTGGACTCTCTCCTTGCCTCTGGAAGCTGGCGGGAGATAGGAAGGACCAGCCAAAAGTGCTGAAGAGGCAACCCTGAGTGCATTTTAAAAAGTGATGCTGCCTTTTTTAATTAAAACCCAAGCCAAACCGGTGCAGGCCCCCTCTGAAACCTGCCTTGCCATCAGAGCAGCTTGCAGAGCATCTCACACGCAGCAGAAAGCTGCTGGTTTTTAATGCATTGCCACAGCCATGTCCCTGGTGGGGTAGAATAAATCAGCAGCACACACAGCCCTCTGTAAAGGTCAGTGAGAGGCGTTAAAGACAAGAGGCCCTTCCAGGTTCCACTGCTGCGTCCAGGGCAGGGGGTGGAGGGAGGGACCGCTCCGTTAACCACCCACGCGGGAGCACTAATGGGGTTTCAACACACATGTGCTCTCCTTCCAGGAGCAGGAGGCTCACCCATCTCCATCCTGCTTGAGTTGCTTGGCTGTGCAGAAACAACCCATGGCATCAGTGTGTCGGGCTGAGGCTGGTGAGCTGCCGGAGCCTTGTCTGTTTTAGGAGGTCTGTAAAGCTCTGGTAGGCGCTGGCAGCTCTCTCTGCCCCTCCTCTCCCCCTCCAGCCACATCTCCATCTCCTCCCTCAGCCAAGCACCCAGCCTTGGCCTCTGGCTCCAGGGCTGTGTGCAGCTGGACAGTATTTTTGGGCTGCTTGGAGCAGCTGATTCCCACCGCCTTCCTCAGCCAGCCTTGTTCCTCTTTATATATAAATAACCTTAAAAGTTTCTTCCCGTTCCTCCTCCCATTGCCTTATCCATACATTTTGCTTTCCCTGACCCATTTCTGCACATTTGCTTTCCCCCTCCTTTTGCAGTTAGGTCGGAGGGATGCTTTCTCATCTCTTGGACACTTATTTCTGGTTGTCATCTGTGAGCAGTGTTTTGCCTCCTTCCTCATGACTCTGTCCCCAGGCTCTGCGTTTCTGCCAAAAGTCACATGAAGCACATGAGCAGACATTTCTGCAGCCAGAAGGTGGTCTGCAGGCTGAGTGACTGGAAGGGTTTGCTTATCCAGGTGGAAACCACCCCAATGCCTCAGTGGCAAGTGTGCACCCTCCACGCCTGTCAGGCTGCTAGAAGTTGCTGCCACTTTCACGTGTGTGCTGCTTCACGGGCATTAGAGGGAATTTCCCCCCCTTTCATTCCTCCTCTGGATATTGCTGACTTCAAAGAGGTTTCGTTCTCCATATCTGTAGGTCAAAACACTTGAGCACATGGTGTGAGCAGGGCTGACCCCTGTAATGACAGTGGGTCACCAGGTCAGCAAGGTGACTGATTTTGTTCCCTGGTCTAAGTGAACTTGTTGCAGCCTTCCTTGGGGCGGTCTCTGCAGGAAGAGTTGGAATGGGAAAACCAGTCAAGGTAGGGCTATACTGTCACCAGGGACTTTAGTGCCCATCCACAATAAAAGAACGTGCTGACTGAAACGTGGACTTCGAACTCATCTAGTCAGAACTCATCTGACCTTGATGCACTCTTAGACTGAGTGAAACCTTCTACACAGCAAGGGAGAAAATGTTGGGCCTGTTTACATTTGTATGTGCTTCACTGGCTGGTGCCATGGATGTAGCCACTGATGGGCACCTGTGTTACTAGTCCCTGGTGTCTTCATGTTCTTTATAGAATGAGTTTAAAAGTGCATCAGGTGTGCTCTTGGGTCTCAAGAGCAGACTTCTCCCCTATCCACACTGTGAAGCCTGTAGCTTGCACTAATTGCCATCTGAACCCTGGTTTGGGGCTTACTGCTGGAGAAGACCTGAAGACAGTGAGGACTTTTGGGTAGGTCTGAGGAGGATGAGAGCAGGTTCACAGGTGAGCCTACCCACAGGTGTCCTGAATTTAGCTCCTCTCTGCTAATGTGGTGGGAAAGTGATAGCTGGCAGCGTGGGTGGAGGTAATGAAAGTTATGGAGCTCAGCTGTTGAGCTGGTGCTCCTGCTCAGAGAGTACATACACCCTCCCAGCCCCCTGGGAGAGCTTTGTTTGTTTTTCTGAGTCTGGTGGGAGCTGCGAATCATGGTTTCATCCTCCATTGGTTTGTTAAGGTAGGACTAGTGCTGTGATTATTCTGTTTTCTTGTCTCACCTGTGCCCTGCTCGTAGCTGGGACTAAGGAGCAGAGCCTGTGTGTAGTCGTGCATGGCTCCCCTCTGCGTGCTCCTCTGCCTGGCAATCTGCAATCCCGATAAAGCACCATCTGGGCTTTAAGCGTGTGAATATCCAACATGACAGCACCTCAAATGTCCAGTTTATGCTTATTAATAACAAGCTGTAAAAATAGCAGTCAGACAAGATGAGATCATAAGGCTGATTGTGGGATGCCATATGCTGTCTGTTTTCCTGAGCAAGCCTCACACAGAGGAGACCTGTGTTCCCTTCACAGGGCAGGGTGGGACTGGGGAGTAACAAGGGGGTGTAGAGCCTCCTTGCATTTTGGGCAAGGCCCATAGGAGCAGAGAGGCTGAAAAATCTCCAGGTTGTGGGGGCAACAGCTCTACGGACAAGGCAAACATATTGTGAGTTTTAGCTTAGGGCTGTGCCTCCAGCTACTCTGTCCTGCTACGGTATGGACAGCACATAGAGACCTTCCAGAGTAACGTGTCTTTGGGGTAATGGTACCTTAACAGAAGCTAAAGGATTTGGTTGTTCTTTTAAAATTTTTATTCTGTTTACTGTGAAATTAAGAGTTAAAGCCTAGGGAGAAAATATTGGGCCCATTCACATTTGTACGTGCTTCAAAAAGATGAAGTAGATCTTGGCCGGCAATGGAATAGCAACATTTTCTGTACTTAAAGGAATGATCTTTCCAGCACCTAGCAGTGTCCTGTTTGTCTTTCACAGGCCCCTGGCTGCGAAGTGTTATACTAGATTAGGGTTCTTCGTACTTTGATAGCTCATGGACCACTGTGCGGTGTTAGTGAGGCGTGAAGGTCAAGAACCTGTTCTCTGCTAAGCTGGGCAGGGGTGCCGGTGACTTCTGCTTAGGAGATCTGCCTGTGCTGCACCTGGGCTGTGGTTCATGGCAGCAAACAGCAGGAGCAAACTTTCTGATTTTACCCTGCTTTCTGGATTTTATTTTCTAATTTATATTGTTGCTCCCCTAGTGATGCCCCGGACTGTGGAGCTGCATGTTCAAATTCCCCTGCAGACCCTTCTCTGGGTTTCCTTGCTGGTCCATTGCCGCCTTGCCAGAGGGGGTGTTTTTTGGTGGGGTTTTGTGAATGCAATACTCAAACTAGCCCCTTGTTTCTCTGGCCTAAAAGAGGCTCAGGTGCCAATTAAAGCTTGCGCAATCAAGAGAGAGTGGGACCTTTGGTAATATCCCTTCCCGATGCCGCAGGTTCTGCTGTCCCAGGATGTGTGTATGAGTCATTGTCTGGAAATCCAAGTGGCCAGATGTCCGCCAGATCCTGCTGAGCTCCTGGAGTTGCTAACCTCAGCAGAAAGGGTGAAGGGAACGTGGCGGTTTCTTCCCTGTGGAGGTTGGGCTGTGCAGGTGAGGAGCTCGGCGCATCCCTGCAGGCGGTGGGGCAGGGAGCCAGCGCTTGTGGGGCCTGCCCCAAGGGAGGCATCTGCAGGCAGCTGGGTCCATCTCCGTGCCCCCCACTCGGGGTGGGAGGGGAGGCTGTCAGAACAGCTGCCCTGAAGCACTCTCTCCCAGCTGCTTTTGGCTGCGGTGGTGGTGGCTCACAAGGAGCAGTAAGAGGGACCCCTGCAGGCCCCTGCTCCAAACAGCTGGGGAAATGCTCCTTTGGGCTTTGCTGGTGCCAAAGGCTTTTATTTCTTAGCACAGCATTAATCCGAGGGTTCTGCCCCTTGCTGCTCCTCTCCATGCCCTGGGTTGCAGTCTCCATGTAAAGGACAAGTGGACAACGTCTCTGTGGTGGTTGTGCTGGGAGTTCCTGGAGGGAGGCAGAGTCCTGGCTTGGGCTCTGAGTTGTGTGTTGGCTTTGCAACCAAGCCAGTATTCTTTTACTTAAAAAAACACAAATAACATCTTTATTCTTATTTTTTTTTCCTTACATCAGGAAGCCTGGTGGCAACACAAAATGTAGGTGTTCTGTTGCTTCTAGAAAGTGGCACAAGATATTTTTTTATTAAAATCAATAAAATAACTAGTGTTGAATTTATTAAGCACTTTAAAATGTTGTGAAACACCAGGGAGTCCTGTTTTGAGGAAGGTCCTTGTCTCTTCAGGAGAAAAGCACAGCTCTGAGAAAAAATGTGTGGCTAGATGTAGTTGGTAACTTGCTGGCCAAGGTGGGTGGTCTCTCCTTGTTTCAGATCCACCTCCAGCTTGCCCCAGAGCCCTGGGCTCATCACCAGGCAGCGGCAACTGAGTCCCATCAACCTTCGTAGGAAGGAGAAAGAGGAATCCTTGGAGAGGAGAAATTGGCCAAAGCCCATAAACTCTGTTGTGAAGAATGAGGCACTGCAAGACGCAGCTCTGCTTTAGGACAGCTCTCTCCTCATCAGTGTAGGTGTTCTATGGGTGCCTTGTTCACATATGTGCCCACCTTGGGGGATGTATAGGCTGGGGCTCCATAATATGCTGCCACGCTCTAGGAGCAAGACAAAAATCCCCACACCAAACCCTTTTTGTAATCTGGCCCTGAAGGAGTCTTGCTGGAAGGTGAGTTGGGGCAATGGCACTGCAGGAGCCTGTTGTAATTGCCAGCTTTAGGATGTTGAGCTCTGAATAAATCTCCGCTTTCAGGCTGCGGGGGATAATTCAGGCTTGAAAACTGAAGTGACAGTTTATGGTCTGCCTTCTCAGTTTGGCTTGTCAAAGATTCTGTGTGTATGTGGCTACATGCAAATAAACTGCTCCCAGAAAACACAGTCACAAATGCTAAACTTATTATCTGCATGGACTGATGGTGTGAGGGACTGAAGACCCCACAAATTACCTTCTTTCTTCTCAGAGTGAAAGTGATACTGGTGCTGTAGTCCCTGACAGTAAGGAATGGCTCCCTTTCTGGTTGGACAGGTTTGATTGGCCGCTAATTTACTCTCCCTCCTCTCATAATTCAGCACAGCTTTCTAGATGCACTCTGCCAGCTCTCACCAATTTGCTGCTTGGAGGATTTTCATGCGAGTGAGTTGTGGATTCTAGTTAAAACATGTACAGAGCATGCTCCTGCTTGATGCCCCTGCTCTTAGATGTCACAGGAAGAGACAGTGTTTTGTATAACTGCAAGAAAAATACCATGTTCTAATTAGTGTAATTTATAGTCCCTTGCAGGCTAAAACAACAGCTGATGAGTCATGAAAGTTCCTTCTTCTGACATTTGCTGAAAGAAATATTTTAGCTCCCATGACTTTTGGGGAAGGGGGGAAGGAGTAGTTGGTCTGAAATGCCTCATCCCTTCTCCAGTGCTTACCCCCTGCAACATTTCCTGTTTAAGGATTTCTGGTGTGTTGCTGTGCAGTGAGGAAACACCGATAACAGCCATGTCTAGTTGTCAGTCATGGTGGATCCCAATTTGAGTGTTTATATCAGGACAGGAATTCCCGAGCCAATTGTGGTTGCTGGCACAAGAGGTTTCAGCAGCTGCAATACTCTCATCATTGAACCTGATGTAGCTGGGTGTACAGAAGACTAGACACTAAAGTCTCCCAATGTGCTATAACTAGGCACTGGTGTGTTGAGAAGACATTCACTATGGTTGGTTGAGGCCTGAGCACAGCACGGTGCCCTCAAGTCAATTTTCAAGGGTGGTCTTGCCACTGACTTAGAATCTCTTCCTTCCCCTGTGACCCAAGTTTGTGTTCAAACTGGTCTCTGTAAAAATGAGAAAGGTGAGGATAAACAGCTCGGAAGGTGCTCGCCCTTAACTAAAGGAGTGACAAACACAAGGGTGGGGATTTTTTCACTTTGTCCTGGGGACTGTCCCTGGCCATGTAAGTCTGGCTCCGACCATCAGAGGTCAGCAATGGACCTGCCCAACAGCCAGTTTGCCTCCTTGGAATATGTGTCTGCAGAGTCCTCTCCATTTAAGTATAAGGGATGCCATATGGACTATTTAATTCAACATGTGTTGTCCATGCATGTGCTTGGAGTGGTTAGTGACATAAAAGATCATCTCTGGAATAGTGGTGTCTACAGCAAGCTGTATGAAAGGCTTTGCCCACAGCAAAGCTGAAGATTGCTTTAATGATTTTTCTTTTTTTTTTTTTTTTTTTACCCTGCTGTCTTTTTTGTTTGGCCACCATGAGATACAGGCATTCTTCAGTTTATTTTGTTGGAAGACAGGCTCTTGTTCTCAAAGAATGAGTAAAAAGGTGCCAAAGTGGTGGCTACCTTGTTTATGCATTTCAAGAACTTATGGAGGCACTTAAAATGTTACGCTGGAGAAAAAATACCCAAACAAATATTGTACAAATCTGAGTCCTTCAGGCTGAAGAGGTCATCTAATGACTCGGCAGTTATGGAAGATCCTCGGGCAGCGACTGAAGTGGTAGTTACCTGGTTCTGCTGAAGGTGTGTGAAGGACTATGTTGGTCCACAGACCTCATGCTCGTGGAGGTGTTCCTTTAAGTTCTGTCTTAGTCCATGACTGAAGGATTTCTTTAAAATTCTGTGTGCTCATGACAAAAATTATTGCTGTTTTGACTCAGTTGACGGGCAGTGGGAGTGTGCAGTTCAGAGTGGAGAGTCAGTGGTCTGGAAGAGGAGACAAAGGTAAAGATATGAGAAGTGTGAATCCATGAGAGGGAATCTTACTGGGGTGGAGGGATCACAAAAAAACCCCACAAACCATGAACTTGGTAGAACTTTGTAGGATTTCTGGGTGCCTCTGTATTTTGCTACATGTGGAGCAATGTGGCTTATCAGGGTCAACAAGAAAACAAAATCCAGGAAAAATACTGCTTTGTATCTTCATGCAAATGCTCTGAACTTGTGCAATTGTACAAACCCAGAGTAATTCTTGAGGCAAAAGATGATCTCAGCTGAGTAGTGCTAGATAGCAAGATTTCTGGCAGACAGACACAATTTTAGGTGATTTTCCCAGCTTTTTTTATGGCTATTAATGGGATGGTGTATGTAATCCATTGCTGGCACTTGCAGCATTGAATGACCTCAGACGAAGAGTGAAGGATTCAATAATTTCTTGAGATAATCTCTCAGGGGGAGGAAAATTTCCTTCTTAAGGATGGCACTTAACCTGAAAGACCCAAGTCCCCAGGTAAATTTATCAAGCTGCTGGTTGTATAAACATGTTGGTTCAAAGAGCTTTTGGGTGGCTGGATCATTCACACAAGGCCTATCATGTTTACTGAGGAAATGTCAGGAAAAAAGTAGGACTCGGTTCAAATTATCCTGATTCTCATCTTTACTGATGTATTTAGTTTTAGTTTACCTTTTATTTTAATTCTTTGTAGCGAAAGGCCTCAATTCCTGTGCCCGTGTACTTGTACCAAAGTTTCACGTTGGGACTAAACCAGAAGCATTTGAAAGCAACATCCTCAGTGTTTTATCAGGCTTTTGGGGAAGAGGCATACTGCTTTTCAGTGTGATTAATAGAAGCTTGCAGATGACTTCTAGCTCTTTCCCTCTTGGTTTTATTCCAGCCTTCTGCCTCTTCTCTCTCTTCTCTCAGCAGTCACTGGTGTATGAATGCTGTCTCAGCCCCTCCAGGGCACCAACTCAGCGTCTGAATCATCCCAGAGAGAGTGACCAATTCCGTTGTTCTGGTTAAATCTGTGCATGTGGCTATAGATGCTGCAGAATGGGAACATAAGCAGAGATGGCTGAGACATCAGTGGAAGAATTAATAGCTTCTTATCAATAGCTTTTTCCTCGGTGTTACAGCTGGGGTGACTTTCTGCAGCCAAGTGTGGCAGATTTTTGCTACCGTGAATGAAGACGTTTTTCTTTCTGCCTGTTAAGTGTTAAGGATAGTCTTGATAAAAAGGCTGATGCTGATGTCTCGGCCTCCTTGTATGATAACGGAATGTTGTTATACTGTGTAACTTTGCTGGGGTGGTCCTCTGGATTTCACAGCACAGGGAGGTGGCTGTGAGCTGTTAGCCCTTTTGCTTGTGGCTTCCTTCCCAGAACTGTCACTGGGCTTGAGGGTCACACTGCATCTCTCTTACTTCTGCATCAGGTGACTTATGATCTCTCTGCAGAGACTTCCTTGTCTCTGAAGACAGCAGCAGCAGTCTTGGGGAAAGCTACAAATGCTTTTCCATGTGCACACAGAAACAACCCTGGAAGTGGGAATCTTTGAGGAGATGCCACAGGTTGAGGGGTATTTGCTTCTTTATATCAAGTCAAGAGATTGGGTGAGGAATGCTGTTTGAGAGAAGCCTAATGCTTTGAAAACCAGGGTTCTGTGCTATGTGCTCTGGGAAAAGGCGAGATGAGGTTTGATCAGGGTCAGGGAGCAGTAATGCCAAGAAAGCTCTGGATGGGATGGGGTGGGGATGGTCACAATGTACAGGAATGCAGCTGCAGCTAAATGATACAATGAGCATCCAGTAGTGCTAGTTGTGCTATTCTAATCCTAATATGCTATTCTACATTCTAATGTACTTTCAAGGAAGAGAAAACCATCACAGCTTGTTTTTCACTGGTACTATTTATGAGGCTGTCAGTCATGAAGATTGTTGGTGATCTGTGTCCTCCATAACTTGGTTGCCCAGCTAGATTCTGACCTAGACTATTGCAGTTCTAGAAAAAAATAGAACGGATATTCTAGTGCTGGAATGTCTTATGTGCTGTCTCCAGACCTGTCTCCTGGGTTGTCTATAGTTCTCAAAAGGGTCCTAGACTAGGCTTGGATATCTGAGGAGTTAGTCTGGACATGTCAGTGCCTCTGTTTATCCCTTCTGTCATACATGCAGTGACAGAAGAGGTCGGTGGCTTGGACAGAGGCTAGAAATATGGATGGTATTTCTGCCTCTGAGGCAATTCCTTTGTGATCCCATAGGCTGCTCTTGGCATATACAAATGTCTTTACAGGATTTAAGGCCTTTATTTTAGGGAGCAATATCCAAAATTGTTTTTCCATGTACTGTGCCCGTGTTTCTCTGAGTTAGTGGTACATAGCTATGTGTCAGGGCTGTTGTGAGGCACCATCCATGAAGCCAAAGATCGAGCCCTACATCTCTTGACAAAACTTGCTATTCAGTTGAAAAGACAAAATTCCTTGGAGATCTTTAAACCCTTAGAGCATTCCTGAAATTGTTAAGAAATGATTCTAAGTAAATACCTAAAGCGATGTTTAGATGTGGCAAGCAAAGATGTGGCCCTGAAGTTGTTGAAGCTTGCCAGTTACCTCTTTAATGAATTCTGGAGCAGCAAAGAAGGACTTTGTGTTTTTGACATAAGTGACCACGCAAGGCGTGTGAAATGCCTGGGTAACTGGCAATCTGCTGCTTAAATTGGAACACGGCAAATCAATTGCCAGTGGGCAGAAAATGCAGCTTTCCTCAAGTAAGGACCTGAGTGAAAAACATACTTGATACTCTTAGGAGCTGTTTTTCACCACCTGCCATATATCATAATAGTGTGGTAGGGGGAGGAAAGGTGGGAATGTCTTCTTTGCTCCTTTGTGTTAAAGGAAGATCTTATCTGAAAAGCTTAAAATATTTTCAGAAATGTAGCTCCCCCATTGGAAAGGCTGAAATAAGCCTGGGCCTTACACCTGTAGCTAGTGAAAGTCACTTTTAAAGCATTCATTAGAAAATTGTGATGCTCATATGTGGTCTTATTCCACTAAGTATAATTTATATCTGTTCTCCAGTGGTGAAGCACAGCATAGGGTGAAAGGAGTGATAAGATCATCAACTTTTGAGCACAGCTTGTGTTTGCCTCTCAGGGTGTTAGAAGATATAACAAGAGCAAATACCTTGCCTAGACCATATTTTATTCTTTTTTAGGAGTGTCAAGATCCTGATTGACAGAGGTTGATGGAGTAGTTGATCAAGAATCTGAGCAAAGCTTTATCATGCTTCATGAATTCCTTCTGTGAAGTGTCTACGTGGTCTTCCTGATGACTTTTTTCAATATTTTCTGCAAATTTTCCTCCAATGTAATGAAGCTGCTCTGATTATTTTTTTATTTTTTTTATTTGTTATTGTATTCTACAATCCATCGGAGCCCTGACTCCAGTTAAGGAGAAACTAGGTTTCAGCAGGTTGTGGCAGGTGATTCTACCACTCTGGTCTTGTGAGACCTCACCTGGAGTACTGTGTCCAACTTTGGAGCCCTCAGCACAGGAAGGACATGGACTTGTTGGAACAGGTCCAATGGAGGGCTGTGAAGATGATCAGAGGAATGGAGCACCTCTCCTAGGAATACTGGCTGAGAGAGCTGGGCTTGTTCAGCCTGGAGAAGAGAAGGCTCTGGGGAGACCTTAGAGCAGCCTTCTAGTATCTGAAGGGAGCTACAGGAGAGCTGGAGGGGGACTCTTTGTCAGGAAGTGTAGCGATAGGATGATGGGTAATGGTTTTAAATTGAATGAGGGGAAACTTAGATTAGATACTAGAAAGACATTCTTTCCTGTGAGGGTGGTGAGGCACTGGAACAGGTTGCCCAGGGAGGCTGTGGGTACCCTATTCCTGGGAGTGTTCAAGGCTGAATGGGGCTTGAAGCAACCTGCTCTAGTGGGATTATCCCTGCCCATGGCAGGGGAGCTGGAATTTGATGATCTTAAAGGTCCCTTCCAATTCTTACCATTCTATGATTCTATGGGTTTGGTTTCAGCAAAGAGGAACACATCTATGCAAAATATGTATTTGTCTTGCTCTTTATGCAACCAAGACAAGATTTGGTAGTCAAATCAGAGGCTGTCATGCTTTGTGAAGCAGGTCCAAGTCTTCAGAGTCTTGTGTTACTGCACTTTAGAAGTCCAATCTATTGTGCTCAATTATGCAGAGAATTAAAATTGATGCTCATGTTCTCATATTCCAACAGTGTGTCTGAACACTAGGAAAAACTTCACTATGTGGTTACCTTGTTAGATTGTGAGCTGAAATAAATTGGAGAAACCCTGGGACAACCACTGCTTGCACTGTCAGGTATTAAAGAGGTGGTGTGAGGCAGGTTGAGTGCACCCTCAGAACCGTGTCCTGAATAAGGCAGGGGTAAAAGAGAAGAGAATTTCTCAAGGGAAAGGATGTGGTTACTCATGGAACTGATTGCAGAAAGCTGTGAGCTGGGAATGGGGGAGAAAACTGCTAGATTTTCTAGGAAAGACTCCTGTGGATCAGTGTGACAGTATAAGATGGGATGCTTTTAATAATCTGTTCAGAGCTCTTTCTGCAAGAACAATGAATCTCTGTGCCTCAGTCACTCCCCATCTGTTTTCAGATCTCATCTGAAAACTCATCTTTCCTTCCTTTTCTCTCCCCTTCCGCTCTCTCCACTGTCATTTTTTATTTTAAGTTTGCCTCTCTGCTCTCCAAAGCTTTTGTGAGGATGGAGTTTGAACGAGGCAATAGGCAAGGTTACATGCATTAAGCAGCGAAGCAAAAGCTGATTTATTTTTATTGCACTCATTTATTTTCTTCACACCCCAGACATCTTCATAAAGGAAATGATTTAACCTTTTGCGTACAAAGCACAAGCCAAGGGTTTCTGGGTTCGTGCTGTAAAGTGTTGTAAATGTAAATTAGAAAAGGAAAAGCATTAATCCCTCCCAAGTTTGATGCAGCTCTTGTGAGATGGTAGTGTGAGATGCTTCAGGTGATATTATTTGCTGTGGGAAGGATTACCGCCTTCAGTCCTTGGGTAAATATGAAAACTAGTCTTTGGTTTTCTATACAAATATAAAAAAGAGCAAGGAGGGGAAAGACATTTTTACCTAGGTGTGTCCTTCAGTGATTCTCCCCCTCATTCCTTCTGGTTCATAGTGGCATTCACGTGCTTTGGGAGAGGCAGTACAGGAGTGAAATGAGGATGAAGTGTTAATGGGTTAGAATCTCAGTGCATTAAACAGGTTTAGGCATTCTCTCTTTATGCTTTTCCAGTCACCCCCTGACCAAAACTGTTCTCAGGGGTATGCTTCCCCTGGGTTGAAATAATGATTTCTCTGCTCTTCAATTAGTACCTCTGTTCAGTAAGTATTTCCAATTTTTCATTAGGATAATTTTGCTGTGTTGAATTCCTCTCCACCCCCTCTCCCTCTCTCCCCCCCCACCCCCAAAATGTCCAGCTGGGTGCTATTGTTGTCTTCAGGTAAACTGCCACCACTTCCCTTTCCTGGGCCAGTGCTCCTGCCTGACAGTTTCCTATCTTGATAAATGATAGGAGCCTAAAGGGCAGTGTCTCGAGCCGGTTCCTGTGCTGGCTGAATGTGTGTGCATTGGCCAAGAGGGCTTAGGCATTCTTCTTGCTGTGGGAAGTTTACACTAAAGGTCACAAGAAAATTCATTGTGCATAATTTTTTTTTCTTTTTCTCCCCCCAAAGACAGTGCTGAAAAGTGCTGTGTGCTAGGAATGAAGGTTGGTGATAATAAGGAATAGCAGTTTATCAAGGCTATTGTGAAGAGAAGAAGAACCTAAACCTATTGTGAAGAGATTTTACTTACAGTGGTCCAAAGTCCTTGCTGGGGAAATGACCAGAGGTCAGGAAGCCTGTCAGCTGAAAACAAAGTTGAAGAACAGTGCCTTAATTGATAATCTGCCTTGAAAGTTGCTCTCTGGACTGCAATTCCATTGATTTTCCTTTTTCTTTTAAGACATCCCTGCTATGGATGTTCGGAGCGAGTGGTGTTAATGGTTGCTGCTGTTGTTTCTGCAGTAGTTTCACCTGGACAGCACTGTCCATCAGGCGGCCTCAAATAGTTGAGGCTCTGACCCGTGGCTAGTGGACCATGTGGGACAGGTAGGCCTTGAGAGCTGGAAAGTTGTGCTGTTGAACTAATTAGCATGAGCTGATCAGCCTTTGAGCTCAGGGAAACAAAGTCTGCGTTTGTCATGTTGCATAGCTGTGGTTCTGTCTGGCTTTAAAGCTTGTGAAGCTCTTCCGTGAGACCCAGTGGCAAAGAACAAATTCCAGCCCCTCCTCTGCCTTGTTCCCCTCCAGCAGCTCCCTTCATCCCACCCGCAGATTAAAGGGAGAGTTTTTCTGTGAAACTAAATACGTAGCTACAGACCAGCTAGAAAAACTGACTCAATTTTGCTGTGAAGCAACACTGAAAAGGAGTATGGGGAAAAAAAGGCATTTAAACATAAAATGAAAGGCTGAGAACCCGAAAACCCAGGCTAACTGGCCTGTTCTCATAATTTCTGAATAAATGCCTTGTTATCAGCAGCATTGCTGTGGCTCGTGCAGTTTCCCTGCTGTAGTTAGGTTGCGATAATATTTTATCCCTCCTTTCCTACTCTTCTCCTTGCTGCATTGTAAATGAGACCTTGTGTTTTCCCCTTCAGCATCCAGTTTATTTTCTCCTTGAATCCACAGACCTTAGGATGCGCTGCATGGCAAGAAGGAAGAAAAAAAAGCAGCATTAATTTGCTGGTATCTCTTCTGAACATGATTGCTGTTAATTGTCAAGCTTGTTCTTTTCTCCTGGCTGCAAAAATAAGCTGGTGGAAAATAGTCCACTGTGGGCTTCTGTATTTTGCTGACAACTTGCCAGCTGCCAACTAAGGGCGTGACAAATGCCCAAATGTATAAAATTTCTAACCAGCTCTCCATTCTTGTATTTTCAAAGCTGTACTTCTGGTTTTGGGCTTGTCATCAACGCGCCTGATGCCTCCTCTGTCTCCAACAACCAAAACTCAGTAAAATATCACCAAATCCACTGGCATTTCAGGCTTGGCTGGCCTGTGCAGTGCCCTGAACGCTGCTGGATGGAGATGCTGACAACCTGTTTTCTAGCTGTGTCTTAACAAAGTTCTCCTGAGCAATTCATGCTGCCACTGAGCTGAGAACCTGCTGGCTGGGCAGGGAGCATGGTCATTCTGTTGGGGGTGACAAGAGGTGGGGGAGCATGGGGAGGGGTGAGGTGTGTGCTTAAAGTTGTTAGACTTGAAAAGTAATGCTAGAAAGGTCACATTCTTTGACCAGAATGATGCAATGGAGGATTTCTGCCCGTATCGTACAACCAGTGAATGGTTGTATCCGGCAGTTGTAGATGTGACACTGAGATGCCATGTACAGCCACTGTCTCATAAAGGTCCTCGGGTTTTATAAGTCTGGGTCTGACTGGTTTTTGTTTTTTGAAAGGGTAATAAACCTCTGAATTGGGCTTTGTTGAGGTCAGGGCAGATGTGCTCACTGCATAAACTGATATTGTCTATAAATATTCCCTTTTCATTATGTTACTCCTGTGAACACACAGTGCTGTTAATGACGCTTTGCTTTAATACCACAGTTCGTGCTTTTCCTTGCCCTCAGGCTTTAAAATGATTGACCAGTTATGGTCCAGGAAGCGAGTAGCCTTGTCTTGTGTCTCTTTTGGGAAGGGATGGACAAATATTGAGGCTGTGCACTTAATAACTTTCACTTGTGTCATTTTCCCTGGAGATCCATGAGCAATATATTGCTTGACACTGAGGCAATAGTTCAAATGAAACTTTGATGCCCTGAAGAATACCTGCAGAAGATAGAGCAAGGATCTACTCATCTTAACCCAGGGTTCTTGTTTGAGCCTGAGATATAAAATGCAGAAGGGAATCTGATGTTTCTTTGAACCCAGGTGCAGCTGAAATGAAAGATAGAGTTCAAAAAAGCTGTGAACATCTTGGCTGCCAATTTGAACACGGTGTGTTTCTACCTGCTGGAGCACAGAGAGGAGGAGAGGACAGCAGAGACAGATAATGTTGCTTTTTGTTTTGTTTTGTTTCTTGTTAAAGTGGCATTTTTAATGAGTTTAATTGTACTGCGGGGAATGAGTTAGAAGAACATAGGTCTGATGCTTTAGAATAATAAAACACAGGATAATAGGCAAAAGGGAAGACCTAACTATAGGAATTTCAAAAGGGAAAGCATGAACTGGGTCAGTTCTCTGCCTTCTCAGTTTTATCTATTCATGTCTGCTGTAGTACCTCATGCGGTTTGATTTTAAAATGCTCATATTAATGGGAACTCTACTGCTCCAGAGACAAGTAGACCTGATCTCTGCCACAATCCTCAGTCCAGTATGTCCCCACCTTCATTTTCACCCTATAGTCTCATTTCTTTCCCCCCGCAATGGTAGGACACATTCTAGCTCTTTCTTAATGAAGAAAACTACCCTTAAGGATCTAAAGTCTTTGTAGGTCAGTTTTCTGCCCAAGCTTAGAAATGGATCTGTGGTAGAACGGTGCGACCTTCTCTCAGCTTAAAGTTTGACATAAATACCAAGGTTTGGATCTGTATAATAAATGCACCACTGAATATTTTACTGAATCGTATTTTGAACCTGGGAAGAGGTGGTGGTTATTTCTGGCAATTCTTCGTTATGTGCGTTTGAGGAAAAGTCAGCCCACCCATTAAAAAAGCCTTTATACATCATCACACTGCAGTGCTTGCAGTGCAGCAGATGAACATGCGATAACAAAAATAATAGGGACGGGGAGGTGGAGTAACATCAGGAATAAAGCTGACACAAGGACTTGAAGATAAAGGAAACTGAAAAATGTAATCCATGCCATGAGAGCAAAACGTCACAGCTGGAAGACATCAGGATTCCCAGTTACCAATGATGGGGCTGTATCAGAGACATTTTTGAATGCATTTTAATGGGAATTAAAACCAGATTAATAGGCCAGAAGAGAACCACAGCGTAGGCTGTTTAGATGTAACAAACAACACAAGAGCTTTTAGAAATAGAGATTTTATTTTTTTTTTTCTCAATGATTTGGGCATTTGATGTGGTATTTCTGTAAGTACATTAGGACCTTTGGCTGAACATTTGACTTTACAACTGTTCCCAAATCTTTGGGTGAAGAAAGGTCCAGAAGGCAAAATGACATCAGTGAGGTCACGCAGAGCCTGGCTCTAAAGGCAAGAGAAACATCCTGCTTTCCAGGCTGAGTCCACCTGAGTGATCAAAGAGAACTTAAGAATTCTCCTAGATCCCTTGCTACTGTTTGCTACCTGTCTCTGAAAGACAAGCATTTCTTTACACTGTTGTGGTTGTTTACACAATGCAGCATGTTTTGAGGTCTAATATGCCTCAGTTGTGTGAGTCTACTGTTTTATTCTCCTTTCCCTTTTTTTCCCCCCCTCCCTGTGTTAATGATGGTGCTTGATAGAGTTTGTCAGTGAAAGGAGATTCTAAACAAGATTATTCCTCTGTGGGGAAACGTGACAAGGTGACTCAATGGGTTAATCTTGACTTTCTTCCGTCATAGCTGCTTTTCTAATTAAAAGTGCTGGCTGACAGTTTGCATTATCAGAACACTAGAAGCTGGGTTGTGCTAAGGGCTTGCAGGCAGTATTTCTCCTGAGCTCTGGGAGCCACCGTGCTGTAAGGTAGCAAAAGACACTGGAAACTCTATCGTGGCCTGGCAGGCGAATGGAGATGTTCAGCCATTTACCAGCCAGTGTGAGCAAACCGATAGCGATTCCCAGGAGCTAGATCCTAATTACATTTCTCTGCTTGGGGATCATTTGAACCTTTAATGAGAGGTTGGTAAGGAGAGAGGGAGAGGTGGCTTTTTATTACAGTTGAGGAGAGAGGAAGGCTTTGCTGCCAGGGAACATGGTCTCCTTCCAGTGCCATACAAAGGTTGATGTCTTTCCCATCCACCATAGAAACAGTAGCTGTTCCCTTTTCATCGAGGGAGCAGACAGGTTTGGTTCAGTTAATGGTTTCAGTTCCCCATGTGTTGCTTTCCGGCAGCAGGATTTTGCTTTGCAGAGATGTTTGGTATATGGCTCACAGATATTTGGTGGCATTTCTCTCACTTTTTGAGGGATGGGATAGAGGAGAACAGGTATTTGACTAGCCTTTCCAGTTTGCTAGTGACAGAGGTGGATCTATTGTACAGGCAGTGGTAAACCAGACAGGTTTGTTTCCTACTTGCCAATGATTGTGATCTGGCCCCAAACAATTTATAGCTTAGGACCTCAAGTCAGACACATTGAAGTCCTGGCCTTTGCCCCTCTGTTGAACAGGACCAACATGGGGATGGAACTGAGTGCTGCCACAGAAATGTACCAGAATTAGTTCAGAGGTTGCTTCCCTAGTTGTTAGCTGTAAACCCTTGAGACTGCTCATGGGATTGTTGGTACAAAGTCATGGACTCGCTTTTTGGGGTCCGCCATGTCTCTGTAAAATTCCAAATCACCTAATCTGGGAACAGAGACAGTACCAGACAGTCTAAATCAACCAGACAGAGAACAAACGCCTGAATAAACTGTTCCAGGAATGTCAGGAGGGAGTTCTGGGATGTCCCTGACAAAACAGCTTAAAAAGGCCATAGTCGTTTTATCAAAATCTCTTCAGCTTGAAGAATAACAAATTGTAAGACCCAGCCCACTCTGCTTTCAAGTCCTGATGTAGTTGGGAACCTTTTGATGCTCACTCTGTTTTCCGATTACTTAAAAAACCTAATTAAGTTCTATTGCTGCCATCAGCATTTTGGGTTTTTGACCATCTAAGGTTTGTCAATATTTTTCTTGCCATTCTGCACTAATTTATCACAGATTATGTCTTGTTAACCTCAGGTTTTTCATATACAAGGTCTTATAGCTCCAGTGAACAAATGCTGATCACAACATATCAGCAGAAATGTGCTCAGCTGTGAACAGCAAATAATAATTTGGGGGTTTCTTCTGTATCCCATCTTTTGTGATGCTGAAGAGGTGGCTGAAGGATGAATAACATGAGATATCTGTGGATATGACATGCCCCTCCTAAAATGAGGGGGTCACCATGTTCTTATAGTTCTCATGAGGGGGTCACCATGAAAAGTTCTCCCAAGGACATCACTACGTTTTGTTTTTAACAGAAAAAAATGAGAGTTACTGCTTTTTCCTCTTTGAGGTGTTTATAGTCTAAAAGTTTTAGTTGTGTGGTGCCACTACAGGAGCAAAGACAGGTCCCTGGGAACACTCTGTACAGTGTCAGACTGGGTTTCTGGAATTTAGGCACTGGGAAATGTCTTACTATACTCCTGAGTTACTAGTGAGGGTGGTATAGTTTGTGCAGCTCATCTTCCATTTGCCTCTTTGTTCTCCAGACACATCTTTACCATCTTTCATAAACTTTTTCAGGCAGAGAACTGGAGGAGCTTTCTAAATAACATCAGTAGGCTTGGAAAGGAAGAGACAATTTCACAAATAACTAGTCACTGAATGGATGTTAAAGGGAGTAGGCGGGGATCTTCTCTTCAACATCTCTTGTGCAACGACAGTGAGAGTTGGCAGAATCTGCTGAGGAAGGGATCATGCAGGCTTCCTATTTTGTAAATAGCACCTCCTGTGGTTGCTGTTGGAGAAATCATATTGTGCTACATGAACTACTGATCTAATAGGGAATTCTCATATTCTTCAGGCAGTCATATCTGTCCTGAGTATAAGTCAGAGTACTGGAAGGTAATCATTGCTCTAAAAAGGCTGGATGTGCCCTGTGTGTATATCTGGCACAACTCACACAACTAAACCTCCAGCTGAGACCCTGACAGAATTTGCAGCCAGGTGTAATTCTAGCTGAACCAAAATGAAGCATCTTTAGTCAATCCAGCTGGCCTCCTGCTGGGTGTCTCACCTCTTGGCATAATCTTCTCATTTACTCATGCTCCTTATTGTGATAGCACTCTTGCTGTTACCCGCACTTCCTTTACATCTTGTAATTCACACTGATACCTGGTACCCAAATGGTTAAATGCATTTGGCTTTGCTGTCCTCCTCAGTCCCTGTAGATTGTGTTGGAAGAATTGAATGAAATTGATAGAGCTAGCATTACAGTGAGCAAAACCCCCTGAAGAAAGAGTAGATGGGTGGATAGAGAAAATGACCCCAAAGAAAACAGCTGTCAAGGGCAGCTATTGGTTTATCTTTCATGGAAAGAGAGATGTAATGAATTCTAAATTAAGAGAAACTAGAAGCAAGGCTGTTTATCAGCTCTCAGCTGCAGCATAAACAGGCACTTTAGAAGTATCGACTGCAGTCTCACTTAATGTACCAGTAGGTGCGTTTCCCCAGTGCTTGGGAACACCACGTAACCATCAGGTTAGACTAAAGCTCTGATATGTAAAATCTGCTGGGTCAGGGCAAGAACTGCTTTGCAGCTTGGTCTCCTTTCAGAGGGTCTTTGAACAGGTTTTCCTGCTCTTTGTGAACTAAAAGAGCAGCATGTGCGTGTACAGGCCAAATTGCCTTTTGCTTAAGGAAGCCATACAACACAAATGTAGGTAAAATCCCCAGGGACAGCACTGTGTAAGGGTCTCCTCTTCGCAATTACTGGAGATGCTGAGAACAAACCAACTCCTGAGTTAGATATACTATGAGAAATCTCAAAGAAAATGTTATCCTACCATCTTCTCTGTTCACACTGAGAGAATAATTGCTTCTTTGTAACCCCTCTGCTCAGACCCCAGCTGAGGATTTATCAACTGACCATCCAGGGTGGTAAGCAATCTGACAACTGACTTCAAATAACGTAGTAAGGCTGACTGATGAGTTGTTCTTGCTATTCTTGACTTCATTTTTAACATTATTTTTTTTTTTTTTTTTTTGCCTGCCTCTGAGACACAGGACAGGAAAAGTTATGGCTTCCCAAGGAGTGTTTTGTGCAATCAGCATGTTCATTGTGTTCACTTCTAATTTAAAGGAATTCTTGGTGCTGCAAAACATTGTAACCTAAACAGGATCTTCAATTATTCACAGAAACATTTCACAGGATGTATTTTGTACATTGCCCACAGAAAACCTATGTGAAGCTTGTTTTTGGAAGAAACTCATATTCTCAGTGTCTAGTTCACAGCAGAGTGACTGACATTTGAGCCTGAATTTGTGAATTATGTTCCCAGCAGCGAGAATTATAAGAGCTGATATGATATATCCTATTGACTTGTTAGATAGGCTGAAGAATCTCTCTTGGGAGCTGACGAGGGTTTAGTGAACCATCTACTTTGGCTAGGATTTGATGGAAGTTTTGATTCTACCCTGTCTTGAGCTCTAGTGTTTGTCCTTTGTCTTATGTTTAGACAGAGATGGCAGCAGGAGTATTCTGCAGCCAAATAACCTGTTGAATATCTGGCTTCTGCATATCATCCTTATTGATGAGAGCTGTTGCTCTCTGGGGGTTCTTGAGTACCAACAGCTAAGCTACAAAGCCAAAGATGCTAGAAGTGGATCCTCCATTCCTTCCTCAGCAACGCTTTCCCCTGGCTGAAGTGTTGAAGATGAATTTGTCTCACTGTGCCAGCTTAATAAGGTCAAAATCCAGATGCCATGGATGAATATGGCTCATTACGTTATCTTCTTGTGTGGAAACAATCCTCACCATCCTCTGAGGTGCTTTGACTCATGTCCTTACTTGGTCACGTGCTCTTTTGTCATTTTTGGACATTTTCATGTCTTTAATTAAAAGAAAAGGCCTCCCCCATAGAAGATTAATTAGGATAAATGTGCTGCCATTAATATCTGCCATGTTTGGAAAGAGATGATTCACCCTGTGATTAAAGCCAAACGGAATCTGGAATCTGAGGAGTAATTAGCCCTCAGCGGCTCGTAAGTCTGAAGAAAGCACTATTTATCAGTGGCAGCGCTAATGCAATTACTTCTCCACTGCAGCCTCCTGGACTGATAAATCATAGCCTGAGCGCTGGGAGAAGCTATCAATTCAAGATTATGCTTCTCTGAGTCTACAAAGAGAAAAAGGGGAAATAAAAGTGTGGCCAGCTTCTCACCATCTCTGATGGTGTCAAAACTAGGGAGACCAACGAAGTCTGAGCATCAATTCTGAATCCCTTTCCTCCTATAGAAAGGTGTGAACCTTTATGAAAATCATGGCAACTGATTGAAATTATGATATTTTTTTCTTTGGAGAACAGAATCCAAGAGAAGTTTGTACTTGATGGCTGTGAAAATTGGTCAGAACAGTGTATCTCTGCTGAAGCTGAATTTCCAATCCATCTCTGCTTAGACCATTTTTGCTTGTTTTTTCTGGTGATGATTTTTTACAGGAGTGGTTAGTGAGCAGTATGCTTGGACATGTTGCTGTTTCATGTGCCTCTCCTGTTTGCTGTGTTGTTATTGGGGTTTCAGCACTGTTTTGTAAATCTGGAGAACCTTTCCTGTGGGATCTGAAAGGGCTATGGAAATGTTAATCAACAGCAAAATATTAACCTTTCCTTCATATGCACATGTATATCCACTGTTCCAGACTTTGACTTGAGGCAGAAAGTGATGAAATAAGAAAGTGATGAAATAAATTATTTGGGCCCCTTTGAGAAACCAGGTGCATCCTTGATGATGATCTGCTCACTTGGGTAGAAGTGTGCCTTTTTGCACGAGGGATCTGTCCTTGAGACTTCAAATTCCCACTTCCGCAATAGAAACCTCATAAAACCAAACGTCTTGCAGATGAAGTAACTTCTGTCTCTTCATCCTGCTGTTTCAGAGGTGCCATTTTCCAAGTCTGAATCACGCAATGCTGTACCACACTGAAAGTAAGCTCAGCTCCATTGGAGAACCTGGGCCATTTCTAGAGTCTTTCCAATTCATGCAATGAATCTCTGTGCCATCACCTTCTGTGAACGCTGTATTCCTCAATCCCTTCCATTTCCTGTAATGCATAATATGGACTAGACCCAGCCAATAAAATGTCTGGAGGATATGGATGGGAATATGATATACTAGGAATGGATTGCTGGCCTGAGCCACAGGGAAATAGTGTGGTCCATTGCATTATGGTTATATACAACAACTATGTGTTTAAACTTGACTTCTTATCTCTGAGCAGAGCCCAAATAAGCAAGCACAGCTGAGGGAAGTACAGTGGGGATCAGACTAGATGAAATCTTCCTTCTCACAGCTGCAACCTGCTGATAGAGTTGTTCTGGGATAATTTTCTCTATTTATCCTCTCTGACACAGAGGAATTTGTGTTAAGACGCAAGCTGTTTCTTGCACCAGCTGAAATAGTAACCCAGTTTTAGGTGTTACACAAACGGCCTTGTTGGAGCTGAAGCCTGTGTAGGATAGAAGACATGTTGAGTGTTTTCTCTTGATTGCCTTCATAGGTACTTTCCATAGTATTTCACATCTGCTGTGTTTGGGGCACAGCTGGAGGTAGGGTTATTTTTGGAGCAGCAGTGGTGTAAAGATGGCGCTTGTCCTTCAAATTCCAGGCAAGTCTTCATTCAGGGACATGGAAAATGAACAACGTTTGGGATGCTCTTGTAGCAGGTGTTAATTGTGTTGGTTCTAATTTTTTTTTTTTTTCCCAGGCAGATGGGCAAACAAAGACAGACTGAGATTTCTTGAAGTAAAAGATAACATAAAATTATGTTAGCAGCTGCTGTGTTGCATTTGTTGACATGTCGGCTGAGTATGGTATGTGTCATGGTGGAACAGCTCCAGCATCAATGGAAGAATACTGATTTTTTTTTAGACACTAAAAGAGAAGTCTGACGTCCCCTTTGGCTACTGGAAAAAAAAATTGAATTACTTATTGGTCCTCTTCTAGAAAGCATTTTTGACATGAGATGAATGTTTTTCTGAGATTATTTTCTTCAGCAAGTGTGTCCTTGACCTAGTTAGTGATTTATAGATGCTGTTTGTCTTGTATATAATACTGTGATTCTTTTTATTTTCACAGTGCAAACATAAGGTAGTTTTGACCACTGGAGAGTTGTTTACCTTTCTAGGTCCAGTTTGCTCATGTCAAGATGTATTTTATACATATTCTCTATAGGAACTTTCCTTGGGTGAAGAAAGGTGGTACTAAGAAAGGCCCGGTATCTGTTGCCATTAGTTGTGTGATAGAAAATTGGCTCCAGAAACAAAATGCAGAATGAGAAGCAGTGGGTTCAAGTGACCCATTGACTTCCCTATGTTAGATACTTCCTTGGGTGAGCGTGAATGCATCGGTTTCCCTTCTAGAAGGTCAGTTGTGGGGGGGGCTATTGGGTTACCAGGGAGGTGGATTTCAAGAGACATTTGAAGTGTAATTGCTTGACTGGTTATCCACAAGCTTGTGTTTGTTAAAGGGCTGCAATGGTGAAAAAAATGGTCAAGACAAGTGAAGACCGACTTATTTTAAAACAAAAACAAACAAAAAAACCCAACAGACCAATAAAGAGGTATTTTTTTTCCCCCCCCTCTGTTAGAATTAGGAGCTGCTGGTTCCTGGTGCTTCAGTTCGAGGCTGAGTGGGCCAAAGGGAGAAATTGTTCCCTGTTCTGGGTGTTTGTTGCATAAATCTAAATTCTGCAGTCCACCCCAATCACTCCTTTTCCCGGTTCACTGCAGTGGTGGATAGGGAGAGGTGCTGGGGGTGAAAAGGGAAGGACTCCACCCAGCCCTCAAGCTGATCTGCTAGTTGCTTATTTGTATTCTGTGGTTTGAGCTAGTGTTAAAGCCCTTGCTGACTTTGCAGTGGTAAATAATACTAAAGAGCTGAAATGTCGATACCTCATAAAGCTAGGGATGTTTCCGTAATGCACGATGGGAAGCGAGAATGAGGCTGGCTTTAGATGTAATCTGGACACTCAAACATCTTTCATAAAGGCAGATTATTTTTTCTCCCCTCCCTTGAATCACTTCGTGATTTGGGATGGGTGAATGGATTCAAATAAAAAGACGATATAAAATGTTCATTCCTCAAGCTGCAAAGGCAGTTTAAGCAGAGGTGGGCTCACATTCTAACTGGAGTCAGTTATTTCTCATATATCTGGGGAAACATTCAAAGGCACCAACCCAAAGTGCTGGGTGCTGAAGCAAAAGTCTATTCCCAAAATCAATTTGATCATGTGGCTGCAGAAACCCTAATGAGCAACGACATTTAACTTTCTAGGTAAATATGCTGCTGCTGTTTTTAGAGTCAGTTAATCCACCTAATCTGTTCCCATACACAGGACAGTAATCCCAGAGTACTCGTACTCTATTACCCCTGGCTGGATACACATTTTAAGAATATTCTAGGTGTTCTTTAGTCATTGTTTAAATTTTGGCTCCTAATGATCAATTGTAGTTCTTTCAGGAGGTAGGAATTGGGGATTTTTGGTCACTTCTGGTTTTGTTCTTGAGGCTTCTGAAAAGCTCAGTCAATGGATCAATGTTTTTTCCTTTTTTGTTTCATAATGCCGCAAATGCCAGTTTTGTCAAATTTTGACTGAGATTGAATTTGGAAGTATTAAACCAGTGTTCAATGGAACCACCTGAGTAGTCTGAGAAATCTGGGGAGAGAAATTTTAGGAGATTTGAAGCCTTTTCTTGGAGTTGCAGGAAACTTTTCATCGCTATAGTAAGCTTCCTTTTGCTCTCCTGTATCAGCCTAGGGCTTATTCATCACTTAGGGGGCTCTTTCTTCTGTGTTATGCTTTCTTCACACCTGCAAAACTGATCAAAATTCATTTAAAAAAACACCACCAATCAAAAAACTTGTTTATTTTACTAGTTTCTTTAGAGGAACTTGGAATGCTAACAATCCAGTTTTTTAAAAACCTGTTTCATCTCAGAAGCCTTATGTGTGCAAGTGTGGGTATGCAGTTTGGAAGTTTGCTACAGAGCTGCTGGCTTGCATGAAACTTCCCTGATTTGCTGCGATAGCCAGTGTGCAATTAAATTTGTGCCTTGACTACTGAGTTATGCAATTGTAAGAGGGGAAAACCAAACCCTTTCAGAATTGTCTCCAGTGTTTGTCTGCCTGGGACTGGCCAAAACCAGTTCTGTCATCCTCAGAAGATCTTAAAGAGTCATTCTTTGTTTCCCTCCTCGTGTTGCTGCAGCGCAACATGTAGTAATTTCTGTTTGGGAATGGCTTTGGACATATGGAAGGGGATGTGGCATGTTGAATGGGTGTCGATGGCATCAGCCGTGTGCCAGTAACCCCTGAGAGGGGACAACTGGTTGACTTCAGTAGAAATTACACCCTATGTTTCCAAACATGAAAATACCTTTGGGTTTCCCAGGTGAACTTCTGCAGTTTAGTCTTGCTGGCAACCCACTGGTCCTGCACTGTTCTTTTTGGGGTTTCATTCCTTTGTACTAATGTATTACAATGCTGGATTAAATGGATTGTATATGGATCTGCTGTCCAGGAGTTTCCAGACATGCAGAAGGAGAACGATATTACTCTGCACCTGCTGGCAAAAGAGCTTGTTGAAGTTGCAAGCACTGCTGGCTTCCTTGTACCTCTCTGAAATGTGCAGCATCATAGTGGTGTTGCAAACAGATGGAGGCACAGAAAGATTTAAGGCCCTACCTGAAGCGGCGGTGCACTGGGGACCTGAGCCTCCTGCTCTCTTTTCCTTCCCTCTTTTTCTACGGGCACCCTCAGCTCAGTAGGGCCTTTCAGCATCCAGTAACCACCCTCAGAGGCTGCGGCAAGAATAAACTGTGTGTACTGTTCAGCCTGACAAGAGCCCCATTAGGATCCTCTGCTCGCTCATTAATAGCAGACGCCCATGATGCCTTGGCTTCCGTTCAGGAGGAAGCCAGCCATCAACACTCAGCAGCTCTGTAAATACAGCCAGGGCTGCAGATGCCTTCCAACGGCATCCAACATGCCATATTGGGTCTTTGAGTGGAAAAGCCCTTGGCTGTTTTCTCTCTGGGCATGATCTGGTTGCCTTCATTGTCAGCCCTGCATAAATAGATTAGCAACTGCCCTTTTAGCTGGAGGGAACAAGGCAGACAGTTTAGGAGGAATGTGATACCAGTGGGCTGGAAGGCTCAGACCTGAAGGATCACTGCAAATATCAGCATTCCCTACTGGTCAAATGACAGGCTTGGGTAGTATTTCATTCCTTGGTCTACTTAATCTTTTTTTCTGTGCCATTGGAAAATGGAGCACTGTGAATTTCCTGTCAGTGCTTTATTCTTTGTGCAGATGGAATCAGAAAAATGTCTTTTCGGAGCTAATACTCTCATCGTTGGTTTTAAATTTGGTATATTTGCAGGTGTAACAAGCCCAAGGGAAAAGGAGATACTTTTTTCCATCTGTGCCACACCAGTGTTCCTACTGCTGGTAGAATTAATTATTGTTACACTGTTAGTGATAAACGTCCTGCATTAGTGAGGAATGTAGCAGTTAATGGTACTAGCTTGCACATCACATAACTGTATTTGAGTGGACCTGCTTCTGTCTGTGTGGTGATTTCTGACCATTTCTATGTGCAAATCTATCTCCTTACCATGAAGTGGTGGAGGGATTATGTCTCAGTGGATTTCTGCATCACTACAGAATTTTACAGGTCCAAATTAGGAGCTGTAGATGAAGACTGGGAGCCCAGGAGATAGGGATGAGAAGGCCAGGGATATAGACATGATTCTTTTCCTGGCTGAAGGAAGTTGCCTCAGCTGCTCTTGCAAGATTGTGGTTACCTCTGACTCAGTTTGGACTGGCCACCATGGGGGTATCCTAAAGTGCACATTAGTCATTTGGGAGGTATGAGTGAAAGTGTTTGACAAAATGAATCCTCTGGGAAATGCTGAGTGCACTGACAACGTGCTAGGCACTTCTGCTTTTCCATCTCCCATTTTTGTCCCGTTTCTGTCTTGTATGGAGATATATACACAGGTTTGCTGCTTTCCATCTCTCACCTCCAAAGTAAATCTTTTTGACAGAACTCCCATAGCACCGCCTCTGCTGGTCATGAGCTCCTTCTCTGCCCCTTCTGCATTAAAGTCTATTAAGATCATCACACTTGCTCTGGGAGAAACATCCTTTCATGAGAAACTCGTGCAGCTGCAGAGACCTCCAAAATGCTGTTGTCTCAATGATGCCAAAGTATCTACTAGCATTTGTGTCCAACGCAGCATGGGAAATAAATTTAGACCTTAGACTGGGTGAATCAAAGCAAACATTGAGGGCTCTGATCTTGTTGCCCCACCTTGTCTCCTGGCCCATGGATTTTGTTAATAATTCCAGCTTGGTCTGGTGGCTTTGCCTGAGGCCTGGGATTTGAAAGATTTCTCTCTCCATATGGCTCCAGTAGAAACAGGAGTTTATTATTTTCCACACCTCACTGGAAAATAACAGGGATGAGGCATCTTGAGGAGTTTACATTTAAAAGTTTGGCTGGTCTTATTCTGGCTGGGAGACTGAAAACTAAAATCACAAGTGGAAATAATGCAGATTGGGGGAATTTTGAAACTCAGCTGAATGTGTTGACTGTTTGCCAAAGCCCACACCTAGGTACATCAGGAAAAATACCTGTAGAGTCTATCTGCAAGAGGATCTGTAGATAGTAGTACTGCAGTGAGGAGATATGTATGCATTTACATTAGCCTGTTCTGTATTTTTCTTATGCTATAATACAAAGTTGCTCATAAATATTTATCACAGCATTTGGAGCTGTATGTAAGTCTATCTTTCTTTATCCTCTCAGCTAGTGATTTTTCCCTTGTGTGGCATACTTTATGATATGACTCAATAGTTAAAATGCAGTCAGTTCACCAAAATGGTACCAGTGAGAGTGGATACTCTTAAATTTATGTCCCTCATTACATCTCCAAACTGTGTTTTATACAAGCTACTTTAATAACAATTGGTTTATATTATTCCAGCTTGCTTGGATTGCAAATGTGGTGCATCAGGAAAAGTCAATTTTTTATCTGTATCATAATGTGTAAAGTCCTGGGGTGACTAGGGCTTCTTGGCTTTATTATGATATAAGGAAGAAGCCGTGAGAAATCCTTAACTACGTTTTCTGTCCCTGGGAAGTTGAGGATGGTTCAGTTACAGGTCAAAGCCAATTCTGTGCAAATTTCTGTTTTGAAAAATGTTATGAGAAGAAAATATACATCATTAACACTCATTTCTGTTTTAGAGATAACTTTTTTTTTCCCCTTCATCTTTCAGCCAGTAGTTTGGGGAATCTGTCCATATAACTAATGAGATCTGATTTATATTACTCAATTATGATATCTGTCTTGCTATGAAAAATGTCTGTATTATATACACTTGTACTTACCTTTCATATAAGGCCTCCAAAACATGCTCACTCGAGTAAGACAAAAGAGTGTTACACTTTAATGCCTGTGCTTGACAAACAGCAGATATGCTCAGGAAGGAGCTGGAAATTGAAAAGTTGGTTTCTCCTGCCTCTTGGGAGGAGATGGGAAGAATGGAAGATAACAGGAGCAAGATAAAGAGAGAGGTTACAAAGAAGGTCAAAAGGGACCTTCTGTCCTTGCCCTCTTTAATATGGATGCTCTGCCCAGTAGTCTGTGGGATGTCCAAGAACTGCGCTAAAAGGATCTTCTCATTGTTAGGGTAGGTCTGGAGCATGCTAGAAAGGAGGTAGCAATTTAATGAGAATGAGCACTTTCATTGCCCATGCTGAATCTCTCCTGAAGGCTGCCAACCCAGAATATTTCAGTGGAGCTAAACACATTTCAATTACTGCTATTTTTAATTAAAAATAAATGTCATAACTCATTTGGCACTTTGCTCTGACCATGCTGTGTTTCATCTACAGTTATTTACAAGAGTGCTTAAGACAGGCTAGTGAGATGTGGAATCGTTGCAAATTGCAGTATGAATCTAATTTCGAGTGACACTTGGCAACACAAGCATTCACTTGGAAATATGTTTCGTCTTCCACCCCCATAGATGAACTTGTGCTCCCAACACAAACCAGAGACAATACAATGCTGTGGACTGAAACTAGGTTCAGGATGGATCCTTTGCTGAGTTACAGTGGGCTGCAGGGAACTCTCCCCACCCCTCCATGCTGGCAGATGTATTGTGGGGAACATTTTTGCTATTCATATAGGAAGGACTTTTTATTGGGGACTATAGTGGTAGGATGTGGGGTGATGGTTTTTGATTGAAAGAGGGGAGATTTAGATTAGATACTAGAAAGAAATTCTTCACTGTGAGGGTGGTGAGGTACTGGAACAGGTTGCCCAGAGAAGCTGTGACTGCCCCATCCCTGGCACAAGGCCAGGCTGGATGGGGCTTTGAGCAACCCGCTCTAGTGGGAAGTATCCCTGCCTATGGCAGGGGTCTTGGAACTTGATGATCTTTAAGGTCCCTTCCAGTTGTTACCACTCTATGATTCTATGGGGCTGTATCTTCTTGGCTGGGGGGTGTAAGGTAAGTGAGACCATATGAAATAAAGAGAAAAGGAGAAAGCCAGATGCAATCCCAGAAGCATGATTAACTTTGGCAAACTAGTATGGATAGATTACTCAATGTATTGTTTATATTTCCACCTGATTGATACAGCCCACAGGCTTCCAAATTGTCTGTGCAGACTGAAAATGGCAATAATAATCCCTGGCTCTTGTTAAAGATATCAACAGACCAAGTGAGAGAATCCAGAAGGTGAAAAGTCTGAATTGAATCTAATCTTTGTGAACATAAATTTTCCTGGAGGTAACAGACCATCCATTTCCCTTTAATGCAAGTCAGAGCTTGGTGTGCTTGAGTGGTCAGTCTATCTGTTAGATATGCTGCTCCTGGAGCTTCCTTACTAGGTACTTTGCTTTAGTGAATGCTCTTTTCTGCTCTTATGGCCATCTGTGCAGGTCCTGGTCTCCAGCCAGACCTCTTCCTCCAGGCAACTACAGCTGTACTGCCTTACTAGAGGAGTGTCCAAGCTTATTGCATGTGTAAGAGGAGGGAGGAGTAACCACAGAGCTATCTTGCACTTTAGCTCTTGTTTAATAACTCTGTTCTAGAAATTGAATTTTTCTTTAGTGAAGGCTATGCCAAGCTTTACCTTCTTCATGTACCTTAAAAGTGCTGTCCTATTTAACATAAATAAATAGCTGCTTATTAAGAATCTCAACTAAGCTATAGCACCTGGTTTTCAGTGGGATTCCTGTTTCTCACCCAGTTTTTCACTTGGGTTGGCTTATAAATGAAGGGGTGAACTGATTTGCTGATGGTCACACAGTGGTTGACTGAGCCAGGAGAAATATCCTACACAGTATTTTATTCCTCTAAATACCTTTTATAATAAAATCTCATTGTGCCACCACTGACTTGGGTGTTTGGTACGAAGTGTCAGCAGCTCCTATAGGATAATTTAAGAAGCAGGGTGGGGGAGAAATGGCCTCTCAGATGTGGTCTGTAAGTCTGGCACTAGAAAGATGCTATCAGACATTGGTATCCTCACTATGCTGTTGTCTCTTCTCAAACAGAATCCATGTAATATTTGTTGTTTGGTTTTTTTTGTTTGTTTGTTTTGTTTTTTTAAAGGATGAGGTTTATTTCTTCATTATCTCTTCATTAAAAAAAAGAGTTGATGCTTACAACTCAGAAAACAAAACCAAGGAAGAGCTGGTTGGAACTGGCCTTTGGCTGCTATGACCCTGAAGGCCTGTGGCCAGGGGCTGCCAGACATGCAGCAGGAACAGCAGCTGGCTCATCCATCCCTAGCTCTATCTCTTTCTCCCCACCTTGCGTGTCCCCTGCTTTCCAGCCTGTGACATGTCAGTGCTAGTCGCATCTTCAACCAGGTCTGAGCCTCTGAAAGCTTCTTCCAGGCCACTGGGTGGATTTTTCACCAGTCAGTCTTGTATTTTTGCAGCCTACATGCACTGGTGGAGAACTTGGCCAACAAACCAAAGCCTATCCAATATATCTCAGACTTTCAGCTATAATCCTGCACCTCCCTTTTGGCAGGACTTTTTATAAGACTTTTGCATTCCCCCAGCCTTATTCCTCCTGAAACCTCCTTCCCCACTAACACCTTTGGCTGGCTGGGATCCTGGAGTTTCTCCCTTCCAAATGAAGGGTCTGGCAGGAGGTGGGATTGCTCCCCAGAGCCAACTTGGTGGTGGTTTCAGCCATTAGGAGAGCCCTAAATTAAGAAATTTTGCTTGGCGGTAAAGCCAGGATTTCATAATTTGCTGTTTTTATTAGTTTGTTTGTACTTCCTTAGCCTCTGGATGATAGATTTTAAACCACAAACCTCGTTGCAATCCATCTCTGTTCTTTCTTAACTGTGCTGTTTGGCTCAGTCCAATCCCACTAGACGCTCAGTAGAATTTCTAAAAAGCTGCAAAAACTAGGGAAAAAAATAATGCAGAGAGGAAAAAGAGGGAAGAAAACTCCTCTTCCCCCTTTCACCTTCCGAACATTCTGGCTTAGCCATGCATGGCCCAGAAATGAGGACTTTCCAAGACAAACAGGCTGCATTATCACACCAGACTCCCCTGGCAAGGAATTAATTTTAACAGCCTAAAAACGTATTTTTAGGTGGATGGGGAACAAATAGTTACAAAGCAAACACTGAGCGTGTTTGCAGGTGTGGTGCTCCATTGTGTTAGCCAACCAGATGTTCTGTGCTGGGATGCTGCCCTGGCCTTTTCTGGGATGAAATGTCACTCTCTGGATGAAATAAGAGTAAAACCCTGTATGGTTTCCTAGAACGAGCTGAGTGTTTAATTTGTAAACTATTAATATAGCTGTGCCTTTGTATTGGGCAGGACACCTGTCAAAATAAACATGTAAAAATTGACCTTTAAGAAAATTAACTACTATTGGACCATAAAAAGATGGACTTGCTGCAGTAAGTGGTGGTGTGGTTAAGTACTATAGCAGCGCTTTTAAAAACTGTCTTGTCACATGTCACTGCAGGGCTGGGAGGATTTGGGGAAGCTGTCTGAATGGAGAGTTTGTGGTGTTGACCTACCTTGATCTGCTGTAGCTGCGTGCTACCATGTTCGTTTTGTGTTGTGAGGGAAAGGTGACAAAATGCAGACCCTAGAATAACCTAAATATTAAGGATATCTGTGAGTGTCTTGCCTAGAGTTGTGTTTTCTCTATTGCTGCATATGGGAGAAAGTATCTCCAGACTTTAGAAGAGCAGTGCTGGGTTTTATATTCAAGACACAAGTTTGACAAACAATGGGGCTTGAGTAGCTATAAGTAGGCTTTGCTGATACAGGGATACTTTTTGCTATAAAGGCAGATCCTTTCTGTGCAGGAGTGACCCAATACAATTATTCACTGCTGCTTTAGATCAATGAATCCATTGTCACTTCCACCTTTGCATGCGTGATGTCCAATGTGTGTTTCTTTCCCTTTCTAGTTTTGCTCTTACTGGAGAACAGCAGCAAAATTTGTCATGAAAATCAAACGAGTCATACTCAACCTTTGCCAAAGAGCTCAAAGGAAGAGATCAGGATATTGACTCTTAAATGCTTTGTTCCCTGTTGAGGCCAGTGGATGCTTTTCTCTATTATGTGGTTCATCCAGCAGCATTCTGACTCATCCTGAGCAGGAACCTGTATTCCCTGCATGGAAACTGGCATGGTCTCAGTGGTTTTCCCCCAGGAATTAACACTGCTTTTCTTTTTTGTGCTCCCTTTTTGCCTGATTTAAAACCAAAACTGGGCCTCTCTTTTGTCACACCTCTGGCAAGGGCCACCAGACTGACTTCTTCCGTTTTCCTGTTCTATCTGACCTATTTCACGCTTGCTTTGTCCTTGAAGCAGCACCACTAATTGTCAGGGATTTGGAGGAAACGTACCCATGTCAACTACTGCTGACTCTGGGGTCTCTGGAGAATATTAATAGCTGCACTTACTTTTTTATATGGCATATTTAATCCATAGTTTGAAAACCTCTGCTGCTCTGCTCTTGTGTAGACAGGCTGTGGGACTGGAGGGAGCACTTCTCATTCCTGCTGGCAGCTCCTCTTGAAGATTTTCTCTGTTAAAATACCACAGGCCATGCCCTCACATACACAAAAGCCACATTTCACCTCTCTAGCAATGCATGGCATCCTAGGGTAGATGTGAATGAAAATGGCCCTCAAAGTTCCCTTTGTGCTCCCAGAAAAATGCAAACCAGCCCTAAATGAGAAATGAGGCCTGTGGGCGAGAGGGAGGATGCTCGGATCGTTAACAAAGTGCTATGACTGTGCCCATCTCCAAACACTTGAGTGCTGTCAATTCCCTTCCAGTTAATAAACCACTTATGTGTGGCCGGCTTTTAGCATGGAACACAATACTTTTTTCATTCAGGCTGTGATGTATAATTATATAGCTGACATCAAACATGAGCGGATACCAAGTGAAAGGAATGAGTTTGGTCCTGTTCCTGTAATTCCATTTCCATGTTAACAATTTTTCCCCCCTCTTTAAATTATATTTTTATTGAAAGCTTCAAAGGTCAACTTAGACATTCAGAGAAAATTTGTAACTTAGATTGTTTAGTATTCTCTCATACAGCCCAGCTCCACGTTACTCTGTGTCAGCAAATTAAGGAAATGAAAGTTGTGGCCAAGGATTACAATAGTACTGGTGTTAACCTTTTATAGCATATGGCATCCTATCAATTTTAGCCACAGGAGAAACTTGCAGTTCACATACAGCAAGTGGGTGCTGAAGTTCTTAATCTAAAAATGAACTCTTGCCTCTAGGAGAGGGATATAAAGACCATAAATCTTCCTTGCTGCTGGATAAACCTCTTGAGTAGCTGAGATATTTTCAGCCACATGTTTTTCCTTCATCCACTTTTTCTTCCTTTCTTCCTCACTTGGACATAAAGGGACATCTACTTGACTTGAGTAGAAGGGCAATACTCGTATAGAGATACGTGGGTGCCCATATGTTCACAAGGCTGAGAGTCTAGGAAGATTGATAGGTAACCTACAGTCTTAGTTGCAAAATCCTCACTTTGCAACAAGATCTAGTAACACACATTCACCTAATGTCAATTTTCTGTGTGGTCTTTGGGAGGTTAACAGGTTTGCTCAGCTTTAAGTACCTTGCTGAATGGAGGTCATAATTAATCAGGCTGCTAATTATTCAGGAGAACTGAATTTTAGCATTACATTTGCTTTATGCAACAGTTGCTGTATACTTGTTGCAGGTACCCTTAATTCATCTTGGCCAAGAAAAAACTGAAAGGCCACTTTCACTTCAGTGCTATTCAACATTGGTTTTTGACTTCCTGAGAAGTGTTTCCTTTCCCTCTATGACGTGAGATTTTTTTTTTCCTCCACAACACCGAAGACTTCACCCCAAATCACAGCAGCATGTATCATGTAGGCTTGGAAGGGCCTTGGTTTGGTCTCCGTACTTGGAGGCTAAAAGCAACATACAGATTGTTCTAAAATGTTGTTAGAAATAAATTTCCCAGGGGTGGGGGCTGTGTAATAGGGTCAGAGTTTATTGGGTAATACTCAGTGAGTAGATGGTCCAAAGATTTATTTGGAATTATTTTAGCTGGGGCATGAATAATTGAGTTGAAGGCAAACTGAAGTCAATGATCCAGCTTATCAAGTTCTATTACTGCAGGAGATCATCATCCAGTCTTTCATGTTCCACAGGACTAGTGTTAAGTTAAAGGTGCTACTGCAAGCTGAGCAGGTGAGGTACAGTCCAAGGAGCCTGCTCATGCTGTCATGCCTTGGTGCCTGATTTAAGTAGTCTATAAATGCTCATTTGGAGAGAGGATTATCTTCAGACAGAATTTTACAGTCTTAGATTTGATATTCTGCTTTGATTTCCCCTTAAAGGAGGCTGTTTGTGGCTTGCCTTAAATACAGCATCACCTCTGCAGCAGGTGGGAGACTGGCAGTTGTTGCTGGACCACATTTACCATCCCTTCCCAGTTCATGAATACAGATGTGTTTTAAGGGGTAGTATGGGCATGCCCTTTCCTGTCCATCCCTATGCCCTGTGGCTCCAGTGCCTGCTGGAATTACAGGATAGGCTGACCTGAGTGTCTTCATGGTCTATTTTCAATCTGATAGGCTAGACAAGGTCTGAATGGACTATCTATCCACCTTCCTCTCCTGTTTCAAGCACCCCATGGACTGTTAAGGTGAGTTGCGTGTTGGCTGGACCCCATAACTGATTGCTTTGCCAAGAGCAAGGAAATGAGCCATGAATTGCTGTGCACCATTTCTAGAGGTAAAAGGGGAGTCCCATGTGAAGACAGCCCTGTGTGTTTGATGTGCTGGGAAAAGTAGAAGCTGTGGTTTCAATCCCTCTGCCTGCAGTGGTGTCCAGGATCAATACACCACAGAGTGAAACCATGCGGAGGTGCTTGGAATTGAATGTGTGACCTAGAGTACTGATCCTGACATCCTGAAAAGCATTTACATGTCCAGTTGAAGCACTTGTACCATTAAAAATGTATTGCAAAGGCAAATCGTATTGTATGGCACATCTAGGGTTATGATGTTGGCTCTTCTATCTTTAAAATGCGCTCTTGGTGGGAGGATAGAGTGATGGGGGTCAGAGATTGGCTTGGTAGGCTGTGGTGAATTGGAAACAATTCCATGGAAGCAAAAGGAAGAACTGGGACATGTCATGTAACTGGGAGACGAGTCATGCTCTAAAAACCCCACAAAACTACGCATTTTCTACTTTCGTTCTGCCAGAGTCTGTGAGCTGAAGAGATTGCTGTCCCCAGCTACTTGCCATAGAGCCCCTCATGGGGTTACTCTTATGATTTTTAAACTCATTTTAATAAAGATGATCCAGTGTGCTTGAACTCTTATAATATGAGCTCATTTTGACAGGAAAGACTTGACTAACAAAGGGGCTAATAATATCCTACAGAAGGAGAGCTGGAATGTGCCGAGGATCATAAACTTGTCATCTCACATAATGATAGCCAAAAGAAGATGGAGATTCATAAGAAGGAGGTTGAGTTAGCCTTGAAAAACAGGTCAGCTTACTTTTAGATTTAGCAATTATAAAATCTATAAATAGAAGGGGCATGGGGTTTTTTTTGGTAAAGGAATGCTGAAAGAAGTAGAACTTTTAATATACTTTAGCTATCCTATAATCTCTTCAGATATGCATAGAAGGACCTTATCCTAGCACTTCATGTGTAAGGAATATTAATATTTCACATGAACCATTCTCTAAGCTCTTGCATCTGACAAAGTGGATAAATTTCTGCTGGTCTGATAGACTGGTTGGCATTAATTTGGGAGTCCAGTAACTAATACTGGACTCTTAGATTTGAAATGAGACTGGAAGATGAACAGACAGGCAACTGTATGCATAGAGTCCTTATGCTAGAGACAGTTTCAGAGGAGGATTCATGGGATAGTGATTCAGAAATGGATCCCTGATGCCTGAATATCCAACCTGTTCCACCAGGTTCAACCCATAGATAATAGTGGTGTCGGGGGTCACATCAGATACCATCTGTCTCGCACACAGAAGCCAGCAAGTCTGGTTGAAGTTAAACCCAACCTACAGCTGCCAAGATGAGGAGGGAGGAATGGAAATTGTGTCTCATGCTGGACCTTTAGGATGTTATCCGTTCCTCTTAAGCATAATGTGAAGGTCTGGTCTGTGAAAATGTAGAGTTAAGGTTTGGTTCTTTGGTTTGTTGTTGTTGTGTTGTGGGTTTTTTTTGTTTCTTTGGTTTTTTTTTTGTTTGCTTGTTTGTTTGGTTTTTTTTTTTTGTTGTTTTTTTTATTGTTTGTTTGGGTTTTTTTGGTTTTTTTTTTGTTTTTTTAACTGGGAGAAATAAGTCTTGATTGCATCAGAAATACAGGGACTTTATGCTAGGCAGGACTCGCAGAAGTGAAGCTGACAGGAGGTGGCCGGACTACAAATTAAAAATGAAGCAGACCAGCCTTTTCTCATTCCACCAGCTCAGAGAAATATTGAAAGTAAACCGCTGGCAAGTAGACAGTGAAAAGTAAATTAGATTTGGGACCAGATGGTGTAGATCAGTATAATACAAGTTGATGTCAATAAAGCAGTGTGATTAACGCTGCCAAGAATATCACTCATGATCTTTTCCAATTTCAGGTGTTATTTGTAGCACAGGTGAGGCAGTTACACACAGATGCATGCACAGATCATTTTGGAAAGTGGGATTTAATTGAATCTCTGTTCCAAGAGAAAGGACTAGGCTTGTATCCAGACCTATTTGGAAACGTGCAGACACTGGAGACTTCTGGAGGGGAGACTCTGGGGCTGAGGAGGGAAGAGAGCAGCACACCTATGACTGACCACGAAGCTCAGTGTAGGACTTGACCCTGAGCGCTGAAGGATTTCTTGTGGAGAAGGGACCTGAAAGGGCTTCGGTTGGTGCTGAGTACCTGGGAGAGCCTCCCTTGACTGCTTTTTGTTCATGTGTCCTCATCCCTTGGTGCTTCAGAAGAGCTTGGGGGGGATTTTGCGTTGCTTGCTTAGTGCTTGGTCCATACAATTCCTTACCGCTGCCAGCAGCCTCCCTTTCAAGGGCAAAATATTTACCTGAAATGCAATTGTCTCTCAATTTCAGTCAGCATGTGGATGATTACTGATGTAAACACCGTTGCAGAAACAAAGTGTATTTATTCTTCCCTTTTACCATGGTCTGAAGCAGGAAGGAGCTATGGTGTCACAGGACAGATTTCTTTTTTTGTCTCTCTTTTTTTTTTTTTTTTTTTTTTCCCCTTCAATTAACTTAAAGTGTCTCAGAACTGTTTAGCTAAATCCCTGGGCTTTCTCAGATATGTCCCTCACTGATTGATTTAGTGTCCACTTAGCAATTGTGGTCCAAATTAATAACAGATTCAACTTCAGGAGTATCTTCATGGTGCATTTTATCAATTAAGGTTTCAGGGTTAATAACTGATAAGAAGAATCTTCTGCAGTTCTGTATGCCAGTTAAAACATGACTATTTTGTTGTATTAAATACCAGTAATAATAAATTATAGCTAAATTTAAATTTAACTTGTGTGTGCTGTCAAAAACATTTGGACTGATGTTTCATGTGGAAAAAAAAAAACTTATAAAGAATGGACAGAACATGTCCTTTACATAATGATTTTTTTGAAAGTTAGTGTCTGATAATTGGTCAACGTATATTAGTTTGATGAATGTGACCTCAATATGCTTTATATAATTTCAATAATTATATATTTGATTACTGTTCAGTAAATAATATGTCTAAGTGGAGCATTACCTCAGCAATATTGGCTTAGTTTTGTTAAAAAAAAATAAATCTACTCACCTTCACTGTTGGTATATATTGCATGACTGTAATATATCCCTGAGACTCTTCAGTTTCAAGATACTCTGAATTAATCATGAAGAATACTTCATATAGTCAATTTTCTCAATATAGTAGTCCAGCTTCTGATGGCCCACTGAAATTCTATATAAATATCTGATAGAAAAATTATATTTATGTAAAATAAAGGCATCACTAGTGGATTAGATACAAGTCTGAAAAATAAAATAGAGTTGTAAAAGCTGAGCTTGATGATATAATGAAGACTACCTTTAAAAAGGAGTCACGTCATCTTGGGTGATATAGCTGTTTTCCAGGAAAAATCTGTTGCCAAGGATCAGGGCATCCTTGGAAAGCTTAAATGTGTGATCAACATCCTTTAACAGAGCTGAACTCTTTTCTTTTGAATGTTTTTAGTAAGGAGCTTGGTAAGAGAATTCAGCTCAGTTCAGAAGAAGAGTATTGGTCAAAACTCACTGTCACTTTTGCCCTTAGGCAGATGTGAAATAGTTGGACCAGCTCAGAGGATTTAGACACTTCCTTCTTATATCCTATGCCATAAGAATTCAGACATTCAAATAGAAAGTTTGATCCTTATAGATGACTATTTTGTTCTCTGACTCTGCCTTTTGAAATATATTTTTAACACAAGTTCTTCATTTTCTGAATGATTCTTTTTCAGTGTTTCTTCTGCTCATTACTCATATTAGCAATTCCTAGTCTTTGTAGCATGCCAGGAGTTAATATATTCACTCCCTTTTGTGTGTCTGTTTATAAGCGTATGTCTCCCCTTTGGTTTGTATTGAATCTGAAGCCTGAAGTGACGATCAATGCCTCAGATTATTTCCTTGCTGTCAGCTATTGACTTTCTCTCAGCCAGATATCGGAGCTCCTTTCCCAGGGTGACGCTAGCAGGGTAGAAATAGGAGGGGGAGGGCAGGCAGGGAGGTTGAGGGGGAGCTGAAGAAAGGCTTGATAGAAGCTTTGCAGTTTATCTTAAAGCAGCTTTAACTGAATGTATGTGAAGAGGGGAAAAAATTGCCAGAAACCTGCAGTTTGTGGTAGATAATTTCAGCCTTTCTGATTTTCTATCAGCAATGCTAAAACTGGGGTAGCTTTTTTCCCCAAGAGGTTTGTTTATTTATATGATGATTGTTGTTTCCCTTGACCTGTTTTGAAGCCCTAAACTATTTAATTAGTGAAACCATGATGCTAGGTGGGGAGTGTGGCTTCCCTTTATTACAGCAGAGGTAATCAAGACCAGCATGTGTGAACACAAAGTCCTCCGGGTTCTGGAGAAAGGCTTTTTGTTCATCCATCACTGTGTGGGTTCTTGATCCATCTCTCTCTGCTATATCTATAATTACTTACACCAAAGCACAGTAGCCACAAGTTATTTCCTAATTAGAATAGTAGCATTTAACTTTTCTGCTCCTGAAGTGTCAAAACAGAGGGGGGGAAAGAGGCAAATGCTTTCAAGGGAAAGTGAATTTGTCATTAGAATGTTAAAAGCTTCATTGCCTGCTATAATAAAAGTCTCTCTTCCACAGGTCCCTATTTCTTATAGGTAACTAAGCATCTTTGTCTGGAATTCTTTAGGCTTTGAATGAAAAGATTATAAACTTTTAAGGGATGGTATAGATGTGGAGGATAATAGGGAGAAAATGATGGAGTAATGGTGAAAGAAGCTGGAGATGCATGACTTTTGAAGGACTAGCAGATGATTTTGGAAGAAGAGATGGACCTGTGTTTCAGTCGGTGTCTTTCCAACTTGGCTTCTTTTCCCATCTCCACCAGTAAGGATGAGGTGAATCCTGCAGGCCAAGAGGAAAATTTCCGCTGAACTCATTGTTTCAGAGTCCTTGGCATTGCTGCAGGGCTGGAAGACATAGAGAGTTGTACATGTGGTACAGCTGACTCGAAGCCCTGACACCAGTGTGGGAAGCTGAGCAGACAGGTGGGATGCCTTCTGTCTCTGAGTCACGGTGTTAAGGGTAAATTGGAAGCCATTTCTCTGCTGGGTGTCTCAGTGCCATGGGTGTAGAGGTGATAGAGGACAGGCTGGAGAAGGGAGGGATGAGAGTATCTGTGGGCAGAGAAACTGCTTGAGTTTGCGTCTAATTTGGATTTGATTGAGGTACTGGGTTGCTCTGGTGAAAAAGTTGGGGCTGTAATTAGGCAGTTCAAGGTATCAGGAGTATTGAAAATAAATGCATTGATTAAATAGTATGGCTTAGGCAGCTGACCACGCTGTTGGCACAGTCTCTATTTTGCACAAGGAAGATACTGTTCTGTTATAGATCTTCCTGGGGTAGGATTTTGTCCTCCCCTCTTTTCCCCATGCTTATTTTGTTGGTTAGTTAATTCCTAGATTTTCATCAATATAGTCTGTCATTAATATACGTGCATACCTATGTGTAAATACCAATATATAAACTAATTTCAGCTAGGTTGGAAAGATAAACAACTACCTTTAACAGAACTTCCCCCCACTGGATCTGCCTGAAAGCAGACAGCAGAGCTGTTTGTTTAGCCCAATTTATTTTTCATTTAACCAGACCAGAGAGTCTATGTTACAAAAGGCATGTGGCCTCCGCAGTAGCAAAGTTGCTGTTTACTTAATCAAACATGATTAATGCATTGGTTTTACATTAGTAGCTGCTTTTCTCCATTGTGGGAGCAGTCAAGGGATTCCCTTTGTCTGCTAGCAAGGAAGAACATGGTTTTTATCCTATCCTGCTTATTGTGCAGTCATGTCAGCAGTAAAAAATGTCTTTAAACATGCCTTCTTTTATCAGTGGAGAGATCAATACAGTAACTTTCTGAAAGCATAATTCAGTTACATGTGTTGTGGGAGATGAACGCGAACCCTCTTCGTGAGGATGCTTTTCAGACAGTCAGAGAAAGACAGCATGGACTTTATTTCTGAACAGGGTAAGATTAAAGGGATTTCAAATATGCTTTGAAAATATCTTATAAGGGAGGATGGTTCAGGCTTACAGCAGGACCAGTGCTACAGAATGGAAATAAAGCACTGCTACATATAAAGTATACCTTTGCTTCCAGTGGAGTCAACAAAAAAATCTCTGCTGCTGAAGTGGATCTAAAGCTGAGGATGATAGTGGTGGATGGCAGGCACAGTGGCTAGATGGATATATTGATCTCATGTGAAAGTCACCACTGAAGTGGGAAGTTTTCACTGAAGATATAATTGAAAGGGTTATACCCTGCCCTGAGATAGGCTGAAAGATTTTAAGGACCTTTGAGAGGTCTTGGTTAAACACATCCTTGGTGAAACTGTGCACTTGGTAAGTGAAGCATTGTGAAGTGGTTGAAGAGGTGCACTGAGGTGCACCATGATCTTTTCTGCCATTTTTTTCTTGGGTAGAACATGCTGTTAAAAGAAATACAGCAGCACTATTTGATGATTTTTCCTGGCAGGAGAGGACGATGAGGACCTGAGTCAGTAAAGCAGGGGGTTACAGCAAGGCTACAATTTGGCCAGGGCATCACTATAAAGGGCTTGAAAAATATACCTCAGATACAGCGTAACAGGATTTTGAACAAAGTTGATGGTTTAGTTTTTAGTAAAGTTGATGGTCATAGTTTTCAAGGGATTACTCTCTGGATTTTCTTTTCTTGCTTCATAAACATCAAGGAGGTCTTCATACTCCCTTGTGAATTCATAAGTCCTCTTTGTCTACAAGAAAGGTTGGGCTGGAACCTTTCCTAGACTCTGTCATTCACAGTCCATCTAACACCAGTCAGGATAATTTTATTTACTTGTAACTACTTTTTTCTAGCACGCTCACAAAACCTCATCTTGAATCAGAAGGCACATCCGTAAAAGCTACTGAAATCCAGAACATTCATCACATAATTGACCATAAATAATTTCTTCTTTCTGATGACTTTGTGTCCTTAGCACATTGTCAGCTGATTGTACCTCACTACCTCTCAACAAAAATGTTTTCCTTTCCAGACTGATTCCTGTACTTGCCATAGTCATTAACATGTAAATGCATCTCATAAAGCACATAAATGAACTCGTAATTATAGCTTTTCCAGCCATTAACACATGTGATAGTTAAGTCTGATTATGAACCTTGCCTGTCCACTTTCATTGGCAACACATTCCTGTGGGTCTCTGTATTTCGTTGCCTGCTCAGAGTTGGACTGACTTGGGATGTCATAAAGCTAAAATCTAATTAATTAAATAGCAGTATTAGTCGTTGCATTGGGCTTAAATATGCAAGAGAGAATTTCTTTTTCCAATTTTTAAATGGTTTAACCTTCTTATTGAAAATATCATCCTAGAAATATGAGTCCCTGACTTTGCGTGATGCCCTGGAATTTAACAGCCCATTATTTTTCTATGAGCAATTTATTGCAGTCAGAAGTGAATACAGTTCATGGAAAGCGGGTAGATAGATGGCTGAATCATTCCATCACCTGTCATGACTCATTCCCATCATTTCCGTCTCTTCATGAAGGGTGCATAAACATGTCTGCAGACTTAATCATGGCCGAGAGCGTCTCATTAAAATATTACCTTGCTTAGGGTCAGGAAAATGGTTATATAGCCCCATGGCTAGATTGCAGAAGAGAAGGGGGACCAAGATTCTGACTGCTTTATTCAGTGTCCAAACCAAAACCATGCTGCGTCTGGCAGAGCAGGGGCTTCAGTCTTGCCTTTTGAGATTCTCACCTCTGCAGGCAATTCCCCAGGTCTGATTCCTTCAGGTACTTTGTAGACTACTGGTTGGTCTGGCCCCTGCGTTGTAAATTAGCCTATGCTTTGTGTGTATTCCGTCCTCCTTCCCAAACAGACTCTGCCAGAATGAACTGTGCAAGCCCTTCTGTGGCTTTCTGCTGCCTTCAAAGTGTGCTTGGGAGGTTTCGTCCAGCCAGTTCCTCCTAGCAAGTGTTTGCTCAAGCCATGCTCTGGGGTGACCTGTCCAAATGCCACGTGGCCACAGTTAACTCGAGCAGGATTTATTGGCTTGCAGAGGGCACTGCATAATCTGGTTACACAGCTTCTCTTTTGGAACTGGCTTGTGTCTGGTCAGGCTGGAAGATGGTTAAAAGTCTCTGAAAAAAGGCTGTAGTCTTCATGTATGTGTCTCTTTCACAAAGAGCTTTGGGTTGGGGTTTTATTTGGTTGGTTTTGGTGGTAGTAAGGATATACTGAATAGTTAATCAAGTGCTTGAAAGGAGGTGTGTGCATAGGTGGCTATTTCCCTTGTGCAGCTAAAAGCAGAAAGACAGCTGGATTGCTTGGAGGTGGGGACCTTTCGTTACTGACATGAGCTGAGCAAGTCTCAGGCTGGCAGAAGTGACAGGAAGACAGTTTGGACCAGGTACTCAACTTCAAACCCAACTCTAAGGGTGAGGGAAGGGAAAAATAATAAACAAAAATGACTGAATAGTCACATTAAAAACTGCTTAATAGATGCTTAAATCTGTGGAATAGTCTCATTAAGTTATTTAACAGATGCTTAAATCTTTGCAGATAATTTTATTATTATTTTTATAATAAAATCTTATTATTTGCCTGCTCTAATGCCTAAGAAATCTAATCACAGATTAAGATTGTGCTACAGTAGGGATAGCTCAAACAGACAAGCAAAAATACAGTGTAGTCCCAAAGGATTTTATAATCTGGATGTCACATACCCTCAATAGCAAAGTGGCTCCAGGCTGAGCACCGCGGTGATAAGTTTAGGCACCGTCTGGCTCTGCAGAAGAAATATGGTGCCAGCAGGGAAACGAAGGTGTTCTGCAGCTCCATGGGTAACACAGCCATGTCTCAAAGTGGGGCTGGTGTTGAGACACATTCTAGGTGCTCCCTGGTAAGTAGAAACTCTGGGACTGCATCCCTGGAGTGCAATGAAGCAGAAGCAGGCTTGGTTTTGCCACCCCTTGGCCCCTGGTGGAGCTCACGATCCATGGGCGATCTCTGTCCAATGTCTTCTCCAGGTCTGTGCCTTGCAGACATCACCTCAGCAATTGTTGTTGGCTCTTCATGAGATGATTCTTCATCCCTGGCTGCATGGTGACATGATGTAATCGTGCGAGCGCCCTCCTTTATTGCACTAAGAGCATAATGCCCCATTATTCTAAAGACAAGGGCAGGGGGAAACAGCTGGTTTACTGATTAAGTAAATAAAAGCATGAGTCTCTAGTCCGCCCCTCCCTCCCTCTCTCCCTCCTCTGCCCAGTCTCTGCGCATCGTCACCATCCACTCAGCTCTTTGCCCCGGAGTGCTGTGAAAGTGGGCAGCACGTGGGTCTGGAAGGCTGCCCTCGCTCTGCTCCAAGCCGTTTTGTGAGTCAGGCGCTTCGTTTTTGCACAGAAACCCGTCCTCTGTCTTGCCTTTCCATTTGCTCATGCCCCTCTCCTGCCAAAATAACCATCGCAGGGATGGTGTGTTGCGGGGGAGAGGGGGTGGAGAGGAGAGAGGCGGCGTTGCCAACCTCTCATTAATTTCTAGATGCAGAATGATGGTGGAGATGCATGTGAGAGTCTAATAATAATGAGCTGTGGTCCCAGAGATGGCGAGTGAGGCAAGCTTCTTTAACTAACAACTTAATCATAATAAATTTGAGTCTAAGAGCACCAGGCAAGTAAATCAATCAACCCTTGCAAGGAGGCTCATTAAAACTAGTTAAGTACTGACCAAAAAGGTCATCTCATTAAAAGGGATTAGCATTTTCCAGTTAAATCCTTTGCTGCCTGTAGGTGCTAGGAGAGAACTTGGATTCTGGGCTTGTCTGTTGTTGCAGTGGTGAAAGGGCTGACCTTGCACAGCAATAAATGCCTTCTGTCCCTGTGGCTAGGCCCTTGGCTAGCTGGTGCCAATGGGCAAGGCTGTATAAATGCTGGTGGACCCCTGCCAGTCTAGTCCAGCTGTAGGTTGCCAAATGTGCCGTGGAGCACACTGAAACATGATCAGGAATGAGTTCTCTCCCACAAAATACGAGCGTGCTCACACTCTCCAAGCTTTTCTCCAGTGCTGTGTCTTACAGACTGAGACATCACCTCAGTAATTGTTGTTGGCTCTTCTTGCAATGACTCTTCCCAGCCTGTGTGGGATGTCTCTTCTCCTGTCAGGTCTTAATATATTGTAGCCCTCAAGCAGCATTTTCTATCTTTTGCCTTTCTTTCCTGGCTGCAGGACGCGGTACTTTGGGTTTTCTAGTGCTTTGAAAGGCAAATTTTCACAGAGCCTATTATAATCTTGTTCCTTTAGGAGAGTATATTTACCTTGGAAGAAACATTAAACTGAGAACAGCTATCCAAACAGCTGGCATCCTTCTTCCTGTTTTTCTTTTCTATCAGATACAGCGTTGGTGGCGGGAGAGACATTTTTTCCTCCTCAGGCTTTCCTCTACCCACACTTGCATTCCGGTGGTGACCCTCTGGCAGTGCAACAACACTTGCTGCTCTCGGGGAAAAGGCAATATGAAAATTGCTGCATCATTCGGAGCATCTTGGCAGCTGGAGTGGTGGGGCTTGCAGGGAACGCTACTGGAGTGCTCTTCCTTGCTTCTGCATTGTGTTTCTGATGGTCACTGGTTTTGTGGGGGAAAAAACACCAGTTGTGCCAGCGCCTGTCATTGGTTGAGCAAAATTCCTGGAGTCAAGATGATCTTTTCCAATAAGAGGAGACTGCATTTAGAAGGGTGGGGAGGGGTAGGTTACATAGACCACTCCTGCCCCTCCAATTCTGCTCTTGACAAGCCTGCTGTCTCCCAAAGAGGAGACATTTAGGTGGCCACTTCCTCAACCCTGCTGGAGCTCCAGCAGCTTGACCAGCTAGTGAAGCAAGGGGAAATGTCAGTCCCATGGTCTGGGTCCAGACTGACACCGAATGTAGCAGGTACAGCCCATGGCACTCTTCCTTCCACTCCTGCTGCACCTGGGCAGCTCTTTTGTTGCACTGCAGTTTGCAAATCACTGTATTGCATATGAGGGAAGCTCCTCTTCACTATTTTTGATCATTTTTGATCGGAAATTTTGATCTTTCCTTTCAAGCCCTAGGAGGCCTTAGGGGCTTGTTGGAAATTAGTGAGTCTTCCAGCAGTTCAGGAGTTCACTCAGAACAAGCAGTTATGTGTTGGAAAATACGGTGAGAGAGGTAAGTCTGAGAAAAAGATCGAGCATCTCTTTCATCCCACTAGGCTTCCCTTTTGCATAGGAAGTACCGGAGAGTCTTTCCAGCTCTGCTTGAACCACAGAGAACGACATGCTGCTTACAGGAGGGGGGCGGGAAGTAAGAAGATATTTATTTTCTACTGTGTTTCCAGCCATTCAGCACTGTGGTACTTGAAGATGCTTGTCCTATCCTTCCATTACAGCAAAAGACTGCTGGGCAGAAGTTACGGGTCTTGAGCCTGTCCTTGGTAGGGAAGTACTGGCTAATTGCCCCAGGTAGGTGACTACCAGTCTGTGCTCCCTCCTCAGCTCTGAGAACTTGCTGGGGATCATTTAAGTAGTTGCTTAATTTTTTTGCATCATTTCTACAATTGGGAACATAACACTTGTTAGATGTTAAGATGCTTAGATAAAAGCCCTTATCAGCTACATAGCTGTACTTCTGCTTAGTTCAAGCACTCAGACTCCCCCTCTTTGCAGTGTTTTGAGGCTGCTGTAATCTGCAGCCCCACTAACAGGCTGAAGCTAAATGCAGAGTTTGGAGCCACTTTCTTATACCTACACCTGCTGGCACCTTTGTTTTCACACATCCCTTGAATCTCTGAATGTCACTAGCTTTGTGTGGATTTCTTGTCTTGTTGAATCAGTTTCCTCAAATGAGGAGGAGCCCCTTAGCCTCCCCGTGTCCAGAGATCTTTTCTACTTCTACTGGGTCAGGCACAAATTCAGGGCAGGTCTAGAATCATCATCACTGTATGAGTTCTGTTGGCCAGTGTGCTCAATGCAGGACTCAAAGTAGTACAGTTCTATTGGAATACTCTAGAAAACACCCATTCTTTGTTCTCTCACATTTTCCAGTAACTGACCCCTCCTTCAGATTCCTTTAGCCTTTGCCCAAATTTCACCTCAAGTCACAGGCTATTTTTTCCTGGGAGGTGAAGGGTTAAAACAATAAATATATTGGTTCCTGTTTTTCCTCTCTGCAGCTTTGGGCTCCAGCTGGGTGCAGACATGGAATAGTAACAAGTCCATGGGAAAAGCTCATCTTCTCACAGTCCTTACAGCAGCACACCAAGCTCAGTGTGACCTTCCCAGAGCACAGTGGCAGAGCTGAAGCCCTCACTGATGCTTCTGGGAGCTCTTACAGGGAGTGAAGTGATGGGGTGGAGATAATACATGTGTGAACCCAAGCTGGGTTCAAGGTGTGTTTGAAGAAAAGTGTACTGTGTCCTCAGCTGAGTTTAAAAGACTACATATATAATCTGTGGTCATTGGCAGTTGGCTATTTCCATGCTGTGTGTATGGCTGGTAACTTCTAGACCTGGAAGAAAAATGCATTTCTGGTGTAAGAGACAAACACAAGACAGCAAGATCATCTCAGTGGTGTGTTCTTGTGTCTGGATAGACAATGATAACTCAGTTTTGCTTTTGTCCTTTCACAGCAGCCATTCTGTTTTCATGAACCATAGCCCCTGCGGACCAGGTGGGCAACTCCTGCTTGCTTACACTTTCCTCTCTGAGCTGGCTCAAATCCTTCAAAAGAAGCATGGTCAAGAGAGGACTTTGGTGTCCCAGTGATGAAGTTCAGGATGAGGAGTAGAAGGAAAACCAAGGTCTCCCAGGACTCTCTGACCCTGCTGGCAACAAGGGCATGTGAAGCAGCCGCTGCTGCAGCTTCAGACTCTCCATGTGCAGCGAAGAAGCAGCCACCTCTCAGCATGTTCCTTGCTTCTCCCTTGTCAGGAGGGCTGCCCAGCTGGGGTACACATAGGTCACAGTCCTGCAGTGCCTGGTGCTGGGGCAGATGATCCCTGCCTCCTCCCTCACAGGGGGAGCAGGTGAATAAGTATGTGATTCTCTTCCTGGGGCCGTTTCAGTGCTCCTGCAAGTGATGTGCCTAGACAATAGCATGTACTTAAAGAAATCCCTGAACGTATTTATATTTAGCTCTGCCAAATGCTGTTCCTCCATGATTTCTGATCGGAGGGAGAGCAATACTGCATCTTTTTGGATCAATAGGTTTGTTTGGATTGGTGTCTCAGCCTGGAGAATAGCAAGAGCTGAAGAGAGAGAGGGACAGGCTCACCCCTGCATGAAGACTGGCATGGTGCAGGCAGCCTGGGTGGTCTCAGCTGAGTGCGATCCCATTTCCATTTCTCCTTGGCTCAGCCTGTGCTCATGGAGAGTTACTGTGGCTCAGTTGTCATTGCTGTTTAGCTGTACGAACCTGATCGTTGTCTTGAAAACCCAGTTCATGATTACGGGAGTGACAGCCCTGTTCCTTAACTGGCTTAAGTAGGAGATACCAGTTTATGGGGAAGTCTTCAGAATATTGTGCATGGTTTATCATGGCTTATATTCTGGGCAAGCAGCAGAAAGGAACAGCCCACATAACCATAAATTTATGGCAGGGGGGGTCTCCCCAGCTTGGCACAGGTGTATTGGCACTGCAAGGTGGCAGGATGAACTTATGTAGTGGTGCTATTACACTTTTGTTTTGCTAGAAGACGCTAAAGCTTAGAGTCAAAAGGACTGAAATGGGAGAGGGCAGAGATGAGAGAGCATTGCTGAACGTCCGGACTGCTTAAGCGGGGTGGAAGTCCCAGGAAGTCCCAAACCCAACATGCTGCCCCAGATTGTCCCTGATGCTACTAAGCCCTGCACCTCTTGCAGTTCCCTTGATTAAACACAAGAAATTTCTTTGTTTTCATGCATTCTTTATGGAAAAAACTAAAGGAAAAGTACCAGGGAGCTATGAGACAGCCTGTACTTCCCCTACCCTTAGCCAAGCAGTAGAGAGCAGTGGGAAACAGTTAGCAAAGATGTCAGATTTTCTCTAAGGGCAGTCACAAGGCTCTTGTGCCAAATGCTATTTGACATTTAATTTAAGACCTATGTGAAGTAACAGCCAGAGCAGGCAGCAGGCAGAGCGTTCCAGTTGACAGGCTGGCTCTATTTGCTTTAATTTCCTTAGTGCGATGGCCAAGTTTATCTGTGAGCGAGAAATACTCAGAGTATTTTTTTGGTGTGTGTGAAAAGAGAGCACTGTGTTGTGTTCAGATACTGTTTCGGGCTTCAGGTGGCCTTCATTAGGGAACATAATGCGAGAGGGCTGTGCGTCAGCGCCAGAGGAGCCAAAGAAAGTTGCGCCTCTTTGATTAAATAATGCCAAAGTCAAACACTGGATTCCTGGTCTCAACTGAGCCATTCAGCAGGTGTAAAGATGGAGAGAGAAGATCTGTGGGTGGTGGTTAGCAGCCGCACAGCCAAGGAGGTGTGGGGGAGAGCAGGGAGGGCTTTCTCCTCCCTTAAATGTGGGTGTCCTGACCACTCCGTGCAGAGCAGTTTACACGAGGATGCTGTCGTGTTGTACATGGGCAAAGGGACCATCCACCACATCTTTTTCTGCTCTGTGTGGTTTGTGCTAGAAGCCCATGGATAGGGAAAAAAGGGTCGAGGGTGGTGACGGGGAAGATTGCAAAGGGGTTTATTTGCATTCCGCTTGCTTTTGTTTTCCTGTTGGCCCTGGGAAATAGATCTGGTGTGCTGCTAAGGAGCTGAGACAGGAATAAAACCAATTGGGTATATGGAGGGAGTGGTGGGAGGCTGGCTGAACCCTGTGTGAAGAGGATAGCAGCAGTGGAAGCTGTAGCTAATATTGGCAAAGGGGAAATATTAAGAGGTGGTTGTAGAAATGAGTCAGGAAATGTTTTACTTGAATTTTTTATTTTTTATTTAATGGAAAAGGTATTTGATCAGCAGAGCAAAGTATGGTACCTCCAAGGACACAGGTTCGTTGACGAATGTGTGGTAGCATTATGTCAGCAGCTCAGATAAAGAATATCAGAGGAGGAAAAGTCTATGAAGCAAGTGGTTTGCTGCAGTGAAGACCAAAGGCAGCTGCATAATGTGGAAGCAGTAGGAGGAGAAGGGCTCCCCAGGCAGTGGGACAGAGACAGCAGCCTGGAGGCAGTGTTGGCTGGTTGGAGGAGGACTTGGCTGCTTTTCCAAGGTCATTAGGAAGTCTAGACTTTCCCATAAAAGGGTCCCATTTGCTGAAGAAATCCTTGGGCTACCAATGCCCTGAGGGCTTCGCAGAGAATGTACAGGCATCCAGAACAGCCTTGCTACACCGAGAGGTACTTTCTCTGAGTTTTTATGTGTATATGGACCTTGGAAGCCAACCTTAGGACAGGCTGGCAGGAACAAAGGTGGCTCTGGGGCTGGCCCACCTGGTGACTGGGGCACTCCTGCTCCAGGCTGGCTGGGTTTTGCTCCTCATCAGGTTCCTCACCCAGCAGACAGGACAGAGGAGCCAAAACTAACTACATTTCTCTTAAAAAGCCAGAAAGCAAATAACTGCTTCTGTGTGCCGATGGAGGCATTTGAGGAACTCTATTCATGCAGCTGTTCCTGAAACTCAGAAAGGAGACTTCCACTTCTGTGACAAACCTCTCCTTGGTGACTGATGACTTGAGAGTTATTTGACCAATGGGTTGGTGCCATCCTATGGCTGCTTTAAGCACTTTAAATACCAGCTACCCTCCTTATGTAGAGAGCATCTCAGTCTAACATAACCCACCTGGAGAGACGTTGTCTGTAGCAGTGTTCAGAGTCAATCACAAGTCCAAACCTCTCTCAGATCACAGAATGTGCTTTTGATCCTGTTAACAGGGCTTGCCAACTTATGCTACAACTTACTTCAGAAGGAGAGATCAGAGCAAGTTGCTAAAGGTGGAGAAAGAACGAGTGCAGCTTTCTAATTGAGTCAGGAAAAAGTATTAGAAGGTTGAGAAATGCTTTTCTTGAGCGAGGGCTTGAATGCCTGGAAGACTGGCAATTGTTGGATCCCACTCTTTTTGCGAGCCCAGATATGTTACCCTTGTCTTAGGGCCCCCTTGTGAAAATCAGCGTAAGAAAAAACTGGCCTGGTGGACCCAATCCTTCAAGTCCTTCCCCAGGATAAAATGTCTTCTGATGTGAATGAGCACTGGGGACACATGATGGTACCCATCCCAAAAGAGTGTTGGAGACTGCAGTGGTGGATAAAGAATGTGGTTGGGCTTCTGTCCAAGGGAGACAGTTTGCAGAATGTAAGAGACCTCCTGGCATCTGCGCGAGCTTAGATGATGCTGATTTGAGCCTTGAGGAGGCTTGGCACCAACAGTATGGTTTGGACAACCATCATGCAGTTGGAGATGCGACCATAACCTGGAACCATTGTGAAAAGGTTTCTGCATGCATTTTCTATAGGTTTTTGTGTCATGATTTCTTTTGCACAACTGCATCTTCCTGAACAGCAGTTGGATGGTTCAGTGAAGAATGTTTATTAAAACTGGACAACCCACCACAGTGTGGGAAGGTAACACCAGGGAACTTGCAGAACTGCTCTTTATCTTTTCTTTGCTCTTAACAATCCAATTTCTCTTTCTGCATTGTGTATGCAGAGGGGCTAATTTAAGCTGAGCTTATCACAGCAGAGGAACTGGAGCAACTCCAAGTACATTGGCCTATATCCTGGAAATAGGAGACTGCTTATCCAGTTATCTGCAGCTTATTATTTTCAAGTGGAAAAAGGAAGGGCTTGAGTTCTGCACAGGGTAAAATCCTCTTAAAGCATATCATCTCTGGACTCACATAGGCTAACAAGAACCTTATGAAGTTCAACAAGGACAAGTGTAGGGTCTTGCAAGAGGGAAAACATAATCTAGGAGTGTAGCACAGGCTGGGATCGACCCAGCTGGGGACCAACTCTGTGGAAAGGTGGTCTTGTAAAGAGTGTGCTGCTGGGGCAGCAATGAAAGCCAACATGATGCTAGATTGCATCAACAAGGGCATCACCATCAGTGACAGAGAGTTCAGTTTTGTCCCTGCTATACAAAAAGGATATGGGCAGGCTGGAGAGGGTCCAGAGAAGGGCCTCCAAGGTGGTCAAAGGACTGGGAAACCTGTCATATGAGGAAAGGCTGAGAAAATTGTTCAGTCTTTAGAAAGAAAAGAAAGCTATGGGGAGACCTTATCATCGTGTTCCAGTATTTAAAGTGTGCCTACAAAGAAGACAAAGAGTCTTACAAGGAGTCACAATAAAGACGGGGGGTAATGGGTATAAATTACTCTGGGGGAGATTCCCATTGGACACAAAAGGAGCATTTTTCCTGATGAGAACACTCAGCCATTGGAATAATCTCCCCAGGGAAGTGGTGACTTCCCCATCACTGCGCACTAAGATTTTGCTGGACAGGGTTCTGGGCCATCTTGCCTAGACTATGCGTTTGGCCAGAAAGGTTGGATCAGATGATTTTTGAGGTCTCTTCCAGCCTGATATTCTATGATTCTGTGTTCTTGTTCTATGGAGTAGGATGTAGTCCTGGGTTTCATGAGATGATGGTTTTTTTCCTGGGTCTGTCGAATAGCTGCTGTGTCAGATGGAGGATGTATATTGTTCAGATGGGAAAATACCTCTCAGCAGGAGTGAGAGATGAGACTTAAAATACACATGATATTCTTTATCTTCCTGTCCCAACCTTTTTCACCCACTGCCATGATTAAATTTGTGAAGAGTCATAATAATAAATAAACTATACATTATTGAGGGCAAAAACTCCCAGGAGGAGAGACATTGAGTTGTACAGAGAGATATAGGCATGTTTAACAATGAAACAAAGGGGCAGACTTTGACTGAACATCAGGAAAAACATACTGAGAATAAAATTAATTTGGCTGTAGGACAGTTCCCCAAAACAGTAGCAGCAGCAGTTCTGCTACCCAGACTAATTTTAAACACTCCTCTAGGCATCACTTCCATCTGGGCCTGATTAGAAAAGGTTTCCGTCACATTAATATTTTGGAGATATCACCTTTTTTTTGGCCCAAAATTTTACATGGAAAATATTTTGAATCAATGGAGATACTTTCTTTCCATTTCAACCATTTTTGGTTTTTTGCAGCAATGAATTTTAAAAAGAAAAGTCACTTTGGAAAAGTGACGACAAGGGAATTTTTCAGCTGGTTTATCATGGCTCTTCCTTTAAAAGGAGGTTTGAATCAGCCACCTTCAGTCCAGATATTTTGTTCAAGGTAAAGGTGTTAAGATGAGTTGGAGGAAGTGATCTAAATGCAAAGACACTTTTTCTTTCAGTCCCTGTCACAAACCTGCATCTTCTGAGTGGTCCTGCACCACTGGAAGCATCAGATGTTCCTTGTCCTCTTTAGACATACCAGCGAGAAAGCGACAGGGATTCGAGGAACAATGTTTGGTTGGTGATGCAGATACACCATGTCAGCCACAAGTTTTCTCCAAATTCTTGCTTCTTCCTTCTGGTGTATTTCTCTTTCCTCAATCAAAGTAAATCCAGTGTGAAAGCTCTGTGGAAAGCCTAATGAATATACTAGGATCAAATACTGAGCAGAAAAGGTGCTAGAGGGAGAGAAAAGAAGGTGCAAATGAGTCAACCCCTCCTGGAGTGCACGTGTGGGCAGCCTGAGGGCACCACGGGGTGATGGTTGGGAGGGGATGGTGCTTGGCACTGGGCTGTCAGGTGGTTGGGGAGGGACTGGATGGTGCTGGATGGTTTTGTGTTTGCTCCTTGGCTTAGGCCTCTCATAACATGGTTTGCAGCACATATTTTGTGAAGTGAGAATGTGCTCTCTGTTCACTTCTAACACACCTGTTAGTTCCACAAACAAGCCTGCCAATTAAACACAGAAGTCAAATCCCACAAGGAGCTTGGTTGCACATGCTAGAAGATGTATGTATGTAATAAACGGTATTACAAGGTATATACCCAAGCCTATTTATGAGTTACCATTTGAGAAAGACAGCATGGTCAGAATACTGAATAGGCTCAAATAACATAGGGATTTATATGCTCGATCCACCTCCCACCCCTTGTTTCATCTCAGACAAGTCATTTAGCTTTTCTGGGCCTCAGATTCTCTACTGACTACATCTGGGGTGATTAAAAAAAAAAAATAAATCCTTTTAATTTCTTTTGTCTGCTCTGATTCCTAGTGCTCTGAAACGGGAATTGCCTGTCTCTGTGCACACTTGATTTTACCAACACTAAGTGACCCAGGTATTACTGTTGCCTTTCAGCTTGTACCCTTGTGGAGCAGAGAGTAGAAGCAAAAGCAGCATTACTCCTTTGCATCCTGTTTTCTGTTTCATCATAGGTACCTTCTCTCATGAGTAAGTGAACTGGATTTTACTCATCACATGAGAACTAAACTTTGGTTTCCACAAGAGTCAGGTACATCTGTACTCGGCAAAGTCCCATTATTACTCATCAAGGGAAGGACAGCCAACACTGCATTTCAGCTGTAGCTGACAGGCAATTTATCTGGGACCAATCCCTTAACAGTGGGCTTCAGCCTTTCCTGAAATCCTATCCTTTGCCTCCCTGCACAAGTGGGGCTGCTGGCTTCACGCAGTGGCTCATTTCAGACAGATGCTGACAACTGGAGCTTGAGCGGTGGTGAGGGAACGTGATGGAGAGCTGCAGCAGATGTATTAATTGCACTGATTGAGGAGGGCTGGCTTCTCTTTTTTTTTTTTTTTGTTTTCCTTTCTGTAAAAGCCTTGTGTGCGGGGGGAGCCTTGCTGAGATTTTTCTCTGGTACGGTAATTAACTAACACAGCCTGGAGTTCTAGGCTTCTGCCTGGCATCCCAGGGAGGCACGTTATTAACCCGAAAGGATTTGATACCCTCCTGCTGTGTCCTGTTTTCTCTGCTCTTGCCTGGTCCTCCTGTTTGCTTCAGCCTCCCAGGTCCATTAAGATCTTCTCGGCTGCCCATGCACGAACCTGACAGGCTCATGGGGAGATTCTAAAATGATGCTGGTTCAATTAGCAGGATATAATTTGCCCTCTGGTGAAACCCTGGGCTCCCCTGCCAGGCTAAGCACTCGCTGCCAGGGCAGTTAGCACAGGGAGGAGCATTCCTGTCACATCTTTCTCACAAAACAATGAGCCCAAGTAGCTGTAGTAAGAAACTATATTTTAATCTCAATTTTATTTTTCTTTAATGAAATGCAGTTTAGCGGCAACCAGAAAGCCCACTTTGGTTATTTGATGTGAACAAACTAGCTGGCAGCTGTAGCTTTTAGTTCAGTCTGTGAATCCTGCTGGCTATTTTCTTTTTTTTTTTTAATTTCCCCCCCCTCCACTTCCCCATGAGACCCTCTTGCAATTTGAGTTCTTCTGCCCGATAGGTCAGAGACCAGTCTGATCTACAATTTTCTGTCTCTGTGTTGATCAAATGCTTTTCCCTGTGGTTTGCTGTGGTTGATAACCTCCTGAGTGCTCAGTGTTGCTTTTCTCCCTTGCCTATAAGATGTGTTGAAATATCTGAAGAGTTACCGGTATCAAACCATATATATTTACAGCGACTATTCCCTGTTCTGCTGCACATACAAAAATTCTTGCATGCTCACCAGAAGCAGGGACATGAGTCAAACTTCTTGTGAAAGGAACGTTCAGAACAGGGGGAAAAAATAAAGCATATGATGTGTTTTAGGTTTTTTTCATCATTCAGCCACTTTGGATAGTAGCTGTTCCCATGAGATCTTTTGGAAGTCAGATTGTAAAGGGATGAATTTGTGTGCTTTGATGGTGAACCTTCTCACACTAGAGGAGGTCTTCTCCTAGAGAGAATAAGTAGAACAGGCGGGTGTCATCTGCCCCCGCCAGGGCAGGAAGGAAGTCTGGCCAGAGCTGCAATGAGAATAGTGCCAGAGTTTGGTCGGGCTGTATTGGCTCTCTCTTGTGGTGGGAAAAATCTGCCCTTAACTCTAATCTTAAGGAATGCTCTTTTTAATTTTTTTTTTTTCCTTTCCCAGGAGAGTTTCCTGGGTTTATAAATGACTGCATTTCCCTTCAGCGTGACAGCTGCAGTTTCACCTCTTCTCATGTGAACCTGGAGTCAGGTCAGGCTAAAATGCTGAATCTTTTCTTTCTCCTTCCCATGGTTCTCTGGCCCCCTCCTTCCTTCCCCATATCAACTGGCTGTATTGCCATAACTTGAGGATTAGCTTTTCCCTGCAGGACTGAGCTGAAATGCAAGTGCTTTACCGAGCAAAACAAATCTCTTCAATATTAGCAAGGCAAAGCAAAATGCTTGAGCACATGTGGTTTTCGTTAGCTGACTTCTCCCCCAGCCTCATGTTTGGTCCCAGTGTCAGGTTCCCTCTTAAGTATGCTTAGGAGGTCACAGAAAGCAGGTGAATAGTCATACAATAAAAATCACATCACACCTCTTAAAAAAAAAAAAGAAAAAATTACATCCCCTCCTTCCCCCGCCCTGTGCACAGTAGAGGCAAAGACTTGATTATGCCCTCAGTGGGAATGAACTAAAAATGAGTTTTCCTAGCAACTTTGAGCAACAGTGATGTAGTCAACAGATCAGGCTCTTGCAAATGAGCACAGAGTTATGGGGTGCCCTAAGTTAAGCAGGTAAATACAGGTCAGATTCTCAGGCAGTGTAAATTGTCTTCCCTGGAGCGATGCCACGCTGCATCAGGGTCTGGCTTCCAAACGTGTGTGCTTGTGCCAGCTGGGTATTTTCGGGAAGTGTGTATTGAGTAAGATGCTGAGAAGATGGCAAAGGTATATATGCAGAACACACCTCTGAGTGTTCAGTACAAGGGTGTGCAATAAAGCTTGGATGGGTTTTTTGAAACCATGACTCAGTTCCTTTAGGAAGATCAGATACTGGGTTTCTGTTTTGTTCTGTAGGAGAGTAGAGCCAAGCGCCACAGACACCCCCAGCGCTTCTTAACTGGTGAAACTCATGTGAATTGCTCCAATTCATCTGACCTTGCAAAAGCAATTCCTGTGTGTGAATTTTACAAGTCACCCCCAACAAGGCAATGCCTGTGCTTTGGCAGATACTTGAATTTACTCAAAGCAAACAAGCTGGAGCACTAGTGACATTGTGAGAATTTTGCATTGTGAGAAATTTGTCTTGGTCTTTTTTTCCTTTTTTTTCATTCATTTTACAGCCGAGACACTTGCAAACCCCTGTAATGGCCTGCAGTGCATCAGGAAGCTCTGATAATGCTGGGCACCTGCTCCCAGCTGGTCCTGTAGACCCAGACTGGATGCAGCCATGGCATCCTCACCTCTCAATATCTGTTGGCCCTTGCTGTAATTGTAGTGCTCTCTAGATGAGGTTTAGATGATGCTGTTAAGCACTTTAAAAAGAAAAAAAGAAAAGCCCTGGAACTCTGATTGTATGGAGACCCAGCAGCAGGAGAACAGTATGCCATGGGAAGGAAGGTGCTTCAAAGCGGAATTAAAAGGGAGAGTTGAATGACGTGGCAGGATTTCACATAGAAATGTTTCTTCAGGGCTATCAGCAGTAATGTTTATGGTAGAAGTACACAGCCTGCAGTGATCTGCTGAGCTGACTCTTTCAATTCCTGGTGCAGTGTGGAGGGTATTCAATCCTTCATCACCGATGTGTCCTGAACAAGGACCCTCCAGGACCACTGTATTTTGTTGTTGTCAGCGTCTATATGGGCTTAAAGCCTGGATCAGGACTACACAGGCACAGTGAGGGAAGGATTTCATGCAGATTGTCAACCTGCAGGAATGATTTTCCCTTGCTAGCTGGTGGTACAAGCTAGTTCTGTTCAGCAACTGCCCGGCAGAAGCTTGAAGAAATCTGCCATCAACTCGAACAGGCTTTGATGCACCACCATACAGTAGAAGGCAGTAAACAACTTCCTCAAGTTGAATAAAATCTTCCTTTTCCACCTCTGGATTATATTCCTACTTCTCTGCATGTGTACCCTGGTTCTAATGGCTAAGAGGAGACTGAGTGAAAAAACATTCTATTTTGAGCCATATTGAGTTCCTTAGATATATCTTCAAATATATATAAAAAATATTCCTCCAAATTTTGAGGAAGTTGAGGAAACTTAGTTGTATTCAACTCCATGCTAGGGGCGTTTACTTCTCTCTGTTGGGTGCAACTGTTCCTGTGACCAGGTCTTAATACATAAAAGGTTTTTAATGAATGATCATGATAGATGAGGGCTAAGACTTGCCTCTTATTTTATAGAATGGTGTGTTTGTCTCATATTTTGAGGTACCTTTGAAAGGGAAGCTGCCATGTTGTGTGCAGGTGTGTAAGCTATGAACTTTTGTGCAAGCTGCTGAATTTATCTGAGTTGAGATTTGATCTCAGAAGTTGGCCTTTGGGCTGCAAAAACAATTCTCCTTGTTATTATAAGATATCCTTTCCTGGCAATAAGTATTCTGGTTTTTATCATCTTGATTTTGTGTGTGTGTGTGTTCTCACAGTCCTGCACTCTGCTCCTGAGTCTTTGTTGCTCTGTTATTTCCAGTTTTTGCTGATGTAAAATAGAGGATGAAAAGAGCAATTGAAGCAATTGCAGCAGAGTAAATTTTCAACCTCTAACATCTACATCTCCTTGCTGGTGTACTGTGAATCTTAAATAATAGGTTTATAAAGTAGTCTGATGCGTGATGCTCAGATGAATGCAATTGTAGTTCAGAAGTGTGCATCCCTGCAATTTATGTAGTAAATACTGCTATCGCATTCAGTAAATTCAGTCAGTCACTGCGTTCTTGGGATGACAGTATTTTAAGCTGTAGCTGTGAGATTCTACTAAATAAAAATTTGTGAGAAGGAAAGGTTGCAATAATTCAGCCTATATCTCCTGGAAATCCTTTTGGCTATGAAAAAAAGAATCAAAACTCTTGGTGCAAAAGGGTTGACCTTTTATATTTTGTTGTTTTGTTTTGTGTTGTTTTGTTTTGTTTTCCTTCTTGCAGTTGGTCATAACATCCATGTAATTACCTAGGGGCTCTTGGTGATCATGATGATAGTGTTTCAAAATAATTAATTTGGAGCTTTGGTCTCATAAATAGTAAACGGCAGTTACTGTAACTCTTGCTAAGCAGAGAGTGAGGCAGCCCTGGACCACTGGATGCTTTCAGGATATTCCGCTGAGATTGGAAAAGAGAGAAGCCTTTGATGTGGTGGTATTGGATATACTGGAGTTTTTTGGATGTATTTTTTGCCTCTGGAACATCTAGACAGGATGTTGTCCCTTTGAAGAAAATCACAAGGGTAAAAATGGAAAGAGCACTGACAAGAACGAGTCTTAAAAGCTCATCTTATAGAAATTTGAGATTATCAATAGTATAACTTTTTGAAGCATATTAACAATCTGTAGGTATCTGTTTGAAAGCATACAGTCAACCGACTATATTACAAGGGAAAAAGAAGAAGGTAAAACATTAACGTGTAGCAGCTGAATAGAGGCTTTTTAAAAATTATTATTTCATTTTTTTTCATAGTGGTGGAAGTTTGCTATTAGAGCAACTTACCTAGGCCTACACTGGCAATATCCTTACGTGGAGACATTGCTTATATTGAACGTGTTTGTTTTTCCTAAGAGTCTAAGTTTCTGTTTCAGCCAGGAGCAGGGAGCAGAGATCTGCCCAACAGTATGTAGCATGTGTTACACATGAGGTCATAGTGAAACACTCATTGCAGCTGCCTCGTGCTTTTAAGATCTGAGAGGATCTGCGTGCTGCAGCAAGAAGTTAAAAAAACTAAATAAAGATAACTTCTTCAGACAACGTAAAATGGAACCCATATTACACCAGGAGTAAAAATGTAATAGTGTCCTGCACCTTCCAAGCAGCTTCAGGAGGAGAATCTGGGAAGAAAGGCTAAATTGTACTCTTACACTACTTCTGCCCTTTGCACTGCACAACCTGCAAGACCTGCTCCAGCTCAGGTCCTCCAAGGGCCTGGGACATTCACAGTGGTGGGGACAGTCCACACACTGACATGTAACCTCATGCCAGAGCAGGAGACTGGTTAGTGCAGTGGTAATTGCCTTGATCTGCTTGGGACCAACCATGTGGGGTTCCTATGTGTTGTTTCCGACTTTAGACAGGAGATTGGCAGCAGCGATTGAGCAGAGGCTGTACTGAGGAGGAGAGGCTGGGAACGATGAAAGACTGAAAGACAGACCTGCCCACTCAGGTAGGGAGGATGAGGCTGCTGTGAGATAAAGTCCTATTTACCTCTGGCACAACTGCTAGGTTTTGATACTCTACTACATTTTTTAATAATTAGATTTTGGTTTTAGACATTTCCTGTCTCAGTATCACATACCTTTTTGTTGTCTTTGTGTCTCAACGCTGACTTGGGAACTTGGTGAGGTTAGGTTTGGAGAAGGACCCACTATGATGATAAATAGGGTGCAACCAAAGCCATGGGCCCCAGATAATGGATGATCCATTTCGCAGGATGCACCAGTTTGAGGAGTTTAATTTCTAACTAGTTAAAGATCCATCTTGTGAAAAATGACTTCTCATTTCCAACCTATAATGAAAGTAAAATAGTGGAAAGACAGATGACTTAGCACCCCTAGTAATCTGTTATGTAGCTGGGTGAGAAATAAAACCATTTGTCTCTCCCCCTTGACTGACTTTTCTTACACAAAATAACTGTGTAATTGTCTTAAACCCTGAATAGAGTGTGTAGTCTGGAGGAGAGAGGTTCTTATATTTCAGCTGGCTCACAGCTGTTCGTTTAGGGAGAACAAGGTTGTGTGCGAGAAGGGAATTCACTGGGAACCCATTTCTCAGAGCCACGACCCTTTTCCTGTTTGTCAGATGCACTGATTTTCTGGAATACATTTTCTTGCTAAGTATTGTGTGAGTTTCTGGCAATATAGCTGCCTTTGAGCCCAAAAGGAGTCCTTAGCTGGCTGAGACTTGGGTGGACAGTGTGAGATTGTGTACTTTGTGGATGGCGAGAGGTGCTAGACGGAGCCACGGAGTCCAGATCTGCACCTCAGATGTGATAGTGCACCCCCATTGGGGGCAGGTGTACACAGAAATAACACTATAAAATAACCCCAGCTCTTACGGTATTTGCTGTAGGGTTTGGGTCATATTTAGAGTTTCTGAAACTTTAGGTGTTTTTCAGTTCAGTGCACAAACAAAAAATTAGTTACAATTGACCTAAGAAGTTTCAATGTGGAGGATATTTTTAAAATTTGCATTTATTAAATTTTTATTTTACTTTAAAAAAATTTTGAAACAATGCAAAGGCATTTTGTGGAAGCAGGTCTATTTTTGCTGGGTTTACTGGAGCTGGATATATTTTTTGTTTCTTCCTTAAATCACAGTTTTAAGTGCTAATTCTGAATGTTCTCCATACAGATTCAGAACTGTTTTTACCACTGCATTATACAGGCTGAATGTTAGGGGTAGGCATGGCAATGGCTTCCAATTAATGAGGGAGACTGGTATCTCTTCTGATGATACTGGAACCTGGTGGAGTTTGGATCAGGAGGGGGAAGAGGTTTCAGGAAGCATCAAGAAGCCGGTATTTTGGCACATGACTTGAATGTTAACCTTCTGGGATGGTATCTTTGTAAATTGTTTTCCTAAAAAAGGACCAAGAATGAAAGTGTATTTTTTTTTCCCTCTAGAATGTGGTAAGTGATATTCAGAGACTATGAAATCTCTAAGTTTTATCCAGAGGCTTGCAGTGCTTTATCTTTCAACTCAAATTTTCAAAAGAAATAGAAGTTTATTGTGTTGAGGCAGATTTTTCCTCCTCTGAGAGCAGAAAACGTGTTTTCATTGCAATGGGGATAGTAATCTTTTTTACCAATTGAAGTTGTAATGTGGAGAAAGGCAGGGTGCTCAGCCCAGTGCAAAGTTTTGTAATCAAATCAGTGAGCTCCCCTGGTGAGAACTGAACCACCAGGGGCTGCATAGCTGGTCCCCTTTACCTAATCCCAGCGGTGTGGGATTTCCCAGAAATTAGCAAACAATTCACAACAATAAAGGCACAGTGCAGTTCCTCAAACATCCTGAATAAACAGTCAAGGAGGAAGTTAGTATAATGTGAGGGGGAGGAGGACAGTCAAGAACCAACACATCCTCAAAATGAAAAAAAAACCAACAGTGGTTGTGAACAAACAGTGGGTGTGAAGAGGATTTCTGTGCTTTCCTCTCCCCTGCAAGAGCGAGTTGATGGTTAAGAGCAGGCATTGCCCTGCGGCAGGTATTGTGTGTGTGTGTGCATGTGGGAAATTTGCCCAGTTTATTGCCGGGCTTGGCCTTTGGGAGTGTTGGGTCTTTTCTGTCTGTGAAAACCAGCAAAGCCCTGAAGTCACAGCTGATATGACATCCCAGCTCTGAGCAACGGGGTAGCCCAGACCTGTGGTAGAGAGCAGCAGGGAACAAGTTTGCTTTTAGGAGGGCCCAAGGATGGTTTAAGTAGCATCTTACTGATGTGCTTTGCTTTGGGCAGGAATGCTATGGGTTTTTGCATTTTTTCTCTGAAACATGGCTTTTTTCCTACTTTAGGTCTCCATGTGTTGAGACTGTTTTGTTAGGACTCAGACAGGACTTTACTGTGTGAGATCAGGAGGGCAGGTGTCTCCTGATCATGACACAGCAGGGTAGAAGTTCATCTTATATTTTACCTCTTGCGTGGATTAATCTCCATCTCCAGTCAGACTTCACCAAATGACTTTGGCCAAAGTGTAGACGTATGCATAGGGCGGCTCCTGTATTTGGGGTCCTTGCCTCCAATCTGCTTCCAACACTGGTGCAGGAAGGTATGAATGCCTTGGTAGCTTGTGTACAAGCTGCCAATTTGCCAGACCTCTCGTACTCCAATGTTGCCTCTGTGTTCCTCCATGCACATGCAAGATAAAGACTGAATGATTGGTTGAATGGGGAGGAACTGAAAGGTACAAATGGTTTGGAGCATGAGTACATTAAGGAAAAACTAATGACAGATAATTTGCATGGACATGTCAATAAATATTGTCTACATGCTTTTGGCTGGCCAACTTGAAATGTATTTGTGATGGAAACAAATTGAATATTTCAGGCAACCCAGTGCCTTTCATTAGTCCTGAACTCTATTTAAAAACAACATTATTTTAACATATTTTTAAAGCACCATTTCCTAATGTGATCCAGGAGGCTGTGCAAAACCAACTTGGAATAATCTTAAAACCCACACAAGGCCAAACCAGAGAAAAGGAGCCAACACCTTTGGGCAAAGAAAACCAGAAAATCTAAGAAGAAGAGCCAGGAAGAAGGGAGGGAAGAGATGTTAATGGAAAAATCTACCTCTAAAGAAGCATGCTGTCCAGAAATGCTGGTTTTTTTTCTTCTTGAGAAATCTCCATGTAAAACCAATGAAATGCTTTATATATTTATTAAATTTTCTCATTGAAAGATTGAAAGAATATTCTAGCTGTTGAGATAACACCTAATGCCAACAAGCTATTGTCTCTGGGGCTCCCTCAAATAATAAACTTGGTTATTCTATTTATGGAATATGAAATTAGGGAGTTTGGGTTAAATACAGCATAGAGCAACAGCAGTGTTCAGCTCAGATCCCAGACTTGTCTTTTTGTGATTGGTTAATCCATGAATCGAGGACACCAGGTACTTAAATTACACATTCTTGATGCTGAAACAAGTATCCACTTGTTATCTCAACGATGGTGTCACTTATGGAGTAGGAAACACATAGTCCCCACATAGGCTTCTAAAGCGATCTGTGCCCAAAGCAGTCTCTTTGCTACTTCACTGCTAGTTGAAATTATCTGAAAACGCAGGAAGTGGTGGGTAGGACTGTCTTCTTTAAGGTAAATACTTTAATTGTGGAAGAAAATGAACCTGAAAGCTCCAGCATACTGAAGCTGACCTTCCCTGCTGTCTGTTGTGCTGTGAAAGACTAAGCATTTGGAAATATACTCTGATGGAAGGGATGGGCAGGGCAGACTATTTCTTTTTATTCCTTTTTAGCTTGGTGCTAATACACACAAGATGGGATGGTCTGAATTTTCCTGTCACTCCCTCTGTCATTCCAAACTCAAGGCTGTTGTTGTTGAGATTCAGCCAAAAGGTTTTGAACCCTGAATTAATTTCTAGGTCAAATTTTATGGCCTTCATTTTCACTCAAGTCTGAACCTGAGGATCGCAGAAATTATTTCACTTGAGATTTTTGTTGCTACGCCAGGTCTACATCTTCTCTTGGGTATCCACCACAAACACCAGGCACCAGTGACCTATGCAGCGAGGAGAGTTGACATTGAACTAGCAGGTTCATTTTTTGATATCTTCAGGATTCTTTATGAAAATCAGATTAAAATATTCTCAGAAAGTAGAGTGACCAAACGTAGACCTTAATGTCTGAACCTGTCACTCTTTTTCCTCTGTCTCCCAGTCTATGGGGAAACACATTCGTTTGCGAGCACCTCTGAAGGCACGTTAAAGTAAAGCATAGCTGAAGAAAGTATCTTTTAAGAAAATGGTAACTCTGAAGTTTGTGGCAATCCTATTCTGTCAGTGAGCAAACTGACATCAAAAAGACTGACAGCAGCAAAAATAAGTAATAGTAATAGCGAAGCAGAGGAACTGAGGTGAACAGAGACATATTCTACTGAGAGGGTCCATGACATCCTCAGTAGCATCAATGGAGAAGTCTCAAGATTTGCTCTGTTGGATTCAAAGACACTGATGGAGCCTGAGGCGAGTTCCAAAGCACGATCTTCTCCTTCCTTGAAGTCTCTTCCTACTGGGCTCGAGTCCTCCCTGAAGATTTATAGACCTGGTAATACAGGATCAAAAGCTCATTATGCAGTTGGTTTATTCCTTTCTTTGTACTTCCACCCTGTTTATATTTGTTGATCCTCATCAGGACTTCTGTTTGAAAGTAGGAATATTGAACTCTGTTCTTCTTTTTCTCCTTTGGTAAAATCTGGAGCAGTCCACTCTTGTAAAATAGGTGGAAAACTAAAAGTAGTCCTTTGTTGAGAGCAGGCCCTTTAAGAGGGGTTGCTGGGAGAGCATAGATGCAAATGAGTGGAAGTAAGCGGAACGAAGTATAGTGAAAGTGAAACTGGGTGTAGGAAGCAGCAAATGAGACAAGGGTTGTAGCCAATGATGGGGAAACTTTAGGCGAGTGGAAAGTGCGTGAAAAGCTCGTGGACGGTATCCCTCTCCCTGTCCGAAATGTAGTGCTTAGCGAATGAGGACCTGTGACTTTGATTCAAACGTGGTTCTGCCTTCTGACTGGATTGTACTGCTTTCTGGTTGGAGAGCTTTCTGAATAAAGCTGAAGCTGATCTACCAATCATCTGGATTGCGTCTGGCTTCACTGCTCCTGGCCGCGGCAGTCCTTAAGTTGGCCAAGACTTAGAATGCAAAGAGCTTAATTTGTTACAATGATAGCATTTTTCTGAGCCTTCAAATTTATGATGAAACTTTAACTTTCAACCAGTAGTAGATAGAATCCACAGTAAGGATAAGAATGTAGTTTCCTGGCTTCTGCAGATGTACACCTCTTTACTGAGTTTAGCTTGTAATTTTGAGATTGTGGAAAGGATGGAGCTTCAGATATAACTCTTATTTGTACATCTAATAGAGGCCTCTCGTCTGGTGAGTTCCACAGATGCCAATTCTACATTTCTCAGTAAAGATATATAACTATAATATGAATGATTACCGAAAGTTTAGGGGCAAAGGAATATCAGCCAGCTGCAGAAATGTGTATTTCTTTTTGCTGTTCTCTGCTTATTTGATAAGAAACCCAAGGTTGTTACAAATACACACCACAACTGGCCCCCTCCCCTTTTTGCATTTTCTGTGCATCTAGTCGCATTAAAGCAAACCATCTATTTGAGAACAAAACTTCTCTCTCAGACCAATTTTATGATATACTCCTGTATGGTATTATACTAAAGCAGAGGAAATGTTTATTGGAGAGTTAACCAAGCAATATGTGTATATATGTGCACAGCCATGCATGTGTGTCAATTCTCTGTGCAGGATAAAGAGATTTTGTGATGGTTTAAGAAAATGTTGAGCTATCAAGGGGACTGGATAGAAGCAGTTTTCTGAGTAGTCGTGCCTTTCCCAGACAGTGTTCAGAAATAACCTTTAACTGCGGAGGCACAAAATAAATGAAAATGCAGCAAAATTTCTGTGATGGGGATTGTGTGGCTTCAGCATGAGCCCAGGCAGTGTCACTGGCTGGGTTTCTGTAGGAGGTTCGCGTTAAGAAAGTGTCTCAAACAATGCACTGCAAATCTTTTTTAGAGTGCTGTATTCAGAAACTGCTAGGTAGGGGAATTAGATAATGTGTGTAGAATAAAGTGAATAGAAAAAATAGTCACGTTACAGCTGCCCTGTGTCTTAAATCTTGTTTGGAAACAGTTTTAATTGGTCTATCTATCATGTCATTCATTTGGATTAAGAATGTCTGGTGCTTGGTGTTGCCCAGAAGCAATAATCTCAGCAAGACCATGTTCTCTCCACAGCTTCATTACCCTCTACAATAAACAGTCAAGACTTTCTGGTATAAATGTTCATGGACTAAATGTTCTGCAGCTCTTTGGGTGGGCCATCTGTCTTTTCAGTTAGCCATGGGTGAATGCTAGATAGCTATTTCCTAAAGAGATTGGTACAAAAATCAATTTTGCAGGGGCCTGCAGATACTGCAAGTTGATCCCAGCTCTTCTATACATCCATTCCCAGAACCCACTTGTGGACTCCTTCAACAGAGCTCAGTGAAATTGGAAAGACACTCAAAATCATGTATATGTGTTTGGGGTTTCTGCACTCTGTAGAGTAAAAATGAAAAGACAAGCTGCAGTTATTTCCCTAGAAAATAAACAGTGCTTTTTGACATGCTGCATCTTGCTGAATTTGGCACTGGACTGCAGTATGCCCCAGCTGGAGGGAAGAGCTGGGTGGAGAGACCTCATGGAGAGATCTCCTGGATAAGCTTCTCTTCTCATCTGACAAGTGCTTTGAGAGGTGCAGAAACAGGGAAAATAACCCAACCATGCAGGG